>JADLZK010012703.1:0-191195 GCA_015847255.1 Hyparrhenia diplandra
TGCCCCAAATTGTATAATCCCTAGAGGCCGCAATGATAGCACCTAGTGTTGCTCTCTCCTCCAAGCTATTGGATACTCCAAATGACACTAGCTCAATTACCGTAGAATTCTTGACAACTGGAGAGCTATTAAGGTGCACTAGTTTAATATGTGGCAACATTGTCTTTTATATTATTTGAGTTTAGTAAATGTAAAAAGTTTATAGGAGTTCATTTTAGGACAGAGGTGAAAAATCCTTTGATAAAATTATAGAATATCACATCAAATAAATATTTTTATACCCACAAAAGAATGCAAATACAAAATGTTTTGCCAATCAAATTAGCTCAAGTTTAAACAAGTTTCTAGTAAATCATCAATAATATTTATGTCTTTGGATAAATTTATTAATAATTAAGATTCACTAGTTTTTGTGGCAACATTGTCTTTTTAAATGCTAGTATAAATTTAAACCTTTTGACTTTTCGAAAAGTTAAAACTGTATTTTTTTATGAACAGAGACAGTATATATATCTGTGTGTTCCCAGAACAAAGGAAGAAGTTGCAGTTGCACGGTCACCACCAAGGGTCTGTACCACTCACTGACACAGCACGTCTCCGGACCGCTAGCTCTTCCTGAAATGCGCGATCTGGAGGTTTTCCACGTCCAGCTTCTTGAAGTTGCCGCTGAGTTTGGTGCCGAAGTAGTCGTCCCAGCTGTAGGCACTGTACCTGGGCGGGTTGTCCTCGCTCACCACCTCCTCCAGCGGCTCAACAATGGCGTCGCTGGCCGGGTTGAAGAAGTAGGGCATGGAGAACCTCTCCTTCTCCGAGTTCACCGACACCCGGTGCTCCGCGCTCTCGTACCTGTCGTTGCTCCACACCTGCATGGTGTCGCCGACGTTGATGACGAAGGAGTCGGGAACGCACTTGACACGGACCCACTCGCCGTCGGACCGGCGCCGCACGTCGAGCCCGCCGACGTCGTCTTGGTACAGGATGGTCAGAGCTCCGGGGTCCTTGTGCCGCCCCACGCCGAGCACCACCTCGGGCCTCGGGCACGGAGGGTAGTGGTTCAGCCGGAAGAACGAGGTGTGCTCCTTGAAGAAGCCGTGCAGCCGGTCGGGCCTCAGCTTCAGGCTCCGGGCTAGCAGCTCCAGCAGCTTCAAGGCCAGCTCTTCGAGAGCGCTGGTGTACTCCTCCAGCGCCTCTCTGCGTGCGTTCGTGCAAATAGTTAGAAGAAATTTTGATTGATCAGGAGATTACTCAGTCGTGTCGCAAATGGATTCGTCACGTACCTGAACCCTGGCAGGTCCTGGGGCCACTTGTTCGCGTACACGACCTCGCCGCCGTCGGCCAATGGCGGCTCGCGCGCGACGAGGTCGAACACCTCCTTCCAGTCCCGGACGTTCTTGGTGTGCTCCGACTCGTAGTACCCGAGCGGCGCCGCCTCGGTCCTCCGCACGGCGGCCTTGCGCTCCGGTGGCAGCGCGAAGAAGGCGCGCTGCGCCTCCGCCGCGCGCGCCACGGTCTCTGCAGGCACGCCGTGGCCAACCACCACGAAGAAGCCCCACTCCTGGCTCGCCGCGCCCACCTCGGCGGCCAGCGCGTCCCGCGTCGCCGCCGCCGTCGGCGGTGAGAGGCGAGAGGTCGATCACCGGGATGCCGGTGGCCTCGGTCACGGTGGGCTTGGGGCGGTGCTCTTGTTCCTGCACGAAGGCCTGGTCCATGGTGAGGCCGCCCATGGCGGTCACGTTGCTCTTGCTCTGTGTGGGGGAGGTTGGTGTCACTTGTGAGGCTGTGATAAGCTGCGTGTCTTGGCTAGGACGTAATGCGACGTTTTGGCTGCATGCTTGAGTGTGCTTGGATTCAATGAATCTGGATGGATTTTTAAGCGAAACTTTGTTTGCTACTCTCCCGATTAATTTACTGATTGTTTTTTTGAAAAAGAAAAGAAAAGAAAAGAAAAAGGGGTGGCGAGAGCTTTGGCGATAATTTTTGTCCATGTACACGTGCTGATGACTGTACCGAACAAACTTTGTGTTGTTTTCATTGCTGATGTGGTTTTGCTCGGTGTGTTCTAGACTTCTAGTCGTTTGTGTGATGTCATGGGTGATCGAAGGATCCTGATCCATGTGTATGTGCCCAACGATGAAGGGATTTCTAGTTTTTATTTGTAACTGTTTTTCTTCCTAAATTAAAACAACAAATCCTATATGCTAGAAGATGCATGGGCATGGACATATGTCGTGAATCCACCATGGGATCTTTCCTCCCGATTTTTTTTCAGTGGTGACAGGTGATTCTCGGTGAGAAGATAGCACAATGAGAACAAAGCAGAACATACAGGCAAAAGAAGATGTAATCAGTTTTTATTTACCTACATTTTTTGCATTTTGATGTTTGAGTTTCAATAACTTTCGTGCTAGCACAAAGCCTCATATATAATAACTTGGGCTACAATGGATCCGGATCCTTCAATCATTCATGATGTCACCACTAGAACACACCAAATACAATTGCATCATCAATCAAAACAACACGAAAGTTTGCTCAGTACATGGACACATCAGCGCTAGGAAACAAAGATTCACCTGAAAACCCATCCAGATTCACTGAATCCAGTCAGGCCAGAACGTCCCATTTATTAACCACCTCATCACAGGCCCCAGCCTCACTCTCAAAGCGAAAATTCAGAGCCAAGACACGCAACGCAGCTCATCTCATCACAGCCTCACAGAGCAACGTGATCGCCATGGGCGGCCTCACCATGGACCAGGCCTTCGTGCAGGCCCCCGAGCACCGCCCCAAGCCCACCGTGACCGAGGCCACCGGCATCCCGGTGATCGACCTGTCGCCTCTCACCGCCGACGGCGGCGGCGACGTGGACGCGCTGGCCGCCGAGGTGGGCGCGGCGAGCCGGGACTGGGGCTTCTTCGTGGTGGTGGGCCACGGCGTGCCCGCGGAGACCGTGGCGCGCGCGACGGAGGCGCAGCGCGCCTTCTTCGCGCTGCCGCCGGAGCGCAAGGCCGCCGTGCGGAGGACCGAGGCGCAGCCGCTCGGGTACTACGAGTCGGAGCACACCAAGAACGTCAGGGACTGGAAGGAGGTGTTCGACCTCGTCGCGCGCGAGCCGCCATCGGCTGCCGTGGCCGACGGCGGCGAGGTCGTGTACGCGAACAAGTGGCCCCAGGACCTGCCAGGGTTCAGGTGACGACCTTTGGATTAATTTGGCTATATTTGACGACTGAATTCTCTCCTGATCAGTCGAAATTTCTTCTAATTATTTGCACGTACGTACGCAGCAGAGGCGCTGGAGGAGTACACGAGCGCTCTCGAAGAGCTGGCCTTCAAGCTGCTGGAGCTGCTGGCCCGGAGCCTGAAGCTTGAGGCCCGACCGGCTGCACGGCTTCTTCAAGGACCACACCTCGTCCTTCCGGCTGAACCACTACCCTCCATGCCCGAGGCCCGAGGTGGTGCTCGGCGTGGGGCGGCACAAGGACCCCGGAGCGCTCACCATCCTGTACCAAGACGACGTCGGCGGGCTCGACGTCCGGCGCCGGTCCGACGGCGAGTGGGTGCGCGTGAAGCCCGTGCCCAACTCGTACATCATCAACGTCGGCGACCTCATCCAGGTGTGGAGCAACGACCGGTACGAGAGCGCGGAGCACCGGGTGTCGGTGAACTCGGCGAGGGAGAGGTTCTCCATGCCCTACTTCTTCAACCCGGCGAGCTACACCATGGTGGAGCCCGTGGAGGAGCTGGTGAGCGACGACGACCCGCCCAGGTATGATGCATACAACTGGGGCGAGTTCATCAGCAACAGGAAGAACAGCAACTTCAAGAAGCTCAGCGTCGACAACATCCAGATCGCGCATTTCAAGAAGAGCCTCGATCTCGCCTAGGAGCCTTAGGATCCAATGCAAACCACCATTGCCATGGCGATCCAGGTGACCGGCCGTCGTCTTCAGATTCAGAGAACGCTATATATGCATGTCGCCGTTCTCGTGGTGGAACAAATTAATAATGTGTGTGTGATGCTGTGTGTAAACAACAATAAACATGGATGTGAATATGTGTGATGGTTTGCTCCATGGACCAACCATCCCCATCGTGAATAGCCACAGTTTATTCACTAAACAACATTATACGATGCAGCAAGCAATTGAATAAATAGTCATCGCTTTTTGTTGCTGTGATATGATCTCACATCACATTACAAAAAGTATCTAGCCAAAAATGTTGTTCAGGTTTTCCTCAAAAAAAAAAAAAAAAAAAAAAAGTTGTTCAGGCGACGAAAGAGCTGCACACTAAGGTCCTAGGAATGTCGAGATCAAGGACCTTGGGGGAATGTACAAACTACAATCAAATCCTAAAGATTCCCATAGCAATCCTTCTTCAAAACAGGTCCTAATACTCAAATTATAAGGATGTTGTCTAGCCGTGCAAGGTCGACACCATCTTGCTTAGGCTTGGTACGATCATCAATACGGAGAATGGCAATTCGACCAAGGCCGAGGGAATACGATTTCTTCCGCGCTCTTAGTTTCGTACGGAGTAGTTGAGGACTCCTATAACTAGTCTTTTTTTTTTCTGCAGTGCAAACTTTATATATTTCCCCATCCATCCTTGCAGCGTTGTTTTCAAACATTGCAACGTCTGCGTTCCCATGCATCCAGCTCTTCTCTTACCCAGACTCGTGGTCTGCGAACTTGCAGCAGATCAGCACATGCATGAACGTTCATAATTATGTCTGTAGTGACCATAGTCCCACACCGAGATTGAAGGCAACAATGTTAGCAGCAGGCAAGGATAGGAGAATTGGGGAAGGGGGTTTAGACGAACAACAAAGCAAAATAGGCGAGGAGAATCTCAGGACGGCGAAAGATTGAGTTGAAATTGGAGTTTGTGTTTACAAATTTCGTGAACCCTCTCTCCCAACTCTCCGCCTTTTATTTATTTATGTTTACACACTGCAAGGCGCACACGTCCGCTCCCGTGCACACAGACAGGCACGCTCACAACCACTCGTGGCCAGAGAAGCGAACATTGGGCTTGCGGACTGGACCTCTGGCTTCAGGCCCATGGCCGCTTCACTTGTATTAGATGCTGATGGGGAAG
Source organism: Hyparrhenia diplandra (assembly GCA_015847255.1). NCBI lineage: Eukaryota > Viridiplantae > Streptophyta > Magnoliopsida > Poales > Poaceae > Hyparrhenia > Hyparrhenia diplandra. The sequence continues at coordinate 5,101 of JADLZK010012703.1, forward strand.
AGCTGGTAACAAACAATTTCACCTACATAATACTGTCACTGCATAGTATTATATATATAATGAGAACGTTCATCTCCCATCCGAGGGCCAGCTGCGAGGAGAGTTGATTTCGAAGGAATATGGGATCGCTACGCTAGCCAGAAAACAAAATTTTTCTACCCATAAACCAAGGATCTACTGCTAGTTATAGATCACGGGATTACCACTAGACGCACAGGTGCAGCGGAAGTGTCAACCCTCGACGAAGATGTGCGCGTAGCAGCAGTGCCGTGCAGTTGCTCACGTCCGCCCTCCATGTGCGGTTCGTCCTTGTGCTCCAGATGCAGCACCTCCGAGGTATCCCACACGTACAGGGAGGAAGCGATGCGCCTCCGGACTGCTAGGTCCGCGAGGAGCAAAAGGCGAGGGTGTGGGCGGCGGCGGCTGCCAAAGTGGCGTGGATTAACCTAGCCCCGCGCCCACCTCTCTTATATATAGGCGTCCCTAACAGGCTCCCGAGCTGGAGGCCCATTAGTAACTCTAAGCCTCGTCTAATTTGATCAGATCCGAATTAGGCCTTCTTCCCCTTAAGCGTGCGACCCTTTGGGCTCACGCACACATAGACATGGCTCGAGTACTCCTACTCGACCAATAGCTGATAGCGGCCTCTAGCAAGACATGTCAACTCCCATGTGTACGCAACGATCATATCAGACGAACCACCACAAACTCACATACATGTTATTCCCTTGCCACACGATATTTGGTCCACCTCGTGGGTTAACACTTAACCCAAGCACGGCCATGCATTTCTTGATCCAATCATTCGAGTGGTCCAGTGATATCTCTCTCATGGAGGGGCAATTCCATCTTGATTGACTATGCCTCACAGCATGCTTCCTGACAAACCCGAAGACCACCTTTATAGCTACCCAATTACGGAGTAACGTTTGATAGTCCCTAAGTAGGTCGTTTCACATCTTGAGTACATACGACAATCTCAGGTCTAAGGACATAACGTACATGATGTGTAAAGAGACAATAATAGTAACATCTCATGTCGGGTCAATCCAGCCCCATGGCATACATGTGCCCACACTATTAGTTTGACATCTCCATGTTCATGACTTGTGAAACATAGTCATCAACTAATATGTGTGCTGATCTAATATTCATGTGTGTCCTCACATGAACTCCGATCAGGGACAATTATAGAATAACCATACAAGTAAAGAGTCTCACAAACAATTCACATAATTGCCAATCAATACAAGTTGTCTTTAATGGATATTCATGAACACATAATATATCATGGATACAAGGTGATACAATCATCTCTATGATTATCTCTAGGGCATATTCCCAACATATTTTTCCATTTTAACGCCCGCAGGCCCTTGTCAGTTTTGCATTTGGACCCCCACGCGGCCTGACGGGGTGGGTTTGCGTCGCCCTCAATCTCACGCCACCGCCACTTGTCTTGCTCACGTCGCCGCTGCGGGAGGGCGGGATTAGGGCCGCCGTCAACCGCCCCTTCCCATCCCCGCCGGTAGTCATGGCCCTTCGCATCGACGCTCTGTCGCCTCTCCTCTTCCCTCGGCGTACGTTTCACGACGCTCCACGGGAGATTGGCCGCCCGCCCAGCCGCCCCTTGCTTATACCGACGGTGGGCGTCGTCATCTCCGAGGGCGGACGATCTTTGGCGGCGGCGGCGGCGTTTCTCTGGGAAATCGGAGGTGGGCGAGGGGAAGCCGGATGCTTGGGAACTGGCGGCGCGAGAATGGAGAGGTCCACGTTGTAAGGTCCTAGATGGCTAGAGGGGGGGTGAATAGCCTATAAAAATTTTCTACAAGCTCAACTAAACAAACCGATTAGTATAAAACACGGCGTAAAGCGGTTTGCGCTAGCTCTATTGTCTTGCAAGCCTCTAGTGACAATTCTAAATAAATTCTATGATCTCTATGTCACACAAGAGCTATGTCACTACTCTAACTAGTGAACAATCCTTGTATGGTCCTTATGCTAGCAAGAACAACCTACACAAGCAAGTGCTAGCTCTCTACTCAAAGTAATCTAGCAAAGTAATGCACGAGTGAGAGACTTGTTATACCGACTTGTAGAGGCTATGAACCAATCACCGGGAAGAGGATGAACCAATCAACACAATGAGATGGAGAACCAATCACCAAGACAATAAACAAGTCGATTTGTTCACGGGGAGTAAACTTGTACACCGACAACTACTCTCCCGGTTGTGCCGACCAACACAAGGATGGTGTTTGAGCTAGGCGGTGCCCTTGCTAGCCTCAACACACCACTCAACAAGTGTGGTACCCAAAGCACGAGCAATGTATTCCTTGCACTTTGTCTTCCCGACGAGGAGTGTGTAATCCTCTCTCACAAATCAACCGGAGGTGGCCAAGAAACAATCACCTCTTCTTGCCAACAACTCCACCACTTCACCAAGCCGGCTAGGAGCGGTGCCTCCAAGAGAAACGGGAAATCCACCGTCTCACAACGATCTCCAAGTGCCTCTAGATGCAAGAACTCGATGCAATGCACTTGGATCAACTCTTCTCTCAAGAATGAAGCTCAAATCAAGAGTGAGAAAGGAGGGAGGCTTGCTTGCTTGCTCAAAGGTGTTAGGAGTGATTCAAAATGACCAAGAGAAAGAGCAAGTGGCAGCCAAGGTGGTATATATAGGCCACACCACGAAATGTGGTGGAAAGGGTGGAAAACACACTTTTCAGCGGCCTCGACGGGCCTTGACGGACTCACCGGTGAGTCCGGTCGGTGGGTCCGGTCACAACCGACAAGCCAAAACCAGCGCTGGACCTCGCCCTTGAGCGTCGGTCGGCGTCCGATCGGTGCTTCCGGTCAAGACCGGAAGCATCCGGTCACAGCGTCCGTCGCCCTCGGGAAAGCTCCCAAACATGCTCTACGCCAGGCGCGACGGACCAGGACCGTCCGGTCACTTCCACTACCAACTTCCGGTCGGATGCGTCGATCCACGCCCGAGCTGCGAAAACTTCGTCGTTTTGTCGCGTTCCTTCGCCTTTGCTCCAAACCGACTTCCGTCACTTGTTTCTTGTTGCCGACACGCCGAAGAACACCTTGACACCATGTGTTAGCATTTTCAAAACCATTTTCGACAAGGATGGAGTTAGCACTTTAGGTTAGAATGCATGCATATGAGACTTGAACCTAAAGGCACGTGAGGATCGATATGTACGAAAGTTTTCTCCTCTTTATAGTACGGCTTATCGATCCTATAATCACCCACACCCTCTATGGTGTCTTGGGTGTGAAATCAAAAGCCCTATGGTAATACCTTTGCCTTGGGACCTTTGATCTCCAAACTCCACCGAGTTGCATGCTTGATCAACTTTTGGATCGCCTCAATCCATCCTCCATGATCACCATGCATCAAGAAGCACGACCAATCTCCAATCTAATCAAACACTTAGCATCGAGAGATTAGTCCTTAGGTGTCACTAATTAGCCAAAACCAAACTAGAGATCTTCACACGTGCCCCTAGCGGCGGCGGCGCCTTGAGGAGTGTCGGACAAACAAGACGAGCGAATCGGGTCTTAGCCTCTCGGCGCCGTGCGGTCCGTGCTTGGGTGCGGGGAGGGGTTTTGCAAAAATGAATTAGTTGTCAAGGGTCCAGCGGGCGTTAAAATGAAAAAATCAACTCTCCTCGCTGCTGGCCCTCGGATGGGAGATGGACGTTCCAGATCATTAGTGTGGACGGTTGCATACAAGCATGGTGTGCACACGATACGTTCTCATATATAATAGAAGACCATCGTTGTAGATGGAGTCCTTTGTTTGCACCCACTAAATTCCTTCTAAAAGAAATATTTAGCGGAGTTGATCTAAGTACTTGTGCAACCGTAATCGTTTTTTCCTCCTAACAATGTAAAAAAATCGAAGGGAATTTATCTTTTAGAGGCTTATTACCCAACCAAGTATCATACCAAAACCTGGTTTGAGACCCATCTTTTACCTTAAAAGAGCCAAGATCTAAAAAACAATCCTTGATGTTCATCAAGCTTTTCCAAAAATGCGAATCTGTTGGCTTCTTATAACAACTCCCCAGAGTCTTGTCTTTTATATATTTATTTTTGATTAATTCTTGCCACAGACCATCCTCGTTTAGCAATTTGTAAAGCCACTTACTTAGTAAGCATTTATTTTGTATATACAGATTTTGAATGCCCAAACCTCCTTGGTCTTTGGGTTGGCATAAAATTTCCCATTTTGCTAATCTATACTTCTTTTTATGTTCATCATTTTGCCAAGTAAAAGCGCGATCTAAAGCAATCTATTTTTTCAAGAACACCTTTCGGTAGTTCAAAAAAAGACATCATAAACATCTAAATGTTTGGTATAGAATTGTTGCATCCCTACAAGATTTAAATTTAAGCGAAACAGAGGGATATCTTTTCTTGGGGTCTAAACGCATCCGGAATCTTTCTGATCAAGTCTATGTATTTGCGTTAATTAACAATGGTGTCGAGTGTCAAAAGATATATGGCATATTAAAGTTCCTATGAAAATAAAAAAATTTTCTTTGGTACTTGAAAAGAGGTGTAATTTTAACTAAAGATAATTTAGTCAAGCGCGAATGGAATGGTGATAAAAATTTATGTTTGTCACTTTCCGTAAAACAATTCAACATCTCTTTTTTGATTGTTTTTATGCCAAGTCTTTATGGCGTGATGTACACATGTTGTTTGGGTTATCACCACCTATTGATTTAAATGATTTATTTTCAAGATGGACCAAGAAGGAAAATAAAAAGCTTAATTCATTGTTATTAACGGCAATTTGCGGCTTTGTGTTGGACTTTGTGGATAACTAGAAATGAAGTGGTTTTTGATAAATGTCGACCAAAAATCTCTTGCGGTGAAAGGTCCCTTGTGGTTTTTGGTAATTGAGTGTCAACATTAGGTGAACTAATATGTGTGATTAAGATTATACACAGGAGATTAGTTCACATGTGATGATGCAATGAAGGAGCTTATTGCATATGAAACATGACATGGAGTCATGTGACCGTAGTGGTGAAGATCAAGACAAGGCTTGGCTTCATGGACCGGTTGCAAGTGTGAAGGGCAAGTCGAGGGACTTGGCGCCGACGGACCGACCTTAACGGTGAAGAGCAAGTGAGGTCAAGATCGATGGACCAAGAAGGTCATGTGATGATATGAAGTGGATCATATCATTCTTGATCGTGTTGGTGCATGTGTTGCATTGGCACTTGGAGATGGAGCGGAATGGAAATGCGCAAGACAATAGGTATAACCTATAGGGCATTTCATTTCGCCGGTCATAGGTGAGTAGAGAAGGTTATGACCGGATTTAGGTTCGTTAACCGTACTATGAAGAGGGAAAACTTCAATCGCTTTACTCACCTAGTGCCACTAACTTGAATTTTGAATTGCATATGCATTCGGGTTAGTGATGGGTCTTCTTAGAAAAAGGCTTGTGAAATGCTATCTTACTATGCTCATAAGGTTTGGTATTCCTTGGTTGAGATAGCCCTTGATTTGGACTGAGAGTTGCTTAAATTTGGAGGGAATATGGAGAAACAATGGAGCAGCTGGCCTACGGTTCAGAAAGAGACAAAGTGCATATGGCCTTGCATCTTTGGCGTGAGAGAGCTTCGTCGTGGAAGCTGAGCATGCAGGACGAAGGGAGATCATCGATGCTTGCATTTGCTAATTATAGCATGGGGCCCATAGCTTGTGCTAATTAGAGAAAGCACACATGCATACCAGCGCCGGCCCTATGATTTTGAGATGCGGCGAACTCATCGCCAAAAGGCCCCTCTAAACTATATATATAATATATATCTTATAATATATTTTAATATAACATGCTGATAATTATTGAGAAACAATATATAAAAAGCAATATTTTTTGTACTTCTAGAACTAATATGATTACCTTAAAGAATAATATATCCCTTGTCATGAAAAGAGCTTGATGCAAAATCATCAAGGACGGTAAATTATTTTAAAGAATTAAGAATAAGATTTACCTCTCTCGAACCATGATCTGGATTGGAATATTGGATGAATGGTTGTTGGCTGATCGCCGTTGCCGGGCGCCGGCAGTCCACCACCAGAGTCCAGATAGCAGGGATTGCGAATAGGCGATCTGAGGCCGCGAGGGGCGTCTGCGTGGGAGTAAGAGAGAGGGACAGGGGGACGGCTGCTTGTGTGGCGGCGTCGGAGCGGAACGGACGAAGCTGAGTCAAGTTACGCTATTATGACCCGCTGCATGGCCTTAGGGCCGGCACTGATGCAACTTGCTGCTGCTAGCTGCTGTGCGTCGGACCATGCCGAGTTTGCACTGGTCCGTTTGCTTTGCTCGCTGCGCTGCCAGCCCAAGGCCGATGGGCCACTGCTTTGCTGCTGGGCCAAGCTGCTAATCACAGCTGCTGTGCTGGGCCACGCGTGCGCCGCTGGGCCTGGCGTGCTGTGCTGCTGCCGATGCTTCTTTGGCCCAAGTCGGGATTGGGAGCTATGGTCCGATCGTTGCTCTGCGAAGGAGATCGATACTTGTCCGTTTTTCTTCGTGCCTTCGACAGAGCCGCCGCCGCCGATTGCTTCACCAGAAAGCGCTGAGAGCTGCTGCTGCCTTCGACCGTTGGAGCGTGGGAAGGACGGCTTCTAGCCGTTGGAGGGCTGCAGGGCAGAGAGTATACGAGTGAGCTGCCCCTCTCCCTTCTCTAGTAGCTCTTTGCCTCTAACAGAAAAATACAGTGAGCTTCCCCTTTGCTCTTGGGAGCTAGGGTTCATCTTTTCCCTCTCTTTTCTCCATGATTTGAGCTGTGATTCAAAGAGAGAGTGGAAGCCCTGTGTGGGTATGGATGAGAGCTTCGAGATCCACCTATTCCTCATTTGTTTTCACTCAAGATTAGAGCTAATTTGAGAGAGGATTGGGAAACCTAGTGCATATGCATTTGTGATTCAATTTGGTGGCACTAGGTGGTGATTGCAATTGCGGATTTCCTATTGCTCTTGGTGATTGCCATCACCTAGACGGTTTGGAGATTGTGACTCCGTTGAAGCACGCAATTGGAGATTGTGCGGTGCTTTCCGGAGGAGGAGGATTTGTGAGAGGTTCGTGCTCACCTCGCGGGGATCGTGAAGAGCAACTCTAGTGGAGCGTGTCATTGAGCTACCACACTTGTGTGTGGGTTCACACGGTACCCTCTGAGGGATTGGCACGAATACTCACACCGTGTGAGGTATTCGATCAAGCTCCCACTGTGGGATTTGGCACTGGCCATTAAGCTTGTGGATCATCACTGCGTGATTCGCCAAACCGTGGTACCACTAAAGTGTTGGTCGACACAACGAGGAGTAGGGGGAAGTTGGCAAGCTTCCCGAGACCTCGGTAAAAAATCACCGGTGTCATCTTGTGTCCACACTTCGCGGTGGTTTGCAATCTCTTCATCACAAGCTTTGTTATTACATTTATATATATATATTATGCTTGTGTTTGAGTAGTGTAGTTGTAACTATCTAGCTTGTGTAGCTTGTTTAGTTACTTTGCTTAGCTTGTGTAGCTAGGTAATTTGAGCCTTTGGGTTAGGCGTGTGTTGCCTTGTCCATTGTGCATCTAGTGAGCTTAGGGGCTTTGTGCTTGTGCTTACTAGAATTGTGTAGGAGCTCACCCGTGCTTGAAGTACTAGTACTTAGGTTTGTGTGACCTTGCATTAGAATTGATTAGGAGCTCAAGCTAGGCTTGTCACCTCACTCTTCTTATGTAGGATCTTTTGTGAGGTGATTTAGAGTCTTAGTTAGAGGGGTGAAGTCTTGGCTAGACCGATAAGTTTAATTCCGCATTAGTTTCGGTTAGCCGGTGCGATTAGTTTTTAAAAGGGACTATTCACCCCCCCTCTAGTCCCCATCTCGACCCTTCAGCAGGTCATATTCAGGGGAACGCATTGGCTGCGGGAATGGGCAAGTCTACAGCAACATGAAGATCGGAAAAGTATGCTGATCCATTCAGGACAGCATCTTGAAACTTCTGCGCTTCAATTTTATAGTTCCAATGGATGGTTGCCATCGAGATACATTGGTTGATTTTAGAATTAATTTGTACTTCGTTTCGGTTATTCATGCAACTTTTGGTAGTCAAACTTTTGTAATAATTGGTCTGATTCTATCTTGTGATAGATGAAGCCGGATTAATTTCCATTATCTAAAAAAAAAGATGGAGTCCTTTGTAGATGGAGTCCTGAATATGCATGTGTGTGTGTGGTGACAACCAGATCCACTGCTCATCCCCTGAGGACCTAGCAAATGAAGGCTGCCCATATGGACCGTGGATTAACAGACAACACGAGATAGCCTCCAGCTCCTGCAGATGTTTGGTTGAAGGCCACAGTCCGCCACACTTTAAGTTTGGCCGCTACAGGAACATAGGCGGTTGTTTGGTTTGCATGTAACCTTTGGCTGCCATAGAATTTTGCGGTGTCGTTTTGATGCTCCCACGTTTAGTGCATGCAAATTGTGACGAATGTGTGGCGGGCGTGGTGAGCAAATCCTCCGCCACAATTCAACCGTTACCAGGTTGAGCCACAATCTGTGGCGAGCTTATACGTGGCGTGGCTATTTATGGTCACCAACCAAACATCACTTTAAAATTAGCATTCACATGCACGAAACAGGAGGACCCTGCAGCTAGACCATTCTACGTACTACAACGTACTGTACCCTACATAAGGGAGACCAAAACTTCAAACTTGGAGGACCAGACAGGAACAGGACACGATCCAATAATACAATGCTGTTGCTGGCGTGGCGGCACCAGAACAAAACACCTACGTACTGTATGCATGCAAGCTACTGTAGTACTGTATACGGGACCCATGGGGATAATACGAAGGAAGCACGCCATCGCCGTACGTCTCACATCAGGTGAGCCCCACCATGCAGCAGGCCGCCGCCGGTATGTGGCGCCGCCGTAGCAGCGGAGAAGTCCGGCCACATTGAACCCGCACCACCGGCGGCGGCGGCGCCTGGTGGCATCTTCCACGTGTCCACGCCGTCGTTGTCCACCAGCAGTCCGGCAGGCCAGAGGAAGGACGACGACGACGACGACCCGGCTGCGGTTGCGGAGCCACCTCCACCCCTGAGCCCGAGGCCTTGCATTTGCATCTGCACGGCCGCCGCGGCCTCGCCCGCCGCGCCCAGGTGTAAGGCCCCGGTTGTCGTCGGGAGCCCGAGCCCGAGGTCGAAGTCGAACGACGACGACGACGACAACCCTGCGGCGCCACGGCCTTCGAGCAGCGGTGCCGCGGCGCCGCCGAGCGCGAACAGCGTGCCGAGGAGGCCGCCGCCCGCCTGTCCCGACGACGACGACGACGACGACGACGAGGGCAGGGGGAGGCATCATCATCATCGGCGGCGGTGGCGGGGGGGCCGCACCGCCGAGGCCGAGGCCGCCGAAGACGTGCGCCGCGGCCGTCGCCGGTGAAGCGCGCCTGCTGCTGGCGTGCTGGTGGTGGTGGTGGTGCGCCAGGCGCGGGCGCTTGCGCGTGGACCCGCCGATGGGGACGTTGCGGAGGAGCCGCCCAGCGTCCAGTAGCGTCGGCAGGCGCGGCAGAAGTGGCGCGGCTGCGACGTGTTGTAGTTGTTGTAGTAGCAGAACTTGGTGTCGTGTGACGCGCACCGCGGGCACTGCTCCCCGCGCGACGCGTTGGCGTTGCTGCTGCTCTTGGCCGCCGCCTCGGCGGCGGCGTCCTGCAGTTGCTGGAGGTAGGCGGCGGCCATGTCCGCACCCGTGGAGACATTGTTGGTGATGCTGCCGCCGGAACTGGCTGCCATCGTCGTTGTCGTGTTGTTGAAGTGGTGGTGGACGTCGTGCTTGCAGGCGTTGTGCTGCAGTGGCGGCGCGAACGGCGGCGCCATCGCCATGGTGGGAGGCTGTAGCCGTGCCGCCTGAGCTTCCATTACTTGGCCGGCCATTGGATCGACGATGCTCTCTGGAGAATCGGATCGATGGTCGATGGTGTACGTACGCGACGCTGGTGTGCTTCTTGCTGCTGTTTGAGCTGAGCTGCTGGGACGGCCCAAGGGTGGTATATATACGCGCGTGCATGCTACTACTACGAGCAGTCGCTAGTCGCTGCAGACAGAGACAGTGAGAGAGATTGAAAAAGACTGATGGGTACGGATGGTGACACAAGGCTGACGAGTTGAGTACGCAGGGCGCTGCCTGGACAGTGGATGGATGCTGCTGGCAGCCACGCCAGATAGCTCCACCACCACCGGGGACGGGCCGCCTACGACTTCGAGCAGTAGCTTTCTTTGCAGCTCCAGCCAAGGAATCCTACGACTGACTGGTCACGCGACCACCACCTGCTGGTGTTGTGCTTCGTACTCGTTCAATCGATTGTGCGGCGTCCGATCGATCAAACAACTCATCACGTACTCCTATCTGCTCTAGGCTTGTCCTTCCATGTCGTGTCGCCATGCAAGCACTAGGTGAAGTTTTCTAGCTTCTTGCAGCTAGCTATAGCTAGCACTCAGGAGTGATTGACGATGATCAACTTATTGCCCGTCGTCGTTGCCAATTGCCGTGCCATAGTACTCCATAGGTCCACAACCTCTGATTGTACCTCGTCTGATTCTGGACGGACAGGTCGATTCACCAGAGGACGACTTACAAACAGGGGGTGTGTTTAGAGCCCAAAATTTGGGCCTGAAAAAAAAAGTTTGGGCAAAGTTTGGCCTGAAAAACACTGTTCCGAACTGAAAAAACACTGTAGCACGTTTCGTTTGTTTGTGGTAAATATTATCCTACCATGGCGTAATTAGGCTCAAAAGATTCGTCTCGTAATGTACATCTAAACTGTGCAATTAGTTTTTTTGGTTTACCAAAATTTCATACCGGCCGGCATACGTTTTTGGGTGCATTTAATGTTTCGATGTGATGGGATGTGATGGGAGTGCAGGAAATTTTAGAGGAAAGTTGGGGCTCTAAACACACCCAGGGATATAAGGTCATCCATCATTGCAAGTTTGATTTGGGTTCGGTTGTTCGTATCGATACTTATCAGCTAGCCATTTAGTAGTGTCTTCTATCACAACAATCATTGTTGCTTATCAGGCAGCCATTCAGTAGTGTTCTCTCACAACAATCAGTATCAGTTAGAATCAACGAGCTAGAAACGATCCAGCAAACAACAACACTGGTACCATATAGCAATAGCCTACTTGAGAATAACGACGACAAGAGGTATATAAGTGGAATACGTCAGAGACACCGTTAGGATCTCTACGGGACCTAGGACACCCGCAATGGTATAAATCAGTTACTAACTTTAAATCAACTTTTTTAACGATACAGTGTTTAGCAATTTCTCATATCATATCATGATGAGACATACTCATATAATATTGAAATTTGTATATGGGCCTACCTTTTGATCACGGCTGCGCTGCCCGGCCGAGCGCTATCATCTGCAAGGTGACGAAATGGGCATGGATAATGAGCTGAAGGTAGGGTGCTGCAACCGAGGCGGCGGCAAACAGGCACCTATCTAGACACCGACCGATCGATCGATCCTACGGATGGCGTGTAGGCAGCCGTGTCTGTCCTTCCCATGCAGATGCAGTGCACAGGCGAGAAGATGGAAGACGGCCCCCAGCTGATGCGTGATGCGTTGTTGTCATGGGCATGCACCCCGGACCAGCGACCACGACCCAGCATCAGTATGCTTGCAGGGGGACCAGACCAGCGACGTACGGCCGCCGGGCACAAAACACGCCGCCCTGCAGACTGCAGCCTTTGACGACGACGCGCCCAGTCGTATCGCCTGGCATGGCATGGCAGGCTGGTGACCGCCGGGGGTGGCCTACGTGCTCTCTCTTCGGCCACTCTCGTTCGTCCGGGGTCTCCTGTCCCGGCCTCCCGGGCCACGCCACGCCGGGACAAAGCCAGCATACGCCGGCGGACCGGCCGGGCCGGCCGGCCCCGACTCCGATGCGCACAGCAGCCCTAGCTAGCACTGTAGTGTTCGATGGATCGATGATCATGACGCCGGCTGAATGTGATGGAGCCAGACAAGGCGGGTAGCATTCCAAGGCCATGCACAATGCACGCCGATCGTTTTGCATGGCAATGCCGACCGGTAGTAGCTGCTGGTGCTAGACACGCTTGGCGCCTTGCGCTTGGAGCCGCCTGTTGCTCCACATATGCGCGCCGGCACGGGCACGCTAGCTGCCTTTCTCGCATGCCAGAGCTAGACCCCGGCCAGACCTGCCCAGGCAGGAGAACGCGTAGGAGGGACTGGACTGGAGGACTGCGGCGGTAGGAACAGGATGCACGACACTCCCCGTCTCCCGGCCTGCCGCGGCCGCCAAGCTGGGCCTTGCCGGGCAGCAGGATGGCCGGCACCCCAGCTATTCACATTAGCAATAGCATGCCGTGTACTCCGTCACCCCCATCCCACAAATAAAAGGTGTTTAACTTTAACTTCCTTGTTTGACCATTCGTCTTACTTAAATTTTTTTAATTTTTTTATTATTTTATTATGATTTATTTTATCGTTAGAGATACTTTTATAATAATTTATTTATTTTATTATTTACATAAAAAATTTAAATAAGAGGAATGGTCAAAACAGACATGGTGGTTTTATTCCTTGCCGCCACCTCGATCTCAATCACGGGTTAGAGTGAAATATCCATTTTGCGTGCGATTATTAAGAAACAAAGTTCGAGTCCCATTTTAACCCTCCTAGTCGTACATAATGTAAGCCATCTCAATAATAGAGTACCTACTCATTCTCAAATTAGACACACATCTTTGATTAGCCAGCAAAAAAATAGGGAAAAAATTGCGTGAACCCAGTGCCCAGGCGCCCCTGGGTGCACCCCCTACTAGATTATTTTTGGGTCAAACCCCCTACTAGATTGGCGCCACGTGCCCCTGCTATGTATCCGACGGAGTCCAGCGTCGCTCGCCAGGGGCATTTGATCGGCTCATTTGCCCTCCGCGCGGCTCATTTGATCGGCTCAATACTGTGTCGCCCGCCAGGTCCACGCGTCGCTCGCGGTCTCGACTCAAGTCGCTCGCAGTCTGCACGTCATCGCTCGCGGTCTCTTCACTTTTTTTTCACATGTTGATTATCCCTTTTCGAATTCGTGAATATCACTTATTTAATTGCCATCTGTATTTATTTAGGTACTGTATTGGCTGTATGCATGTTTGGCGAACTTTAGGCTGTAGGAGTATTTATTTAAGAACATATCTGGTGCAAACTAACCCCTCCATGTAAACCGTGCAAACTCTAATCTGGGTCATAGGATGCAGATCCAAGGGACATGATGTGATAATCACGATCACGAGGGAGGTGGGGGGGGATTGTAAAGTGTGATTAAAGGCGGGCGGTTAAGTGTAACTTATCTAATCCTCTCGTGTTCCTTGGATCAACATTCTATGGCCTAGATTAGAAGTTTGCATAGTTTGTACGTAGGGGTTAGTTTGCACATGATACATTGCCTTATTTAACTGCCGCAACTATCACTTATTTAACTATTAATTTATTTAACTGTCACAGCTGGCGAACAATACAAGTCCATCAGAATCTCTGTTCGGCGCTCGGCTACGCGAGCTGAGCTGTAAAGCAGGTCTCAAAAGAGGGGACTGTGAGCGAGCAACGAACAATACTAGTCCATCAGAATCTTGGTTCGGCGCTCGGCCGAGCGAGCGAGCTACGCGAGCTGAGCCGTATAGAAGATCTCAAAAGAGAGTGAGGAAGAAGCGACCAACCCCCTTCAATCTTATTCTAGATTCGCCGCTGCCTACAGCATGCGGTTGTCACATGATCCTTCAGGGGGTGTTTAGTTGGTGAAATATTTTGGGTTGGGCTTCTTTGTAGCACTTTTCGTTTGTATTTGGTAATTAGTGTCTAATTATGGACTAACTAGGTTAAAAAAGATTCGTCTCGCACTTTTCAGCCAAACTATGCAATTAGTTTTTTATTTACCTACATTTAATGCTCCAAAAATACGTTAAAAGAATCGATGTGATAGGGAAAGCTGTAGCACTTTTGGATTCTTGTTATAGCAACTGAACACCCCCTCACTACTGAACAACACTTACAAGGGTAACTCGATACAATTTCTGGACAATCGATGGAGTTTTGACATTCAATTGATAAATGCTTGGCCAATATGTACAAAATCCACTAAAAGAAAACCATAATGCACTTATTTAAATCCCTGCAAGTCGATCAAAGTGTTTAGGTGTGAACATGACCTCAGGCACCGTAGTGTGCTGAGTTCGCGTACGTCGTGGTATTTAGCACTGACCTCAGCACCACACGTCTTGGTGCCAAGCTAGCTGCCTAATCAGCGTCACGCTAGCTGCCCAACCCCCTACCTTGGCGCCAAATGATTTTAGACGCCGGGGACGTGTTAGCTCAACACCATATCTTGTTGCGCCAAGCTTAGGCTTTACTCCCTCCGTCTCTATAAAAGTATCGTTTTTGACTTTTAGCTATCGAATTTGACCATTCATTTTATTTAAAAGTTTCTACAAATAATAAATTAAATCAATAATCATTAAAGTATCTCTCGATGATAAAATAAGTCATAACAAAATAAACAATATTTATACAAATTTTTTTTTGAATAATACGACTGTTGAAACAAAATGGCGCGGAAACCAAAGTGACATTTTCAAAGGGACGGAGAGAGTAGTTTTGAAAACCGCAATGATCTACTCCCTCCATTCCAAAAAAAAACATACAATTCTCATATCCCGAGGAGTCAATCTTTATAAACTTTGACTAAAATTATTTTAAAAAATACTAAGAATTATGAGACAAATTAAGTACCATTAGATTAACTATAAAATATATTTTTATAATAAATTTATTTTGAGACATAATTCCTAATACTTTTTGCTACAAACTTAGTTAAAGTTTAAAAAATTTGACCGATACGTTTCCGATAATTGCATATTTTAGGAACAGAGGGAGTATATGTAAATACTTTTAAAAAAAAAGACAAATTATATAATAAAAATCATGAGGACCAAGCCAGCAAGCAGGAGAGGTGAAAAAAATGAGTACAGAGAAGTTTTCTATCCCCACCGTGGATTGACGTGGATCGAGTCGCAAACAGGCACCAGGGGACCAGGATCCACGCGGGGAAAGATGAATCCAAACGAGCCCTAATTTGTTTCTGAAGGTGTTAGAAGCTGGAACATGTTATATGATCTGTCCTAGTAGATATGCACTCAACAAGGAGCACATAATAAACGTTATTAATAATCTAGCAAGCTACTGTTCACAAAGTAACAATGTAATAGAACAATAACATATGTCGCTAGTAAACGCACTTCGGGATAGTCCAAAGAAATAGCAAATGAGCCAATCAGAGCATAACCAGCGAGGATTATTGGAGAGTTTTACAGCCGGTAACATGGCAGATGCACTTGCATCTATAGCTCAGACCGAATAATCTTACGAGACAAAAGGGCTTGCTTACCTGACAACAAAAGGTAAAACCATTATATGAAGGTATCAACGAAAAAAGAACCACAACGACAACAATTTATAAGGCTAACCAAACTATATGATACTGCACATCATAAAATTAACAAGACAAAGGCCAGTGTCATACCATGGTAGGTTGTTTTTGTAGCTGGAGATAACTGAACCCATACAAATTCTTCCTTATAAGAACTAGCATTCTGGTCACAGGATCCTTGACATGTGAACACAATTATTGTCGCCCAATCAAGGGGGTCGGGTTCACTCTCAACATGGAAGTAGTCGAGCAGTTGTGGCATTACCTGTATACACATTGGAATGAAGATTGTTAATGAACCACCATACTACGAATACAACCAAAAGCAGAAAATTCACAAATGTATGACATACTGTATCTCGATCTAGTGGTCAAAAAACTGTCATTGATAAAAGGTTTGCTTTTTGTAAACCCAAACATATTTGAATTAGGAACTATCTTCACATTATGAAACTATTTACATCGTTTGATTTGACAGTGAGGAATCAAGAACAAACATGCTTGTTTTTCATTGCATGGTCGTAAGACATGCATATCGACCTCTAGTATTTTTCTTGGGTTGAAAATGGTTATATTAAAAAATGGAACCAGTCCAACCTGAAATTCATAGTGAAGTGGACCATTACAGTAGATGCATGATGGGATAGCAGCAGCATCAGTCAGAGATCCAGATGACGTGGCCCAAAGAGGTTTTGCCTTTCCCTCAGAGTACCTGCATCACAAACAACAGATATTATGGTAGAGAACAGTGAAAAACGCGCTGAAGGGGCGTGATCTCGAAAAAAAAATTATGGTAGAGAACAGGAAATCCAGATAACTATATTTGGTACTGTAAATGTGGAAGAGAACTGAAGAATTAGAACTAGTTTATACAAAGTGTTGACAATGACACAGAAACTGCTGGAGTAAAATGAGTATTTCCATAACCACAGATGTAGCATTAAAAATGTGGCATAAAAGTGTTCAAGAGCATCAGGTGGTAAGGAAGGCAAAACAACACACAAACAAAACAACGTTAAGAATTAAGCCAACACCAGCGACCACAAGTCCAATAGTTGTTTCATAACCCCTTGATAGGTATCCCTATTAATATTGCTGAGTTGAGTAGAAAAGGATATAAGAACCATAAGGAGTACAGAGCCAAGTTTCTGAAATCTAGCATAACTGAGGTAAGAATTTAGTTATGAAAAAATTTAAGCATTTGAAGTCACAGAAGGAACATGATTGGAGTGTACTATTGACATGATAAGTATGATAAGGGTTTCACAAAAGAACATATATTCCACTACAAAAAAGACTGATGCAGTTCATATAAAGTGCAGTTTGGCAAGGGGAAAATACAGAGTTAAGAAGATCCAAGGATTACAGTACAGAAAATCAAATGGAGCATGCTTTAGGTATGAGTAAAAGTGTGGACTTGTTCATCAACACCAGGCACCCTAAATCGGTCTCTGGGGCAGACGAACCATATAACAAAGAAACAGCTCTTGGTGTATCAAACCTTGCTCGAATTCTGAGGTTTTGTGATTGCATATAAAAAAGGTTATAGATAAGTTGAAAGCATGTGGCTCTTCATCATATTAAACAATTCAGTAGATTAACTCTACTAAATTTGACGGAATCAAAATGATGAACATAACAAATCCATACAGCACTGCTTTATTTAGCCTACTGAGAACATGAGTAAAAGGCACAAGACCCACCTCAACACTTGTTGCGGGTGCCTCGAGATACGCTCCAGAAAAGATGCCCAGCATCTGTTGTCGGCATCAGCCTAAAAATAATTTGTATTAAATAAAAAGAACAACACTGGTACTTAGAAAAATCAAATAAAATATCATAACGCATAGCAGGAAAACAAAAACCTCAAACTCGTCCATCAATGAAAGCATGTCATCTGATTCGTTTTGCCCATGCACCACAGACAATACTGATGTATTGCCACCGGAACAGGGTGCCTTTTCAGGTTCACCGGCCAACATATATTCAGGCCATGAGGTGCCAGCAAATACTGGAAATAGTTCGCACACAATGAAAGTTTATGAGACAACCAGATGTGATCTTTATACGAAATAAAGGAGCACACTCAAAATATAATACCTCTCCTGTCACCTGCCAGAACAGAAGTAGAATCATTGGGTAAACAGAGCACTTGATGACATTCACTCTTGTGGCTAGTGCGCCAATGCAATTCCTGAATAAGAATTTATTTATGTGATTCTCAAAACAGTGCATTTCAAAAAAAAAATTATCCAGGCAGGAGATGTAAATAGATCAATTTAGAACAGCATTATGAATCTATGATTGCCTGATTAGTGTATACCTGATGCTTTTTGGAACAATAGTATGCTTTTCTACAACAGCCACATTGTTTTTGCCTTTCCACGTACCACACCAGTGGCATAGTTGAGGTCGCATTCCTAATATAAACATTTAAAAGATGTGATTCAATTGCTTTACTACGAGTAATACTAATTCGACTTAGGAGTTATGTTGACACATACGGAATCGCTAAAGTAGTAAGGTACTAGAAAATTATTGTCACACTTTCAGGCATGTGTGCAAAACATGACTATCCTTTTATGAATGATATGATCTATGAATATACCCAGGAGGGTGCTTCCAATCTGTTTTTCTCAAATATAAATAAATGAAATTCTCAGCCAATCAACAGGAGGGTCCTTTCAAGCTTATGTGGAAAGAGGCGAGCATCTCCCAGGCCTCCTTGTTTTTGGTTTTCTGTAGTACGTACTCAATGGAGCTCACCGTGCTCTACTCAATTTTCAAAATAACCACATGGTGATGTGCTCTGCTCAAATTTCAGTGACTTCCACCTTTCAAGCTGACGTGCTCTGCTCGAAAACAACCCATGGTTAGAACAGCAACCCAAAAGGGATAAAACCCCCAACTGGAATTGAGTGTGGGCAAGGGGATTAACTCAACCCCTCCCTGGAATGAACCCCTGTGAAATCAATACCTGTGAACCAAACAAGGCATCCATGTGCCTGCTGGGCCGAGTGGAAATTGCATGTCGTGGAGATTGGAGGACACAGAAAAGGTGGAAGCTTATATGGAGCATAGCACAATGTATTGGTAAAATTTTGTTGTCATCTCAAAACAGTTTGGGGATGACAGGAAGATAGTTATAGCAATAGGCTGACACATCTGTGATAACCAATGATCAAATATACTAAATTGATTTAGATTTACCATATTTTTAAAATTCATAATGATAGGTTGTTAGTTGTTTACAAAGTTCGATGATGATGACTGTTTAATGTGTGCTATCCTAAATGTTGCTGTAGTTGGCACAGACAATATACTAGTGTGGGCAATAGTACAAAACTCATGAATACTTCCCTCCATTTTATGACCATATATGCAAGGGCCCTCCATTTTATAACCATATATATGCAAGAGCTATATAACTGTAATGCACTACACTAACAAGAGGAATCTTATATTTACATCCCAAAATGGTAGATGCTAGACAATCATACTGTGACTAAATGAGAAGGCATATGCACAGAAAAAACTCTGAAGCAGCAAACTAACCTCCTGCACATTGTGATTCGAAGGTTTCATCACACTCAGGTTCTTCAAGTTGATAAAATGCATTGTCCTTGGGCAGCTGGCACCGGAAAACCTTGACACTGCAATTCAATTTACTCCATGTGACCAAAATAAGAAGTACAAAATTTAGGAACAAACACCAGAAGTCAAGAAATACATATTTGATTTACCTCCTTTTAGGATTTACTGTCCTGTCTTTCTCCTGTTCATGCTGGTCCAGGAGTAAGCATGACATTGATGGGCACATGAACACAAACAATGTGCGATGGTAGGCAGTTTCCTTTGACTGAAGTGGTACATAAACCTGCGCATCGGCAACCAACCCTGAACATAAACAATTTAGTACATCTACTATTGTAACTGAAACAAAACCAAACCTGGAGAAGAAAACGCAGTGGATTGCCACAGAAGTCACAGCTGCTTGATTTTCCAGATGGCAAATTCACAGGATCAAGCCAGGCCTGATGAGCAGAAACATAAACTTTCAACACAAACAAAATTTTTTTGAACAGTATCAATGTCCAATTGTAAATAAAGCAATTTCTGATGTCATACCGGAGTACCGCCAGCTTTATTGGGAAAATGTTGTGGGAGAAGACAATGGAAGTCCTCTGGTTCCTCTATGACACCAATGATTACTTGGGGTTCTGTGCCCTCGTCATCCTCAGAATCGACGTCGTCAGTATTGAAGGTGACAACAGGCTCCGGATCCTCATTGGAGATTATATGAAGGTTTTGAAGCTTCTCGGTGTTGAATTCCATCTTTCTAGACACTAGGCTCCAAACAAAGAGAGACGCATGGGAGAAGGGGAAGGGGCAGCGGGAGGAGAGGTGCCGGCTGCAGATGTCAACGGAGGCGGCACCTGATAGAAGCAGCAGCACCAGCATCGGCGGCGGCGGCCCACCAGTTGTTGCCTCGTCGGAGGGGGCGAGAGGTACAAGCATGAGTATAGTGCAGTTGGGCTTGGGCCATGGGCCATGGGCCGTGTATGTATATATGGGCTGAGCTCGAGTCTGGGCGTACAAACCTCTCCTCCCAATCTCACCGTCCGCTAAAAAAAAGAAAAAAAAAAACCAATATGACCAGACACTGCACGGCCGAGGTCAATCCCGCCGGCGTCCCGTCTGCCGGTAGTTATCTAGGCTGACAAGCTGAAATGCCGCCGCCGGCTGCATCGTGCCGCCGCCGGCTGCATCGGCGAAAATTTACCCCGTCCCCCGGTTGGCCTGGAATGGAAGCAAAAACGCTGCCGCGAGCGACGCCGGCGGATGCAATGCACCCCTGCCTGCCGGAACAGGGCAGCCGGCGCAGGGAGCTCTAGGCCTCTAGTCTAGGTACACGTTTGCCTATGGTCAGGTTCAGGCATGGGTCGTATCTTACTCTGCTGCATAATTTCAGCCGCCCAGGCGAATCTCCCAGGCGAATCTGAATACTGAAGCGTCGCTGCGAGCATCCACCTCTGTCTGCATTTGCTACTCCGTACCACTGAAGGGTTGCAGATCTGAGAAAGCGATTCTGATGCGCGTATGCTTCAAAGTGGTAACCTTGGTGTCTAATTTATTTGCAATATATATGGGCATTTCATCATTATCTAAAAAGAATGAGCAGTTCTGCAGCCTCTGCAGATTCCCTGTGACCCTGTCATCTTTTAGTGAAAACTGAAAACGGTATCAGGAGCTCAATACAGTGAGATGCCATTCCACGAAGTTCATTCAAAACAGATATGATTGCCTCTGCATTTGTCAAAGATGCTTCATCATGCAACCTGTGTATCCATCCAACAGTTCTATTCGCCAATAAGGGGGAAAATGGATAAAGTAGGCTTGTGACAACTAACAATGAGACTATATATAACGTTGAGTACCCTTGAGGTTCTCTCCATCTCCTCTCCGAGTGTAGCTTCTCAGCAAAGGTGAGAGACCATTCCTCCCTTCTATTGACCAGTAAGAAAGTATGAGATCCTAGAACTGCTTTCATTTCTTCATATGTATTTACATGGTACATTGAAACTTTTGGCTCATTTGATGGCTACTCTACATTGATAGTAGCACAGCCTACATTTCCTTTTCTTCTTCTCTCTCTCTCTCTCTCTCTCTCTCTCTCTCTTCAGTGAGGGAATTTCTTTGTAGATTGTACTGCATATTATACTTAGGATCATAGATTACAGCATGTTACGATAATGCAATTTTTCATATGTTTTCTTGAACTTGAATGAAGCATAAGCAAGAATGCTCCACTGTAGAATTGTAGGTTCAGTAAACTGAAGTAGCACACTCTCTCACTTGCTCATTTAATGACTTGAAAGAAGAAAGGAGTAAATTAACAAGAAACTCATCTTTAAAGAGCCAAACTACCTATTTTATGAGATGGTTTTGCTTTCTGTACAATACAAACAGAGTTACTTTTTTTCTTATTGAAAGTTGCATCTGATTATCATTTAAAAATGAAAATTCAGTTGCCATGGCTGGGAGTGGTGCTTCCCGTATCCAGAAACCTTGTGATGCTTGCAAAAGATACTTGGACCATTTGGATGGAAAGAATCAAAATGTTAGATGCTTCCTCAGCACCATGACTGCCAGTTCTATACATAGCATGGTAAGCCTTGACATGTTTGCTATCCTTCCTTGCTTGTGTTCCTGCATACATTGTATTTTCCCATTTTGAAGCGACATAACTGGTGCGTCGGAATTGTATACTTGATTTTGTACTTTGGTATCCTTGATTCGAGGTAGCCAAAACTGCTGTCTGAATATAATTCAAATCTGATTCGTCAAGTACTTTTAGTGTTTCTTTGACATGTCCAAGCTTAAAACATAAGCAGAATGAACATGTATTTCATGCTGCCTGAGGAAAAGCTTCAGCTTGCCCCTTTGTAAGAGATTTAGTTCGTTTCATTATTTTATCCTTCTCGCGTATACCATTGATCACTGCTGAATAAACTAAATACCATCTGCATTGATTCCTTACACATAGTTGCCTGTCAAAATTTGTTTAGATGTAGGAACCTCTCGTGGTTGGCAAATCCTGTCAGTCACAATAGTGTGTAATAATGCAAAGTGTATCATGTATTTCTACCAGATTACCTACAATGACAGCAATTTTTGCAGCACTAGCTTATTTTGGACATAACTAATATGCTTCTGATGGCTCTCTGTTCCACAATCGATCTTTACTTCTGCCAAATTTGTACATGAAATGAGTATTACCCTTTCTTGTTTGTGTTATTGCTAGTTTATAAATTAAAACATAGGCAGATGCATTTATGAAGCATGTCCTTACTGTAGAAAATGAGCACATCTTACTTTACATTATACATATACATATACTATTTCTTTGGCCGTTACAGGAATAGACTCATTTTACATTTAATACTTGTACTTGTTCCTGTAGGTCGTGCCAAAGAGATTTCTGAAGCATTTTGCTGGACAGTTGTCAGGAATCATCAAGTTAGAGTCCCCTAATCATGGTTCATACGAAGTTGAAGTTACAGAGCACTGTAACAAGGTAGTGTTCGAAGTGGATGGGGAAATTTGTTGAGTCCCATCACATAAAAAGAAAATGATTCCTTGCTGTTCCGTCACATTGAGAGATCTTGTTTTGAGGTTTTGCTCTTTGATTCTGATGGCTGTGAGAAAATGTTTTCTTGTGCTGGCATAAGAGGTGTAGATTATGTTGATATCTCAAGCAGCTCTCATCACGAGACCACAGAATCATCAGCAAGTGAAAGATTTGTTAGGTGTCAGAAAAGTACTTCCTGTCATCATGGGAAAATTGCAAAAAGGCCGCAACATTCTCATCATCATCTGAGTCAGGTTAATGTTAATTAGGTTACTTACACATATGAGTTGAATTTTATAATACATGTTCGTATAATCTGCTGTGAAACTTTCTACAGGAGAAGATATTGCATCTGAAAACAATTCTTTTGAGTTGGATGATCTTCAGACACCCCTCAGACAAGATTATGTTTTGTCACAAGGAACCTACCTATCTGAAGCACAAGAGGAGAGAGTAATTGCACTTATCCAGGAAATTCGACCTGAAAGCACTGTTTTTGTAGCAATCATGAGGAAGAGCCATGTTAAACTACCTCGTCCTTGTCTGGTAAGATCACAACTCATCCTGTTCATTGGCAACCCACTTATCTCAATAATAACTTTTTGTTGACAGCTGATTTTATATTACTGAGCATTTATCTTCCCGATATAAGACAAATTTGGCCATCCTCAAGTTCTCAGCAACTTTCTGAACACTTGTTAAACAAATGAATTTATTTCTCTTTTCTTTGACAGTTGAAACTGTATTCTTGGTTGCCTGTCAAGAGCCTCACATCTTGCTCCATATATAATCAGGTTATTTCTAAGGGATATGCACTTGAACATTTTCCACATAAAAGCATGGATGTGACTCTTCAGATGCCAGGCAAGAGCAAGAAATGGCACCCCAAATTCTACAAAGGAAGAGATTCACAAATACACATGCTTCAGGGGAAGTGGATGGACTTTGTCCGTGACAATCATGTGCAGGAGGGAGATATCTGCCTCTTTTTACCGACAATGGCTGGGAGAAGACCCACATTTACAGTCTATTTAGTTCAGGCAACAGCAACTTGTTCTAGGGGTGGATCTGGTAAGAGGGGAAGCTTAAGCTGTCAAAAGGAAACAGCAAAGAAGGCTGCAAAATCCTCACTGTATGAGGAATCAGGTTAAATTGCTGAGCCATTTTTATTTTCGCATCATACTTCTTTTAGTGTTGTTGGTTTTACAATTTAATATAACATCTTAATAGGAGAAGATAGTCTATCTGACTCCGAATCTATCCAGTCAGATCATGTCAAGGCATATTCAGAGCGTAATTATGTCGTATCGGCACGGTGCTACCTAACTGCAGAACAAGAGGAGAAAATAGATGCTCTTGTGAAGAAAGTTCAACCAGAAATTCCTTTCCTTGTGATTCAAGTGAAGAAGAGCAATGCCAATAGTCTTAAATCTGTGGTAATATGCACTGGTCTTTTTCTGTTTAGTGGGTGTCTCTGCTTTACATGTTTATAATAATTCAGCGCAAACCTTTATCGGTTGTATCATGTTGCATTCGTGGTTTAGGTACTGTAAAGTAAACAGTGATGAAGTTCTTATTGAACTTCGAAACACTATGTTTGTTTCACATGTCACTACATCAGTATTATCAGTTTCTTTATTTTCAGTTGAATGAAGGGATCAAAATTATTGGTAGATCAACCTTTCGTTTAAATCTTTACTGATCGTTTTCCTATCTGTTAGGTCATTTGTAAGGGTTATGCAGCACAGCACTTTCCTCAAGAAAGCCAAATCATCACACTTGAACGCCCAGGAGGGAAAAAGTGGCATCCCAGGCTCCATGTTAGACCTGGTGGACTTGGATACTCGCTAACCACGCGATGGAAAGACTTTGTCCGTGATAACAAGTTGCACAACAATGATATATGCCTGTTTCAACCGATGCCAAGTGAAAAAGGTTTCAGAGTGATGGTCCATCTGCTTCCTGACCCAGGCACTCGTTCCCCTTCCTTTGGTGGGCATGCTGATGGCTTAACCAACCACATAAAAAGAGGAGTGACATCGACTGCACATGTTCATGAGAAATCAGGCAGTATGGACACTTTCCACTGTTATGGTCTATCATGTATTTTGTTTTGCGTCATTTTGCTCTATTTGGTGATGATGTTGTGAAATCCTTTTTGCAGGTGAGAATTCTGGATCGTTGGACCTGCATAAGCGTCAAACTGTGCAGCAAGGGCATCATCACGTTTTGAGTGACTGTGGGGGGCCTTCTAAGCCTCTTCTCTATGTAGTGCTGGGCAGTACCTGTTTAACTCCAGCACAGGACAAGGTAGTGCAGGGAAAAGCCATGGCCATCAAGGCTGAAGTGTCCATTTTTGTGGCGACCATGAATAAGAAAATTCTTGGCTACAACAACGAAGCTTTCATCCTAGTAAGTGCAAAGGTTTCAAGTATATGCATGCGCATAAACCCGAGTTTTAGTTCTGTAGACAGTACATAGGTATTGGTTGAGCTTATTACTCTTTGTACCTGGAATGTGATACAGGACTTCAGCGATGCCGCTGAGTATCTTCCAGACGGGAAGCAAGCTCTGATGCTCCATCGGCCGGGGCGTGGCAGGGCGTGGCGCACAAACTTGCACAACCGGCTGATGCTTGCCACTGGAGAATGGCGCGAGTTTGCCCGTGACAACAGCTTGGAGGAAAGGGACATCTGCCTGTTCGAGCCCATGAAGAATGAGAGGCTTGCCATGCTGGTGCACATCATTCGCAGCAAGCAGTACTCTTAACTAGCTGTCATTCTGCTGATGGACTGAATTTGTGCTGGCTTTGCTGTCCTAAAACACTATGGTGTCTGCTTTTGTGCCTACTCTCCAATGTAGTGGTGCAGTGGTTTCTGGTAATGGACTAATGGTAGATGGCTGAGGGGCTCCCCTACTGTCACTACTGCTAAAAAATAAAATTAGGTGGTGTGCTGTTAGTGTGATCATGTACGTCGAAGTAAACTCCTGCTCATGAATAATCTTGTGCGTTGTATCAATGAACCTGTGCTTTTGTGCAGGAGTAGGATGTTTAGTGGAGTGCTCTTGTGTTGAACTATATGATGTGCCGCGGTTTGGTGAGATATCACGACTTTAGTCATCACAGTCACAACATGCCCCGATGGCCTAAAAAATGTCATGCATGCCCTCGCCTATTGAACGAGGTCGAGGTCCATGTTAGCCCTTGTGAGGCACATTAAAAACAGAAATTCTCACCAAAAGAATTTTGACCATTGACACTGATATCAGTGGGTCTAAAATTGAGTAATCCACCTCAACTATTATGGAAAAAACAATGACAAAATGCAAACTTATATCTAAGAATAAGGTAACAGATACATGTCTTGTACAACAAAATGTTATAACTTCATACTTTAATTTTAGAAATAGGGAGCAAAAGATCATTGGATTATTGTAAAATTGTGGGTAGCTAATTCTAGGCTAACTTAAGTTTACTTTAGTTTTTAGTTCAGCATCACGGCACCGTGTTTTTTTATTTAGAGCAAAATGCACTACAAGTCCATTACTTTTTTGCTGTTGTGTCATCTAGGTCCATCACCTTTAAAAATACAGTTTTGGGTGCATTACCTTTGTTTGGGGTTCACCGGGGTCCACATAATGAATTGAGCAATAATAAAAATAGACACCAAATTTGACTTTGAAATTGCATTCCCGTACTTAGATATTTTGGTTGAGTATTGGAATTCCAATTTAAAATCCAATTTTGTGAATGTATGAGAATAATTTTTATGAATAAAACTTGAGCAACAAGTATTTTATTGATTGAATCATGGTTGAATTATGAAATGAGAATTATGCTTATGAAATTTGAGTAATGATTTGTTCGTAATTAAATACCAAAGTTTTAAAAGGATTATTTTCAAACCTTAATTTGGGAATTCCAATTAAAATTTTGAAAAAAAAAAAATAACTTTCTAAAACATTTAGAAGTTGAATTTGGTCCAAAAATGAAATTTGTAGAGCTTTTAATTTTGAGCAACTTTCATGTTGCAAGTTTTTGAAATTTTTATATGAAACTGTGGGTAATTTTTAAAATAGGAAAACATAAAAAGGGACATGTATGGTCAGCAGATTGTCAACATGCTTCTATGTAGATTTGTAACCCCGATAAACCCAAAACAAAAATAATGGACCTAAAACTACACTTTTTTTAAGGTGATGGATCTAGATGACATATAGCAAAAAGGTAATAGATCTGTGGTGCATTTTGCTCTTTTATTTATATATTCCCACTCCTCGATGTATCCCTCAATCTTGCTCCAAAAACATTCAAAATTTATTCTCAAATATAATGCATTCTAGAGGACAAAAACCATGCATTAAATACTTTTTATTTACTAACCAATCTCCATTAATCACGTTGATGATTGTGTTTGATTATGAAATAAATGAGGGTACATGTGTCTGTTATGTTCTCTCTTAATTTATATTTAAATTCTTATTAAAATCTACTATATTTCAAGACAAAGGGAGCAACTCAATATCATAGAAGGAAAAATATCCCAAGACATTTCAGCAAAACGACTAGAAAAATCACAATAGACTCATATTTAAGGAACGAGCACAGACTATCTATGAGTATAACATCTATAGATCTCGAAATCGATTTGATGAAATCACTATATGCGCCTGGCTATTGTGGGGCACATCGCTACTACGGGATGAACAATCCGCCATCGAGCGGAATATCGTCTACTCGAAAGAACAACAATGTAAAAATCGTGCTCTTGTTCTCGTTGTGTAACATAATACTATTGAATCAGCCAAAATCAGAAAGAAGAAAGACTATATTGAATAAAGTCACTAGAGAACTAGTCTTGTTATTGATGCCTACCACTGAAAGAATAACACCATTAAATACGAGAATAAATCTAAAAAAATACAAACACACCATTAAATTCGAGAATAAATATAAAGGAATACAAACACTTCTGCAGGATAAATTCTACTACCAACCAGTTATGCTCGCTCAGTTCGTTCCAATGAGAATATTTTCTAATATCTATTTTTTTCTCAAAAGATATACGACTGAAGTCCAATGGCTACCCAAAGAAAGATCCACCAACCACTAGCCACTCATTAATATCGAACAGACAGAAACAGTCACCGACTCTTGTGCTCCCGACTCTTTAGAGCAAGTATTACGACGATTATGACGGCTTTACGTCTACGTGGTGGGAGAGAGAAGTGAAGAGAGAGAAGAAATGGCGTCTCACGACGCCGCGCCAGCGCGCCGGCGCGACTAGGCCACGCGCGTGCTGCAATTGGCTCCGCATGCAGCTATGCCATAAATATAGCGGGCCCGGCCAACGTTGCCGCCGGCAATTGGCGAGTAGCTTACGAAACTATTGCTCTTAGTCTTCCCTTGATATCACGCGGTCCGTACAGTATTGGCAAGGAGCGCCGGCGCCCGATCGCAACTCTGATGTAAGGGCGGCTTACAAATTGGTACTGGTACTCCTACCTCATCTCATAGTAATTCTCTTTGCAAAACATTTCTCTGAGACGTTTCTCTCTGCATCCCTGTTATCTTTGAGCTTCTCGCCTTTTCTTTTTTTTTTTTCTTTTTGAATGTCTCGCCTTTCTTTCATTGAGCAGCAATAAAGAAGTTTAAGAGCCATGAGCCGCTGGTTTCTTCATCCGATTACTTGCTACTTGCTAGTTTATACTCGATCTGAGGATTGCATTGTAGCGCACCATTTCTTTGTATTGTATTGTATTGTATATTATACTAGATTGTAGTACTAGTATCTTGGTGGGGTTTCTCCGGCTCCGGGAAGGTAAAAGGGCATCTCGCCTTTCTTTTAAGCAGCAGTAAAGAAGTTTGAGAGACATGAGCCGCTCTGATTTCTTCGTCTGATTAATTGCTCTTGCTAGTTTCTACTCTATTTGGGGTAGATTGTACAGAATTTTAGTGCACCATTTATTTATATTTTTAGTGCTGAGCAAGTAAAGGACTCCCTCGTTGCATTGAACAAGCAATTGGAGATGGTTGTTCTACAAATTTCCAATAGAGGGTGGAAGCATATTTTCCGTTTGCTTTAGTTCCTATATCTATGTAAGAGACTTTCTCGGCTTGCACCTGTTATTCTTTTACCCAATCTCTGTAATAATTGGTTGTATACATCCCTGGATGTAGAGCCCGGATTTTACTACCCGTTATCTAAAAAAAATTTATTTATATTTTATTGTAGATTACGGTTGTTGGGGTGCTAAGATTGCGCACGTTTGTTTTCTCGAATGTCCTAGAAAGATGTCCTAGGTTGTTTTCTAGAATGTACTAGTATATCCTAGGGTAACACCCACTATCTCTCAAGCTTACCTACTATTTCAAGGGGTAAGATGGCTCATTTATAACAAGAAACATCTTTGGGAAGCCAAATTTTCTATTTCTGATACGGGGAAGCCAAATTGTTCTGCATGGTGCATCCTCTACAGCAGAGCAGAGCTTTTTTTCTAATTAAAGATTAAAGATGTATATGATGTAATGTAATTCAAATTACAGTGCCATGGCTAGAAGTGGTGGTTCTCGGACTCGAATGAAGAAACCTTGTGATTGCTGCAAAAGGTACTTGGACCATTTGGAACAAAAGAATCAAAATGTAAGCTGCTTCCTGGGGCATATGACTGCCAATTTTAAACGTAGCATGGTAAGCCTTTGAAATCTTTTTCTTTTTCTTCTTGCATTTTGATTGATCTGTTGGAATAAGTTCGTGGGTACTGGCTTTCGTACTTTGACAAGCTTCATTTCGGGCCAGCTATAACTGCTAACTCAACAGATTGCGAACTGCTTGCTGTGGCTAATGTTTTTAGACATTCAGCAAGTTTTTGCGGCTCTAGTTTTCCCCCCTTCAGAACTAGTTTATATTGCTGATATTGTTATTGCCCACAACCTTTGCTATTGTGAATTTTTTACATGGCATTAGATTCTGATGTCATATCTGCTGGTTTGCAGTGTGAACAATCGGCATTCATGAATGCATTTTCTGACTCTAGAGAATACATCTTACATTTCTTCATATATTTTCTGATACTCTTTTTAGTTTTTGCAATTTCTCTGTTTACATCACTACGTTTTTTCTGTTACTATACAGGTAGTGCCAAACAGATTTGTGAAGCAGTTTGGAGGAAGATTGTCAGAAACCATCAAATTAGAATCCCCTAATGGCAATCTGTACGATGTTAAAGTTTCAAAGCACTTAAATAAGTTGATGCTCCGACATGGATGGGACGTATTTGTTGACGCGAATCACATAGAAGAGAATGACTTCTTGATCTTTCGTCACATTGAGAAATCTCATTTTGAAGTTCTGATCTTTGATGCTGATGGTTGTGAGAAAGCATTTTCTTGTGCTGGCCTAAGAAACACCCCATGTGTTCAAGAACAAGGCGTAGATTCTATTGGTATTTCAAGCAGCTCTCGTCATGATACCACAGAATCATCTGGAAGCGAAAGGTCCACAAGGTCTGCGAAGAGTGGATCCAGTAACCATGGAAAGACCGCAAAGATGTCTACAACATTTTCACCATCTGAGGAGTCAGGTTATACCGTTAAGCATTGATTTAGTTAGCCACATATTTGCCTTGAAGTTTATGTCAGCATTTCTAATTGTTTGTTGTGAAACTTTGTGCAGAAGACACTCCAGTGGAAAATGAACTTTCTGAGTCAGATGATCTTCAGACATGGCCTGTGGCTGATTATGTTTTAGCACGTGGAAGTTATCTATCTAAAGCACAAATGGAGCGAGTAACCGCTATTATTCAGGAAATTCAACCTGAGATCCCTGTTTATGTAGCAGTCATGCAAAAGAACAATGTTCGACACTGGGGTGAATTGGTAAGTCCAGCATTAGTTTTTTATTGCAAGCTCTGATATTGTTGGTGTCTTGTGAGTGAAATTCATCTATCTTAAAGTTTCCATAAATCCTTTTCCTAAAAAAAGTTTTCATAAATCTTCTGAACATATGGATAAATGACCTTTTCTTTCTCATTGAAAAACGTTTTGTTTTACTATTTTTTTATTGTTTGTTGAAATCATTTTCCATATATAAACAGGTTATTTGTAAAGAATATGCAATCACACATTTTCCACGAGAAACAACGCTTATCACACTGCAGAGCCCGAACAGCAGCAAGGAGTGGCATCCCAGATATTACATAAGAAAAGATAAAAAGTGCGTTCATGCTTAGGGGCAGTGGTTCAATTTTGTTCGTGACAATCATGTGCAGGAAGGAGATATATGCCTCCTTCTACCGACAAAAAGTCGAAGGAAATTCACGGTGATGATCTATCTACTTTGCGCAACAACATCTAATTCCAAGGGTGGAACTGAAAACAGAACTTGTTTCGAAAGGCCTGACCCATGCCATGCTACTTCAAGTGGAAAGATCGCTTCTGCAGCTGACGTTAAGGAGGAATCAACAGATGGTATGATAGCAAAACATAACAACTTATCAGATTTTATATTAGGAATCCACTCTTGGTCTCTCTCAACTCTTCTGTTTGTTTATTTTGAACCCAAGCCCAGTATCATCTAAAACCCCAAGTTCAGCATCGTCTAAATATGGTACCTCAAGTCTCAATACCATTCAATTTTGGCCTCCCAGCCTATTTTTGGTAGCTTTCAAGTGACGTGGAAATGGTTTTTCATGCAAGTTGGTATTTTTTGCCACCTAGACCATGATTTGGTGCCTGTTATTATGGTACCTCAAGTCTCAATACCATTCATTTTCCCTGCCTGTTATTATCTCTGCCTCCCCTTGCCACTCACACAGCAAAGAGAGAACGGAGATAGTGACATGCTATCCAGAGTCCCAGACGGTTGCATCATTGCATGGTCTAGTTGGCAAAAAAAAAAAAAAAAAAACAATTTGGGAGGAAAATCATGCCACATCACTCCAAAACCACAAAAAGGAGTTCGAGGTCAACATCAAGTGGTACTGATAGTTGGGGTTTTATATTTAGATGGTGCTGGAGTTAAGGGTGAAATTAGACATAGGAGTTGAGAGACAAAATTGAAGTTAATTATTCCTTTCTTATGGTGTAAATCTATTTGTAGGAGAAAATGTTTCATGGGAGAGTGACATGAATGAAATTTCTGATGGACCTCCAAACAGCAAGGATTCAGGAGGTCCTCCTGAGCCTTCCTACATTTTACCAGGCGTGAGCATTCTATCTCGATCCCAAAAGAAGATTATTGAGGCCAAAGTGAGAGCTATCAAATCTGAAGTTCCCATTTGCATAGCCATAATGAGGAAGACCAGTGCTGCTGTCTCTAGGCTAGTAAGTTTAATGCTTCTCCAAATGTTATAGTACCACTATATATTTTTGTTCTCCAGATTGTGGTTCTTATCATGTTAGTATGGCACGCCGAAGTGAACATGTTGCTCGTCTGAATTCCAAGCTATTCGACCACTTTCATATCAACTAAGTATTTGCTGCTACACCACATAAATGGCATAGCATATGCACGCTGAAAAACCCTTGGAATCAGTTCCTTCGGACAATGTCAGACTGACATTGTGATGTATACATGTTTCTATCTCTAACCACCAATCTTGTAATGTATCAGGAATTCGGCACAAAATATGCTGCTGCTCATCTTCCAGATAGAGAGCAAACCATGGTGCTCCAGTGCAAGAGGAAGATCTGGAAGGCCGTAATGAAGGTTTCTAGCTGCCAAAGGAAGTTTCTGGGGAGAGGCTGGACGACATTTGTTCATGACAACGGTCTGCAAGTCGGTGACCTCTGTCTGTTTGAACTGAAGAACAAGAGGAAACTTATCATGGAGGTCCATATCATCTCCAGGGAGCGGTTTTAGCTTGAGATGGAAGGAGATTGTGTCCTGTGATCCTTTCTGCTAGTATCTCGTGGGTTATTTTGCTTGCTGTTTATTTTGAACTTAGACCATGGTGTGGTTAATCTCGGATGGCTGGCCAATTCTCTGATGGCCATCCTGGGAGGTCCTAATAACTATGAACAGTTTCTCATGTTGACAGGCACAACATCTTTTACAAGCCCTATATAGGACTCATGGTAATTTGTAAACCTGTGTAAATGACACCGGTCTTTTTTATATTATGCGAGATGGCATTGCTTGTGTTTATAACACTTTGAGCACCTGTGCTGGCATGTTGTATAAATAGGATAGATTAACATGAGAAAATAAAATGTTTCTTTAAAAGAAAAAAAAAAAAATAGAATTCCATTACTCAACCATGTCAACTATATCGCTTGACTCCAAGTACATTGAA
Organism: Hyparrhenia diplandra; assembly: GCA_015847255.1. Lineage (NCBI taxonomy): Eukaryota > Viridiplantae > Streptophyta > Magnoliopsida > Poales > Poaceae > Hyparrhenia > Hyparrhenia diplandra. The sequence goes on from JADLZK010012703.1 coordinate 38,078, forward strand.
AACATACTTTTTTTATGAATCCAAACTATGAATAAAAGGGTAGTAATTTATTTGGGATGGAAATATCTCAACAAAGAGATGGATAGACTTAAACGAATACGTAGTATTTTTTTGGGGTGAATTTTAGTTAGTTTTAGGCCCTGTTTAGTTGGTGGAAAAAAAAGTTAACAAGTTAGAATTTGGACACTATAGCACGTTTCGTTTGTTTGCGTAAACTTTGTCCAATTATGGATTAACTAGGGCCAAAAGAATCGATCTCATGAATGTACATCTAAACTGTGTAATTAGTTATTTTTCTTACCTACATTTCTTTGCTCCGAACATTTGTCTTTTGGTGTATTTAATGTGATGTGATAGAGAGAGAGTGGGAAAAAGGTTAGAAATTTTAGCCATCTAAACCAGGCCTTATTACGGATTTTTTCTGAATACCGAAAGTACTCTAAATAAATAGCTGTGTAGAACTCCGGATGTACATAGCACTTTTGGTGGTGTTTGTTTCGCTGACCAGTGGGATCAGCTGGTGGGGCTACGATTGTTGGTGCCGTGAACCCGGTTTACGTTATTTGCCGGTAGACCAGTGTTTTATCGAGCCATCCGTCCACTGAACCGAGTTTAGGGAAACTGGGTGTGACTTGTGTTGCTGACTAGTGGGCCAGCAGTGCGGCCGTTACTGACTGATTTTGTGGACTGGTGGACCAGAGCGGCTTGGGTCACTGGTTCATGAGAACTGGGTGTAGGAGAAGGAGAGATCGACGCCTGGATCGGCGCTCGGCGGGCCTCGTCAGGTGCAGGTGCCAGCAGCGGGCGGAGGGAAACGGCAGGCCGCCGGCCGGTAGCGTTCGAGTACGGCGGTGCGCGGCCGAACCTCACCGGATGGCTCGCCATGCGTCGTCGATGGTGGGCTTCCACCAGATCCGTGTTGGCCAGGAGGAGGGCTCGCTGCCAAAATCGGCAGGTCTCAAGTGCAGCAGTGCAGGGGAATTTTTAGTTATCTGTGTATATCTTTCGAGTTGCTAGCACAAGTCATGCAGCCTCTGCAGATTCCCTGTCATTCATCTTACTGATGACAGTATCGGCAGTTACAGTACAGTGAAGTCGTTCCATGAAGTTCCTTCAAAAGTGATATGATTGCCTCTGGCCTCTGCACTTGGCAGATGGCTGGTTTGTCAAAGATGCGTCATGATGCACCGTGTTTATCCATCCAACTTCCATTCGCAAATAAGGAAAAAAAAATATTTGATGAAGGTAGGCGTGTGACTATAAATACTGGTAGCCTTTTAGTTCTCTACATTACCACTCTCTCGATCTGGTGCAGCTTCTCAGCAAAGGTGAGATTATTTCCCTGGTTTCATTTCTTCATATGTATTTACATGGTACATTGAAACTTTTGGTTCGTTTTATGGCTACTCTACATTGATAGTAGCACAGTCTACCTTTTCTTTTTCTTCTCTCTCTCTCCGGTGAGGAAATTTATTTGTAGCCTGTACTGCATACTACACTTATGATCCTAGATGACAGCATGTTACGGTAATGCAATTTTCATATGTTTTCTTGAACTTGAATGAAGTATAAGCAAGAATGCTGCACTGTAGAATTGCTGGTTCAGTAAACTAAAAGTAGCACACTCTCTCACTAGCTCACATAATGATTTCAAAGAAGAAAGGAGTAAATTAACAAGAAACTCATCTTAAAAGAGCCAAACTACCTATTTATGAGATTGTATGTACACTGCAAACAGAGTTACTTTTTTTTTTTCCTTATTGAAAGCTGCATCTGAATTATCATTTAAAAATGCAAATTTCAGTTGCCATGGCTGGGAGTGGTGCATCCTGGATCCAGAAACCTTGTGATGCTTGCAAAAGATACTTGGACCATTTGGATGGAAAGAATCAAAATGTCAGATCCTTCCTCAGCCCCATGACTGCCAGTTCTAAGCATAGCATGGTAAGCCTTCACAAGTTTGCTATCCTTCCTTGTTAGTGTTCCTGCATACAGTGTATCCTTGATTCGAGGTAGCCAAAACTGCTAACTGAATATAATTCAAATCCGAGCTTAAAACAAAAGCGGAATGGACATGTATATCATGCTACCTGAGGAAAAGCTTCAGCTTGCCCCTTTGTAAGAGATTTAGTTTGTTTCATGTATTTGAGCCTTCTCGTGTATACCATTGATCAATGCTGAATAAACTAAATAGCATCTGCTTTGATCCTTTACACATAGTTGCCTATCAAAATTTATTTAGCTTTACAAACCTCTCATGGTTGGCAAATCATGTTGGTCACAATAATTTGTAATAATTCAAAGCGTATCATGGATTTCTGCCAGATTCCCAACAATGGCAGTAATTTTGTGCAGCACCAGCTTCTTTTGGACATAACTAATATATGCTGATATTAGCTTCTGACGGTGCTCTGTCCCACAATCGATCTTTATTAATGCAAAATTTCTACATGAAATGAGTAATACCCTTCTTGTTGCCACGCTAGTTTAAACCGTAAGCGGATCCATTTATGAAGCATTTCTTCACTGTAGAAATGAGCACATCTTACTTTACATTATATTAGACATATACTGTTTCTTTGGCCATTACAGGAATAGAAACAGTTTACATCAATACTTATTGCAATTGTTACTATAGGTCGTGCCGAAGAGATTTCTGAAGCATTTTGGTGGGAAGTTGTCAGGAATCATCAAGTTAGAGTCCCCTAATCGTGGTTCATATGATGTTGAAGTTACAGAGCACTGTAACAAGGTAGTGTTCCGACATGGATGGGGGAAATTTGTTGAGTCCCATCACATAAAAGAAAATGATTCCTTGTTGTTCCGTCACGTTGAGAGATCTTGTTTTGAGGTTTTGATCTTTGATTCTGATGGCTGTGAGAAAGTGTTTTCTTGTGCTGGCATAAGAGGTGTAGATTATGTTGATATCTCAAGCAGCTCTCATCATGAGACCACAAAATCATCAGCAAGTGAAAGATTTGTTAGGTGTCAGAAAGGTACTTCCTGTCATCATGGGAAGATTGCAAAAATGGCTGCAGCATTCTCATCATCTGAGGAGTTAGGTTAATGTTAATTATGTTACTTATACATTTGAGTTCAGTTTTACGATACATATTCTCTAATATTCTGTGAAACTTTCTACAGGAGGAGATATTCCATCTGAAAACATATCTTCTGAGTCGGATGATCTTCAGACACTTCTGAGGCAACATTATGTTTTGTCACGTGGAACCTACCTATCTGAAGCACAACAGGAGAGAGTAATTGCACTTATCCAGGAAATTCAACCTGAAAGCACTGCTTTTGTAGCAATCATGAGAAAGAGCCATGTCAAACCACCGCTTCCTTCTCTGGTAAGATCACAACTCGATCCGGTTGGATGGCAACTCACTTCGATATTAACCTTTTGTTGATAGGTGATTGTGTATTGCTGAGCATTTATCCTCCCGATATATCAGGGGAATGTAGCCATAATCAAGTACCCAGAAACATTTTTTTTTTCGAAAGGTCCGTTACCGGCTTTCATTGATAAGAAGAGGAGTACATAACAATTACATCAATGGCACGAGAAGCGCCTTTTTGCTCAGCTAAGGTCATACAACATTAGCCTAGCCACCCCTAATTTTACAGTTTACATGTTACATAATAAAGGATGAGCCAACTACATTTGCTGCCGTGGATGGAATCACTCTTTGAAGCCCTGTGTTCCCTGCCCTTACCCAATTTGCTGCTTCATCTTGAATTGCACTAACCACTTGAACCGGTGTTCTGGCAGCAGCATCAGTCTTGAAAATGCGGTTATTTCTTTCTTTCCAAATTTCCCAGGCAGTGAGCATTGTTATGGACGGACTCCTGCTTCTTGGAGCCCAAACCGCAGTCACATAGTGAGATGAACCAATGAACTATGTCTTCCAGGTGCAGCCATTGTGATGGTTTTATGCTTGGGATTCCAACCCAATTGCCCACTCTGTCCCATACCTTCAAGGAGAATTGGCAATCATGGAATAGATGTTCAGTTGTCTCTAGATTGCGCCCACATAGCTTGCAAAAATAGTCATTGGGCCACCCACGAAGCAACAACCTGGCTGCTGTCCAAATCCGGTTTTGAAGCATAAGCCATATGAAGAATCGACATTTTGGAGGCGCCTTAGTTTTCCAGGTGACAGCTGCTGCAGCCGATCGTTCCATACCAAGGAATTGCAGTTTATAAGCAGAGCTTGTGGTATACTGACCGTGTGGCGTGTGCATCCAAGTGATTTTGTCCTCCTGCAGTGGATTGAGGCTTATAGACTGTAGGTCAGCCGCCAGGGAGATGAAGTCGCTGATAATCGCCTCTGTCATGTCATAGTCAATGTCCCTGATCCACTGATCGTTAGTGATGGCGTCATTCACTGATCTGTTCTTCCTTCTGCTGTGGTTGTACAGGGTTGGATATAAGGTGGCCGGTGCGTCACCATCTAGCCATCTCGAGGTCCAGAAGTTTGCCTTCATACCATTGCCCAACTGAACTTTTGTTGCTGCATTGAAAAGCGCTTGATCAGTCTTATCAATCGGCAGCTCCATCCCTCTCCATGCTCTGTCACGGTCATCCCAAGCAAACCACAGCCATCTTAGGCGTAGGGCACGACTGAATTTTTCCAGTTCAACAATTCCGAGGCCTCCGTTGACTGTTGGAGCACAAACCTTTACCCATGCTACTTTACATTTGCCACCAGTGAGCTCTTGATCACCAGCCCACAAGAATCTCCTACTCAGTTTGTCAAATTCTTTGATAAAATTTTTTGGTACCTTCACTGCCGTTAGGAGGTAGACTGGGAGCGAGGTGAGTACTGACCGGACCAACTCTCTGCGTCCTGCAGCATTGAGGAGGCGTCCCTGCCATCCTGCCATTCTATTTTTGGCCCTGTCCTGTATATATTGGAGGTGCACCATTTTCAGCCTGCCAAGTGTCAGAGGTAAACCAAGGTATTGCATTGGGAAATTTACTCTTTGCCCGGGAAAGTTGTGTAGGATCTCATCAAGGTTGAGGCCTGTGCATCTAATTGTAGCAACGGTGGTCTTTTGCATGTTGATCTTAAGCCCTGTAGCTTCTCCAAAGGCATTAAGGATCTCCATGATGCAGGTTATATCTTCCTTTGTTGGGTTGGTGAATATAACCGCATCGTCAGCATACATAGAAATTCTTAACTTGGCCTGCCTGCCTTTGAGCTGAGAGAGAAAGCCTTCCCGCGTTGCCATGTCAAAGATGTTGTTTAGGACATCAATAGCCAGTATGAAAAGATATGGCGAAAGGGGGTCTCCTTGCCGCAATCCTCTTCGATGCATGATGTTCTCCCCAGGACAACCATTCAACAAGATAGCCGAAGATGATGTTCTGAGAACTGCTGCCAACCAATCTAGCCATCTTGTGGGGAAACCTCGCCGACCCAACAGCTCAATCAAATATTCCCAAGATACCGAGTCGAATGCCTTTGTTATGTCAAGTTTGAACAAGCATGCTGGTGTCTTTGTGCGGTGGTAGTGTCTTGCAAGCCCTCTGACATACATGAAGTTCTCCTGGATGCATCTGCGCTTGATGAATGCACTTTGGGAGGAAGAGATGAGTTTGTCAATATAGTCTGCCAGTCTGATAGACATGACCTTTGTTAAGAGCTTGGCAAAGGAGTGGATGAGGCTTATTGGTCTGAATTGTCCTGGCTCGGATGCAAGCTCAACCTTAGGTAGCAGGACAACCTGTGCCGTGTTTAGATGCTCAAGTGAACCACAATGGTGGTAGTAGAAAGCCTGAAATGCTGCTACAATGTCATACTTGATGATCTCCCAGCAACACTTGTAAAAATCACTTGTGAATCCATCTGGCCCAGGTGCCTTTTGGCTAGGAAGACTCTTGATTGCATATTCAATCTCTGACACAGTGAATGGCCTGTCCAACTCCAATCCTTGGAGCTGCTGCAATCCGTGTAGCTGCAAATTTTCCCACCGCATTGACCTTGCGCGGCGTACCTTGGTGCCAATAAGATTTTCAAAGAAATGTTGTAGAATCTGCTGCTTCCCTCATGTTCCCATACAAGAGATCCATGCTGATCCTTTAGAGCCGAGATGTATTGCCTGCGTTTCCTGTGAGCCATCTTGAGGTGAAAAAATCTTGTGCATGCATCTCCTGCTTTAATGTAATTGATTCTAGAGGCTTGTCTTCTTCTACTTCTTTCTACAGCAGCAAGTCCTAGGATCCTAATCTTCAAATCATGCCTTAGGGTGGCTTCATGCTCTGACAGCCGTCTAGTTTCTTGGGCCAGCTCCAGCCTGAAAATTACCTCAGTTGCTATGTGCAGCTGTAGGCGTGCATTGCTGAAGAGTGGCTTGCTCCAGTTGCGAAGTGCCCGGGCTGTTTCTGCCATTTTCTTACCCAATACAGTCATAGCATTTCCTTCCTGAACTTTGCTCCACGCTGCTGCAACAGTTTGATGGAAACCTTGTATGCTGATCCAGTGGTTCTCAAATTTGAAGGTTGCCTTCCTTGTCTGACGATCTTGTCGATTCAAGAAAAGGGGACAATGATCTGAAGTGCCTGTTGATAATGCATTAAGAGCAGACTCTGGAAAAGCTGTCTCCCATTCCTGGTTACAGAAAACTCGGTCAAGGCGAACCAAAGTTGGAGTTTCCCTCTCATTTGACCATGTATATTTCCTGTTCTGCAATGCTATCTCCATCAGCTCACAATTGTCAAGTGCTCTTCTGAATTTTCCCATGAGTCTTCTATTTAGGTTCAGGTTGCTCTCGTCACATGCCTGATAGATGAGGTTAAAGTCTCCTGCTACCAGCCATGGAGTTGCATCTACAGGCTTGATGGATAGTAGCTCCTCCAGGAAATCATCCTTCCTGGCATCATCTGCAGGGCCATAGCAAGTGGTCAGCAGGAAAGGAGTATCAGAGGACACACATTTGACTGTTGCAGATATGGTGAAGGTTCTGTAAGCTGCATTGGTCACTGATACTGCATCTTTGTTCCAAGCCATCAGAATTCCCCCTCTAGTTCCTTGGGCTCCCAGTTCCAGATAGGAATCCAACATCTGCCCCAAGGTCTCATTGGCAAGCATACTGTTAAATTGCTGGAGCTTTGTTTCTTGTAAACATACTAAACTGGGCCTTGAGCAAACAACTGTCTCTCTGACTAGTTCTCTGTGGGCAGCATCATTAAGCCCTCTTACTTTCCAAGTTAAGATAGAGAGGCTGTTATCCATAAAACACAGGCTGGAACTTCTGTTGGACAATGCACAGAGAGGCATAACACAACATCCCTTGTCTTGATATTGATACAGTTCGGCACTTGTTCAAGGACACACAGGTCTTAACCCACTTCCAGCTAGAACTCACCCACTGGCCTACTTTTCTACCATCATCACCTGGGAGATATCCTGAAACAAAGCAGCAAACAGGTGCTGCTGGGGAGATCAACCTATACAAGTTACTGCTCTCGCACCACTCTTGGGACAACCTCCAGTCTTGACTACTAGTTGCTACAAAGCAGCACACCATGGCTGCTGGTGTCACCTCCTCAAAGCTCATAGACTCCAACTGAACATTGACAGTACCTCTGACCCTACTGCTACTTGCTACAAAGCAGTACACGCCGATCACACCACTCAGTTCACACCACAAGACAGCTATGACATTGCACTCTAACATGGAATAAACCTGAGAGCAAACTGGAAGTATCTGCATGCAGCAGAGCTCAACCATCCTGCTCTCCCATGGCCTCTGCGCCCTCTGCCGCCGCCACATCTGCTGCCGCCTCCAGGGCTGCCACGCTGTCGAGAGAAGTGAGTTTCCTCACCGCTGCGATCTGCTCCGATGACAGCGCCTTGCCGAAGCACTTGGCAAAGGCTGTCAGTGCGTCCTCCCCAATTGGCTCCTCAGGGCCAGCAATGCCGAAGGCCTTGATCAGGCGGTGGGTTGCGCGCTTGGAGACCGGGACTGAGCAGGGCTTGGCCTGCTGCCTGGTGCTCCGCCTCAGGGTTGCAGCCGCCTTCACCGTCTTGGCGCGAGCAGCAGCGCCGCCTTTGCGCTTTGGAATGGCCGGTGTCTCCAGGATTGGCTGCTCGCAGGGCACAAAGATGCTGTCGACGATGGCACTCCTGCGCTCCTCCAGCATGAGCTCAGCAACCTGCTCTGTGATGCCAGTAGTTACGAGCTGGCCGTCCACCATCTGCTGCGACCCCGGGCCAAAGTGGACGACGTTGGCGTAGCCAGGGGGCAGCAGCCTCTTCATTGAGCTCCGCCAGCCTATCCCAGTTTGGGACATAGACCCGGCGAGCCCATCAGCGGTGAGTGCAGACCAGGCTGGGGGCCTGGCGGGGACGGGCACACGGTCGAGGTGGCGTGAAGGACAGAGACCACCATGCACTGCGGCCGCCGGTGCTTCCTCAACCATGGGGTCCTGCAGCTGCTGCACCGCCCAATGTCCCCGGCGCACAGCTCCTTGTAAAAGTCCATCATCGGGTCCGGGTGCAGAGGAGGGGTGGCGGCGCCCCAGTCGCAGGCAGGAGGGTACCCTCGATCAGGGCAGAGCCGAGGTCAGCCTTGCCTGCCAGCGCCGCCTCCTCCAGCGCAGCCTGCTCCATCATCTTCACAGGGGCGCGACCTGCGTCGCTCCCAGTCGGCGCCCCTCCCGCCGCAGCGGGTCCCGACTCCTTGGGGAGGCATGCCCATCCCCTGAGAGGCGCCTGCCGCGTGTGTCGTCGTCGGTTGGCGGCCCCATGTCCTGGCGCCCCCAGCGCTGGATGGCGGCGGAGACCGGGTGCGCTGCCTATTGCCCCCAGCGTTGCTGGAGGACCCCCTGGAGTGGCGCAGCATGTTGACGCCTGCTTCCCCTTGTCCAGCAGCCCCCCGCAGTGGCCGCTTCGTCGTCCGGCCCACCCTCATCATCGTCGTCATCATGGCGTCGTGCTGGAGCCGGCCGTGTTGGCGACCTGCAAGCAGAGGGCCTAACACGCGACCGGAAGCCATCAATGACCCCGGGACCCAGTCGTCGAAGTGGAGGATCCGGGGTACTCCTCCTCAATCGAGGAGACCGAGGACGGGACACCGCCTCGGGACGATGAAGGCGTGCGGATCCGACGTGGGCTGTAGTCCTCCAGCAGGTCCAGGTGGATGATGACGTTGTGGACCTTCCACCCAGAAACATTCCAAACACTTGTTAAACAAATGATTTTGTTTCTTTTCTTGACAATTGAAACTGTGTTTTCTTTTATTCTTGGTTGCCTGTCAAGAGCCTCACATCATGTTCCACCTATAATCAGGTTATTTCCAAGGAATATGCGCTTGCACATTTCCCATGTGAAAGCATGAATGTCACTCTTCAAAGGCCAGGCAAGAGCAAGAAGTGGCACCCCAAATTCTACAAAAGAACAGATGCAAGATTGTACAATCTTAGGGGCCACCAGTGGATGGACTTTGTCCGTGACAATCATGTGCAGGAGGGAGATATCTGCCTCTTTTTACCGGCAACGGCTGGGAGAAGAACCACATTTACAGTCTATTTAATTCAAGCAACAGCAACTTGTTCTAGGGTTGGATCTGGTAAGAGGGGAAGCTTAAGCCATCAAAAGAAAACATCAAAGAAGTCTGCAACATCCTCACTGTATGAGGAATCAGGTTAAAATTGTTGAGCCATTTGTATTTTCGCATCATAATTCTCTTATTGTTGACACTTTTATAATTTAATATAAAATCTTAGCAGGAGAAGATAGTCTATCTGGCAACAAATCTATCGGGTCAGATCATATAAGGGCACTCTCAGAGCGTAATTATGTCTTATCGGGACGGTGCCACCTGACTACAGAACAAGAGGAGAAAATAGTTGCTCTGGTCAAGAAAGTTCAACCAGAAATTCCTTTCCTCGTGTTTCAGATGAAGAAGAGCAATGTCAACCGTCTTGGATCTAATCTGGTAATATGCACTGGTATTTTTCTGTGTAGTGGGTTACTATATGCCACTGAAGTGGTCTATTCTTTACATTCTTTATAGTAATTCAGCGAAAACCATTATCGGTTGTGTTATGTTGCATTCGGGGTTTAGGTATTGTAAAGTAAACAGGGATATGTTTCGAGTTCTTATTGAACTTTGAAACATTACATTTTTTTTTTCACTTGTCACTACATCAGCACTACCATTTTTCTGTATTTTCAGTTGAATGAATAGATCAAGTTTATTGCTAGATCAGCCTTTCGTTTAAATCTTTAAAAATCATTTTCCTGTCTGTTAGGCCATTTGTAAGGGTTATGCAGCACAACACTTTCCTCAAAAAGCCAATTCATCACACTTGAACGCTCAGGAGGAAAAAAGTGGCGCACCTGGCTGCATCTTACACCTGGTCGACATGCATACATGCTAACCACGCGATGGAAAAACTTCGTCCATGATAACAAGTTACACAAGAATGATATATGCCTGTTTCAACCGATTCCAAGTGAAAAAGGTTTCAGAGTGATGGTCCATCTACTTCCTGAGCCAAGCACTCGTTCCCCTTCCTCAGGTGGGCATGCTCATGGCTTAAACAGCCATATAAAAAGAGGAATGACATCAACTGCACATGTTCATGAGAAATCAGGCAGTATGGACACTTTCCACTGTTATGGTCTATCATGTATTTTGTTTTGCAGCTTTTTTTTGAAACGAACTTGTTTTGCAGCTTTTTGTTCTGTTTTATGATGATGATGTGAAATCCTTTTTGCAGGTGAGAATTCTGGATCGTTGGACCTGCATAAGCGTCAAACTGTGCAGCAAGGGCATCATCACGTTTCGAGTGACTGTGGGGGGCCTTCTAAGCCTCCTCTCTATGTAGTACTGGGTGGCACTTGTTTAACTGCAGCGCAGGACAAAGTAGTGCAAGAGAAAGCCATGGCCATTAAGGCTGAAGTGTCTATTTTTGTGGTGACCATGAATAAGAAAATTCTTGGCTACAACAACGAAGCTTTCATCCTAGTAAGTCCAAATGGTTCAAGTATATGCATACACAAAACCCCGACTTCTAGTTCTGTAGACACTACTTAGGTATTGGTTGAGCTTATTACTTTTGTACCTGTAATGTGATACAGGACTTCAGCGATGCCGCTGACTATCTTCCAGACGGGAAGCAAGCTCTGATGCTCCATCTGCAGGGGCAGGGGAGGGCGTGGCGCACAAACTTGCACAACCGGCTGATGCTTGCCACCGGAGAATGGCGCGAGTTTGCCCGCGAGAGCAACCTGGAGAACGGGGACATCTGCCTGTTCGAACCGATGAAGAATGAGAGACTAGCCATGCTGGTGCACATCATTCGCAGCAAGCAGTACTCTTAACTAGTACTCCGTAGCTGTCATTCTGCTGATGGACTGAATTTGTGGTGTCTTTGCTGTCCTAAAACACAATGTGGTGTCTACTGTTGTGCCTACTCTCCAATGCAGTGGTGCCGTGGTAACTGGTAATGGTAGAGGGCTGAGGGGCTCCCCTAGAGTCACTACTGCTAAAAAATAAAAGTTAGGTGATGTGCTGTTAGTGTGATCAAGTACTTCGAAGTAAACTCCTGCTCATGAATAATCTTATGTGTATCAATGGACCTGTGCTTTTGTGCAGGAGTAAGATGTTTAGTGGAGTTCTCTTGTGTTGAACTATATGATGTGCCGCTGTTTGGTGAGAGATTACAACTTCAGTCATCAGTCACAGCATGCTCCAATGGCCAAATGTCATGCATGCTCCAATGGCCAAATGTCATGCATGCCCTCGCCTATTGAACGAGGTCGAGGTCCATGTTAGTCCTTGTGAGGCACATTAAAAAGAGAAATTCTCGCCAAAGAAACAAACCTGAGACATTGATATAAGTGGGTCTAAAATTGAGTTATCAACCTCTACAATTAGAAAAAAAAACATTGATAGAATGCAAACTTATATCTAAGAATAAGGTAACTGATATCTTGTACTACAAAATGTTATAACTGCATAATATGAATGATTTTAGAAATAGGAAGCAAAAGTCTTTATGTCATACCCCAGGATTGGACCTTGGGAGGCCGCCCGCCCAGCCCAAGGGGCACCGTGCGTGGCCACCAAGAAGAGGACAACAACCTCACCAACGCCGACATGAGGTTCAAGAAGAGGACAACAACCCCACCAACGCCGACATGAGGTTCAAGAAGAGGACAACAACCCCACCAACACCAACATGAGGTTCAAGAAGAGGACAACAACCCCACCAACGCCGACATGAGGTACATGCCACATGCACCAGTCTTCTACCACGTCTACCTTGTCACCACTACGGAGGCCCTCATCCTACCTCAATCCGCTACACCGACCGACAACAAGCTACATGGCATTGCCGGAAGCACCAAGCTCCAGGCTGGAGCACTACCTTGGGTGCCCCTCAAGCAATGGAATCCCACCCGTCGAACCAGCATCAGAAAGGGTCAGCGTCCTCATCTTCGTCCAGCTTATTCCCTCTATACAGGTGAATGCAACAAACTTCGGAACATGCTGCTTCGATCGACCGTCAACGACAACAGCCGTGCAGAACCACAGCATGAGGACGCTATTTGTCGGGAAAGGGGGGGAATGATGTCATGTCCCGTGGGCAAGGGGCCCAACAGGCCCAAGGAGGGGGCATCTTGCGCCAGCCTGCCCGCCGCCGCCTGCCTCGTCATCCTTTGCTTCGTCGTTAAGTAATAATTATTTAGGAAATAAATATTTAGGGAAAGAAATAAATTACTTTGTCAAGAGGTATTCCAATCTATAAGGAAACCTCCTAGATATTTCTTAGCATGCAAGTCTCCCTCGGACTATAAATACAAGGGGCATGTAGTCAGTTGAATCTTAATCAGAAAAATTAAAGGGGTAGGTCCCCAAACAGCTCTTGTCTCTCCAGCTCTCTCTCCCAACCCTACCGCGCGCCGCCACCAACTCCACGCGCCGCACGCCCCGCCCGCCGCCGCCGCCATCGCCATCCTCCTCGTCACCTCCCGGAGCTGCTACACGTCATCATCGTCATCTTCTACCTCGTCGTTCTTCATCAACCTACGTCATCATGCCGCCGATCGCCGTCACCATCGCCGTCACACCGCCGAACGCCTCCCCCAGCCCGCCGCCAAGACCTAACGCCGCCGGCAGCCACACGTGTCACGCCGGAATCCAACCGGTTTGTGACACTTTAGTTCAGCATCACGGCACCACATTTTTATTTATTTTCCCACTCCATCTCGACTCCAAAAGCCTTAACTCACTCTAGACCTCTAAAAAGCTGCTTTCTTCAGTCTAACTAGATGAATACCCCGCGCGTTGCTGCGGGGATTACAAATAATTTTAAAAGAAATTAGACTATTTTTTCTATTATTATATGAATAAAACTATCTTATATTATTTTTATGGACAACTAAATGCATGTTGGTGGATGAAGAGAAACTATCATAATTACATATGCTAGTTGGATATAATTGCAACTTTTAGTGGATTGTTGAGTGGATGTTGATGTATAAGACTGTATGGCTGAAAAAAACCAAGGTGCAATACATTGCAATCTGGTGAATTTGCTGGTTGACATGTTAACCGGATGTCCCATCCGTCTGCTTGTGCAGCAGCTACAAACTCAGGATCATCAGGGGCTGTGTTCTACAATTGTCTTGTTGGATCCAAATTATGTTATGTCGGTCCTCAACTGGCCATTTGGATTTGATGTCTGGCAACACCTTGTCAATGACAAATCTTCTAACAACATCTCACCTCACCTTTACGTCCACAATTCTTTGCTATCTTGCTTGTGACAGCATGGATACCTCCACCTCTCTTCCCACGAGTCCATATACGCTGCACACATCTCTGTGAAACATTCATGGCCAAAGACACCTGCAAAGATAATCAAGGTGTTAATCGGCCATCTATAGCTCCCTCTAAAAGCATGGCATACACAGCTCACCTAGTGTCATCTCTATAATGTTTCAGTCGCCGCCTTGCTGAGGTGCTGCCTTCGTCCACATAAGTAGCCTCATGAGAACTGTCGGCCAAAAAAAAAAAAAAAAAAAAAATCATCATTTTCACCTCCTACCATTGTTTAAAGAACGTAATGAGAAGATTAACGTCGTACTATATATAGCATCCCATGCATGCGTACACATTCACGGAAACAAATTGATAACAGTAGTACATGGAATTTGATTCGGACTTCACCTTCATCCTCTGCATTCAGATTGAGATCAGGCAGCTCAGGTGGTCCATCTTCATCTTGATCTGTACAACGACACAGCAAGGTTTAGTACAGAAAAAGACCAGCAAGGTATATAAAAAAAGAATGAAGTGCAAAACGGAGCCTACCTTCTTCGTTGTCTTGCCACACCTTATGATTATCAAACTGAAATAAGTCTTCAGGTACCTCATTCCAATCAAAATGAATTGTGAATGAACGCCTCGACTGTAGCTTGCTGCACTGGCTCATTGATGTCAACGCCTATTCCTTGGGGTGGTTCGGCCATGGTAGATGATGCTCATGATAGTACGAATAGTGTGGAGAAGATGAAGAGTACTGTTGCCTGCTCATGGCTATTTATAGAGGAAAAGGGACATGCAGATTTCGTTTGGTGCTTGGCTACAGCTTCAACTTGTTTGCCAATGCATGCAATGGTGGATAATAAAAGGCCATGTCAGTTTGCCAATGCATGCAATGGTGGATAATAAAAGGCAATGTCAATTTTAGCTCGGTAGAAGTGGAGTAGCAAGTGGAGGACAACAGGTGCAAGTGAAGTTAGATAACTGAAATCGGATGACATCATCCTATGATGTGGCACCCCTGCATGTTGAGAGAATTCCTTTTTAGTGGGGGTTCTCTTTATAAGGGTTATAGATAGATAGATAGATTTATAAGATGTCTTCTCGACACGCGGTCTCATAAACTATACTTTAACAATTCATTTATTTTATTTTATATTATTTATGATTAATGAATAGTATATTCGAATACAAATTTAATAGTATCGAGTTTATATTACAATAGTTAAAAGATATGTGCTAAATTATTAAATTATAAAGTTTGACTCTTGACGTAAACAAATTGTCTTATACATTGGACACCAGAGGGAGTATGAACTAAGCTATGCTCAGACAATCAAGTTTCTTATAGTGTAACTTATAGGTTTACGTAACAAAAATCACCCTTCAATATTTCCTATTGATTTCTTTATTTTTATGAATCTAATTAAAGTTAAAATTAGTTGACTCACTGAAATATGAAATGTGTACCTAGCTTTGTTACTAATATCTATTTTTTTTTTCTCAAAAGATATACGACCGATGTCCAATTTCTACCCAAAGAAAAAGATCCACCAACCACTGGCCACTCATTAATAACCATTATTATTTGTTTACTCGGTGGGAGGAGTATATATATATCGAACACACAGAAACCGTCACATAAAAAGATTCTTGCGACTCTTGTGCTTCCTTCTCTTCCCTTGATACCACGGTCCGTACAGTATTGGCAAGGAGCGATCGCAGCTCTGATGGAAGGGCGGCTTACAAATTGGTACTGGTACTCCAACCTCATAGCTATTCTCTTTCAAAACATTTCTCTGAGACGTTTCTCTCTGCATCCCTGTTATATTGGTGGGGTTTTTCCGGCTCTGCGAAGGTAAAGGGGTATATCGCCTTTCTTTGAGCAGCAATAAAGAAGTTTGAGAGCCATGAGCCGCTCTGATTTCTTCATCCGATTACTTGCTACTTGCTTTTTTCTACTTGATTTTTGGATTGCATTGTAGCGCACCATTTCTTTGTATTGTATTGTATCTATACTATAGTTGTTAGGGTGCTAGAATGTACTAGTATCTTGGTGGGGGTTTTCCGGCTCCGCGAAGGTAAAAGGGCACCTTGCCTTTCTTTAAGCAGCAATAAAAAGAAGTTTGAGAGCCATGAGCCGCTCTGAGTTCTTCGTCTGATTAATTGCCACTTGCTAGTTTCTACTCGATTTGAGGATGCCCATAATTGTAGCGCACCATTTCTTTTATATTTTATTGTAGATTACAGTTGTTGGGGGTGCTAGATTGTACTAGTATCCTAGGGTAACACACACGTTTGTTTTCTCGAATGAATCGTTGTTGGGGTGCCAAATTGTAGATTACAGTTGTTGGGGGTGCCAAATTTTCTATTTCTGATACGGGGTCAAGGTATTGTTCTGCATGCTCTACAGCAGAGCAGAGCTTCTTTTTCTGATTAAAGATTAAAGATGTATATGATGTAATGTAACCTAATTCAATTTACAGTGCCATGGCTAGAAGTGGTGGTTCCCGGACTCGAATGAAGAAACCTTGTGATTGCTGCAAAAGGTACTTGGACCATTTGGAACAAAAGAATCAAAATGTAAGCTGCTTCCTGGGGCATATATGACTGCCAATTATAAACATAGCATGGTAAGCCTTTGAAATCTTTTTCTTTCTCTCCTTTCATTTTGATTGATCTGTTAGAATAAGTTAGTGGGTGGGTACTGGCTTTCATACTTTGATAAGCTTCATTTCGGGCCAGCTATAACTGCTAACTGAACAGATTGCAAACTGCTTGCTGTGGCTCATGTTTTTAGACATTCAGTAAGTTTTGCGGCTCTAGTTTTTTTTTCCCTTTCAGAACTAGTTTACATTGTTAATATTGTTCTTGCCCACAACCTTTGCTATTGTGAATTTTTTACATGGCATGAGATTCTGATGTCGTATCTGCTGGTTTGCAGTGTGAACAATCGACATGCATGAATGCATTTTCTGACTCTAGAGAATACATCTTACATTGCTTCATATATTTTTGGATACTCTGTTAGTTTTTGCAATTTCTCTGTTTACATCACTACATTTTTGCTGCTACTATACAGGTAGTGCCAAACAGATTTGTGAAGCAGTTTGAAGGAAGGTTGTCAGGAACCATCAAATTAGAATCCCCTAATGGCAATCTGTACGATGTTGAAGTTTCAAAGCACTTAAATAAGTTGATGCTCCGACATGGCTGGGAGGCATTTGTTGATGCAAATCACATAGAAGAGAATGATTTCTTGATCTTTCGTCACATTGAGAAATCTCATTTTTGAAGTTCTGATCTTTGATGCTGATGGTTGTGAGAAAGTCTTTTCTTGTGCTGGCCTAAGAAACACCCCATGTGTTCAAGAACAAAGTATAGATTCTATTGGTATTTCAAGCAGCTCTTGTCATGATACCACAGAATCATCTGGAAGTGAAAGGTACACAAGGTCTGAGAAAACCAGTAACCATGGAAAGACTGCAAAGATGGCTACAACATTTTCATCATCTGAGGAGTCAGGTTATACCGTTAAGCATTGATTTAGTTAGCCACATATTTGACTTGAAGTTTATGTCAGCATTTCTAATTGTTTGTTGTGAAACTTTGTGCAGAAGACACTCCAGTGGAAAATGAACTTTCTAAGTCAGATGATCTTCAGACATGGCCTGTGGCTGATTATGTTTTAGCACGTAGAAGTTATCTATCTAAAGCACAAATGGAGCGAGTAACCGCTATTATTCAGGAAATTCAACCTGAGATCCCTGTTTATGTAGCAGTCATGCAGAAGAACAATGTTCGACACTGGGGTGACTTGGTAAGTCCAGCATTAGTTTTTATTGCAAGCTATTACTGTTATTGTTGGTGCATTGTGAGTGAAATTAATGTATCTTAAAGTTTTCATAAATCCTTTTTCCTAAAAAAAAGTTTTCATAAATCTTCTGAACATGTGGATAAGTGACCTTTTCTTTCTCATTGATTCATCATTGAAAAAAATTTTGTTTACTATTTTCTATTGTTTGTTGACATCTTTTTCCATCTGTAAACAGGTTATTTGTAAAGAATATGCAATCACACATTTTCCACGAGAAACAATGTATATCACACTGCAGAGCCCGAACAAGAGCAAGGAGTGGCATCCCAGATATTACATACATAAAAATAAAAATAGGTACATGCTTAGGGGGTAGTGGTTCAATTTTGTTCGTGACAATCATGCGCAGGAAGGAGATATATGCCTCTTGCTACCAACAAAAAGTCGAAGTAAATTCACGGTGATGATCTATCTACTTCGCGCAACATCAACTAATTCCAAGGGTGGAACTGGAAGTAGAACTTGTTTTGAAAGGCCTGACCCATGCCATGCTACTTCAAGTGGAAAGATCTCTTCTGCAGTTGACGTTAAGGAGGAATCGACAGATGGTATCATAGCAAAACAGAACAACTTATCAGATTTTATATTAGGAATCCACTCAGATGGTATCATAGCAAAACAGAACAACTTATCAGATTTTATATTAGGAATCCACTCTTGGTCTCTCTTAACTCTTTTGTTTGTTTATTTTGAACCCAAGTCCAGTATCGTCTAAATATGGTACCTCAAGTCACAACCATTCAATTTTGGCCTCCCAGCTATTTTTGGTAGCTTTGAAGTGACGTGGAAATGTTTTTTCATGCAAATTAGTATTTTCTGCCACCTAGACCATGATTTGGTGCAGGCTTGCCTGTCATTATCTCTCTCCCCTCGCCACTCACATAGCTAAGTGGAGGCCATGGAAAGAGAGAATGGAGATAGTGACATGCTATCCAGAGTCCCAGACGGTTGCATGGTATAGTTGGCAAAATAAACCAATTTGGGGGGAAAACCATGCCACATGACTCCAAAACCACAAAAAAAGGTGCTCGAGGTCAAAATCAAATGGTACTGATAGTTGGGGTTTTAGATTTAGATGGTGTTGGAGTTAATGGTGAAATTAGACAAACACACGAGTGTTTTTTTTAAAAAAAAATTACAGACACAAGAGTTGAGAGACAAAAATGAAGTTTGTTATTCCTTTCTTATGGTGTAAAATCTATTTGTAGGTGAAAATGTTTCATGGGAGAGTGACATGAATGAAATTTCTGATGGACCCGATTCAGGAGGTCCTCCTGAGCCTTCCTACATTTTACCAAGCATGAGCGGCCTATCTCGATCCCAAAAGAAGACTATTGAGGCCAAAGTGAGAGCCATCAAATCTGAAGTTCCCATTTACATAGCCATAATGAGGAAGACCAATGCTACTATCTCTAAGCTAGTAAGTTTAATGCTTCTCCAAATGTTAAACTACTACTATATATTTTTGTTCTCCAGATTGGGGTTCTTATCATGTTAACATGGCACGTAGAAGTCCTCAACAACAACGCCAACCGCTTGGTGTGGAAATGGACCCAGCAGGGGACCTACTCCTCCAGATCGGCCTACAGGGCCCTACACCTGCCGTCCCACCCGCTTTCGGGATGCACTCGGGTCTGGAGCACTTGGGCGCCGTTACGTGTCAGGATCTTCCTATGGCTGGCTCTCCGGAGGAGGCACTGGACCGCTGACAGGAGGCACCGCCACGGGTTAGATGCGCGTGACGAGTGCTACCTTTGTGACCAAGACCCGGAGACCATCGACCACATCATCACGGCCTGCTCCTTCTCCAGACACATCTGGTGGACCATCCTGGCGACGCTGGGGGTTGACGCCTCACCGGGTTGGTGGGGATCTATCCTCGACGGTGGTGGGAGCGGTGGAGACGGAGGTGGCACGGAGAGAAGAGGAAGGGAGCGGTTTTAGCTTGAGATGGAATGAGATTGTGTCCTGTGATCCTTTCTGTAGTGAGTTATTTTGCTTGTTGTTTGTTTTGAACTTAAACCCAATTCTCTGATGACCATCCTGGGAGGTCCTAATAACTATGAACAGTTTCTCATGTTCAGTCACAGCATCTTTTAGCAAGCCCTATTATATATAAATATAAATAGGACTCATGGTAATTGGTAAATCTGTGCAGGAATGACACTGGTCTTTTATATGATGCAAGATGGCATTACTTGTGTTTTATATCAGCTTGAGCACCTGTGCTGGCATGTTGAATAAATTGATAGGAATATTTTCTTTGCGAAAACTATTCTACCATAAAATAATTTCTGTAGGTATTTTTCAGACACAAAAGCGAACAGTAAACGGTCTCTTCCTAATATTAAAGAGCGATGCAGGGTTCACCCGCAGTCTTTATTTGCCTCCACGTCTTCCATGTTCAATGTGTGATCTGGATTCACAGTTCATGCTTATTGACTTCGAACGATTTACAATTCGCGTCCTTACAAGTAGCTCGGAAAATCAGACAGTGTGTTTCTCTTATTTATGACACATGGCGAGCTCTAAAAAGAATGGGGGGTACTGTGGCCTTACAAGAAGCTTGGAAGAAGCTTTTGTGACACGTGGGGAGCTCTAGCTAATAGAATGGGGTTACCATGGCCTTACAAGAAGCTCGGGAATCAGAGTGTGTTTCTCCTATTTAGGTACTCCGTATAGAAGAAGACAAAAAAAAAAAAAAAGGTTTTAGAAATTCCTAAAGGAATATTTGGGATATTTTGTGATTTCTCATGGGCTTTTTAAGAATGAATTTACATGGGCACATTTTTTTGGGTGTGCTTTGAATACAAACTATGAATAAAAGGATAGTAATTTATTGAGACGTGGGGAGCCAATTCTCTCAATAAATTACTATGTTTATATAAACATATCCATATCTTTGTTGTGCTTTGAATACAAACCTATTTGTTGAATACAAACTATGTTTATATGTGAATACGTAGCATTTTTGGTGAATTTCAGTTTAAGGGAATTTTTCTGAATAGTGAAAGTGCTTAAAATAAATAGGTGTGTGAAATTCCGGGTATACATAGCAACTTCAGGGGTGCTTCATCAGGTGGTGTTAAGATTGTTGGTGCTGTGAACCCGGTTTACATGGTATGCCCGTAGACTGGTGTCATATCGAGCTATCCGTCCGCTGAACCGAGTTTAGGGAAGAGTGCGACTTCTATGCTGACTAGTGGGCCACCAGTGCAGCCGGCGGTGCACTGGGTGCAGCAAGTTACTCGAGAAATTATGAAATTTGACCCGGTGATTCGCAGCCCCTCACAAATATATGACCCTAATTCGCACGTCTTATGAAAATATGACCCATGTTACGCGAATTGTTATAAAATCTAGTCTTTTTCGGAATTTTTGGATTTATGAAATTCAAGAAATTGTCTGCTACTGTTTGGGACACGGGAAAAGCCATATTTACCCTTCCTTTGATTGCTTCCTCCTCATTGACATATGGGGCCCAGTCGTCAGATTCGTCTTCAACCTCCCACATGTGGCCATGGGCAAGCAGCAGCACCTTCGTGTACGCCATGGGCAAGCAGCAGCAGCTTCGCGCGGCCATGGGCAAGCAGCAGCACCTTCGTGTACGCCATGGGCAAGCAGCAGCAGCTTCGCGCGGCCATGGGCAAGCAGCAGCACCTTCGTGTACGCCATGGGCAAGCAGCAGCAGCTTCGCACGGCCATGGGCAAGAAGCAGCACCTCCTCGCGGCCATGGGCAAGTAGCAACAGCAGTTACGTGCGACCATGGGCAAGCACCAGGAGCCAGTACTGCCAGAAGCTCCGTACGCCATGGGCAAGCCCGTACGCCATGGGTAGATTGGAAAAAAAAAAGAAGAAAAATACGGCGGATCTCGCGGCAGGCACGAGCGGATGGCCATCTTCTTCGATCTTTTCGCGAGTCCACAAAAAAAGCTATCAAAGGAAGGGTAAATATGTCTTTTCCCGTGTCCCAAACAGTAGCAGATAATTTCTCGAATTTCATAAATCCAAAAATCCTGAAAAGATTAGATTTCATAACAATTCGCGTAACCTATTTCATAAGGTGTGCGAATTCCGGGTCATATTTAGGCTTACGAATGACGGGTCAAATTTTATAATTTCTCGTTCTCATGAACCAGTGACTCCACGGGTCTCAAGTTACTCAGGCTGACTTCATGGACCCGTGGACCAGAGCGGCTTGAGTGACCCGTGGACCAGAGCGGCTTGAGTCACTGGTTCATGAGAACTGGGTGTAGGGAGCAAAAGAGGTGAAGAGAGCAGCTGGCGACACCATCGGCGGGCCTGCTCGTCATAGGTGGAGCAGCAACGGAGCCACGGAGGGAAAAGGGTGGCCGCCGGCCGGTAGCGTTCAAGTACGGCGGTGCGCGGCCGAACCTCACCGGATGGCTCACCATGCGTCGACCTTGGTGGGGTCACCACCAGATCCGTGTTGGCGAGGAGCCGAGAGGAGGGGAGAAGGGCTCCCTGCCAAAATTGGGCAGGTCTGGTTGGAACGATTGGATTTGGACCAGCATGGATCAGACCTGGTGGGATCGTATTGTCGTACTCCTATCTTTTGTCAGAGCTGATGGGTCATATCATACTATTGAGCACGCGCAGGTATGTATAAGCAGTACAGTAGTAACCTGGCACCTTATTTTCTTTGCAATTTGCAATATTACCATTTAATTACTTCAAGTTGATTAATCTGAGGCCACTGTATAATACAATCTGATTCTTTACTGATGCGAAAACTTGTCACCTAATTACATATCCATTTCATTATTAAACAAAAAGTATATGCTCCTTTTCAGAGAGGACATGATGGCAGCTTCTGTAGATTCCCTGCCTTAATTCACTGAACTGTCATTCATGCAAGTCTTTCCAAAAGAGAGATGATCACCTCTGCATCAAGCACTTCTTTTTACTACTGTATCCATGTAATGGTGGTGCCTGGTTTCATGGCTTGTGCGTGTGTGTATATATAAAGTGTGTATCGGTAGCTTTGAGGCACCATTCTCCGCCGGAGTTTCTGTGCAGAGGCATCAGGCAAAGGTGTTTTCTCTTCTCCTTCAAGCATCAATAATGTAAGTGAGTGAAGAGCAGCTTTCATTTGTTCAGTTCTTTGTATTACATTTTTGTTTTGATTTCGGGCCTGCTTTTGTCCGGTACTGGTAATAGGCTAGTAGTATGGAGATCCATTTCTCTTGAGGTGAATTCCAAAATGTTGGGTGCCCCATTGCAGCATCTGTTCTAAGTGTAATGCAAAAATGCTTTTTTCAAACTATGCATAGACAAGAGTTGCCACCTGTGTAATGATTTACAAGAAAAAAAAAAGGGTTTCATTTAACAAGGACTCGTTTTTATGGAGCAAACTGCATTTATGATGTGGTGTTGAGATTTTGTTGTGCTGGAAATGGGCGAGTGAGCAGCAGAGCAGAGTCTTTTTTTAATTGAAATGTTTCTAATATGAACTGCAATTCCAGCTGAAATGGCTAGTGGTTCTTCCCGAATGAAGAAACCTTGTGATCGTTGCAAAAGATACGTGGAGCATCTGGATGAGGAGAACCAAAGTATGAGCTGCTTCCTCAGGCGTATGACTGCCAGTCCTAAACATGTCATGGTAATACTTCTCAAGTTTGATATCTTGCTTTCCATAACTTGCATTTTCCCATTATTTTATACCAAAATGTAAATTTTGAGTGATTTGGTAAATTGAGACTGGGTTTAGTACTTTTATTAACTTGATTTGGGATAACCAGGAAGAAATGAAGGTTGCTAAGCTGCTAGCTACTTCCTGAACACTGGGAAGAGTGACACCCACCCCTACGGCCATATGGTCGTCATAGTGAGAAACATAATTTAAATCACAGTTAAATTTTAGGGTGTTTCATTTGATATGTCCAAGGGTTAAAACAGTGAAAGAAAGTCTTGTATACTGTGTTAAAATGGCCAAATAGCCAAAGCTTCAATTTCCCTTTTGTAAAGACATCAATGTAGTTTGCTTCATAAAGAAACGATATCTGTTTACAGATACATATCTGGACAAACATATCTCAGATTACATTATTTGTTTTCCGTTGACCTTTGGCCAGGACTTGCTCTATTTACATCAATTCCTTTCATTGTTACTACAGATCGTGCCAAACAAATTTCTGAAGCATTTTGTAGGAAAGTTATCCCAAACTATCAAGTTAGAATCCCCTAATGGCAGCGTATATAATGTTGAGGTTACAGAATGTTATAATAAGATGGTTCTCAGAGATGGGTGGGAGAAATTTGTTGGTGCCCATCATATTGAAGAGAACGACTTCTTGCTGTTCCAGCACATTGAAAACTCTGTTTTCAAGGTTGTGATCTTTGATTCAGATGGTTTTGAGAAAATCATTCGTTGTGATTGCATAAAAAGCATCCAAAGTGTTGGAGAAACAAGAGTAGATTATGTTGATATTTCAAGCAGCTCTCAGTTTGATACCATAGGATCGTCAGGGAAACTTTCCAGTCGACATGGGGAAACTTTGAAGATGACTGTAACATCCTCGTCATCTGGTGGCTCAGGTTATACAGTTATAACTTATGTATAAGTTCGTTTCATATTTGCCTCAAATTTTATCTTACTTATCCATATTGCCTGTTGTGTCAATTTGCACAGGAGAAGACATTCCATCTGAAAATGAATCTTTTGAGTCAGATGATCTAAAGGCACCAGGGGCTGATTATATTGTATCACATCGAACTTATCTATCTCAAGACCAAAAGGAGAGAGTAACTTTGCTGATCAAGGAGATTCAACCTAAAACTACTGTTTACATTGCCGTCATGCAGAAGAGCAATGTTCATCCCCCAGATCCATCAGTTGTAAGTTCACCACTTTGAATAGCATGTCACCACTCCCAAAAATTATTTCCTTTTTGCTGACCCTCAACAAATTCTCATGAACCTTCTGACTATATGTGGACAAATGAAACTTTCTTTTTCTCTTGTTCACTGTTGAAACTATTATTTTTTAGTAGTCTTGGTTGTTTGTTTACATCACATCATGTTCCATCTGTAATCAGGATATTATCAAGGAATATGCATTTGCATATTTTACACATGGAAACACAAATGTCACGCTTCAGACACCAGGCAAGAGCAAGAAGTGGCATCCCGAATTCAACACAACAAAAGTTGGTGTGTACAGGCTTCAAGGGCAGTGGTTAGACTTTGTCCGTGACAATCATGTGCAGGAGGGAGATATATGCGCCTTTTTACCAGTAAAGCTTGGGAGAAGGTTTACGTTTACAGTCTATCTACTTCACGCAGCTTCCAGGAGTGAAACTGGTTTTCAAAGGGCTGGCCCATGCCCTGGTGGATCTATTCATATTAAGGAGGAGCCAACGGATGGTATTATTGTAAAATATTAGAAAAAGCAATTGCATTTTGGATTACTTTTTATTTCCTTATAGACTAAAACTATCTGCAGGAGATGATGTTTCATCAGAAAGTGATATGAATGAAGATTATGGTAGTCCATCTCATCCTCTCTACTTTTTACCATCTAGAAGTGGTCTATCTAAATCCCAAAAAGAAGATTGTTGAAGAAAGAGTGCAAGCCATCAAATCCGAAGTTCCCATTTATGTAGCAATAATGCGGCGGAGCAGCCTTGGGGTGTCGAGCAGCCTTGGGAAGTCTCATACACCTATACAAGTAAGTTCAATTCTCTTCTGAATTCATTCGGTTATTATTATTCGTTCTTCTGGATTTTTTTTACTGCCACCTTAACCTGGTTTATTGATGTTGACATGATTGCTGTTGTATGAATGCCAAACTATATATGCACCTTCTTTTATATGAAACAAACTTTATGTTACAACATCAGAGTAATGTCTTATTTTCCTCCCAGTAGAAGACTGAGTATATAAAGGCCAATAATACAAACTTAGAATTAGTTCATTTGAAATGTCTCCCTCGCTTTCATTGTTTTTCTAACTTTCGATCTGTGACACATCAGGAATTAGGTTTGCTTTTCTAACTCTGTATCTGTAACACATCAGGAGTTAGGTTCGCGATATGCTACTGCTGTGAATCTCCCAGCTGGAGGGCAAACTGTGGTGCTTTGGTGCGGGGAAATATATGGAAGACCAATATAGTGATAGTGCGTCAAAGGCGTTTTCTTTGTGGAGGTTGGCGTAAATTTGTTGATGACAATGGTCTAGGTGTCGGTGATATCTGTCTGTTTGAACTGAAGAGGAACGAGAGGAGACTTACCATGATGGTCCATATCATTCCCAGGAAGGAGCTTTAGTTTGTCGTCGAAGGAAATGGTGACCTTTTTCTTTCCGCTGGCACCCTTGTAGTTTATTTTTGTTATTTTGTACGGTAGTACTTTGAAATAATCCATGGTTGTCGTCGAATTATCCCTGCAACTCTTTGATGCACGCTATCAATATGCATCCAGACTGGTTCTAGTAATTTTTATGGGACGCAGCATCTTTTGCTAGTTATTTTTTATGATAAAAAGGAAAAAATAATGCAGTACTGCTTGTGTACCATCAGTAAGCAACTGCAAGCGTTTTCCTTGCTGTACAAATAGTAGATGATTGCACGGTACACTGAGACAAGAAAAGGAAAATTTAGGGTAGTAGCCTGCTTTCATTAGCCACAAAAGTTTTTTTTTTTTTTTTTCATGACTAGATTGTAAATTGAAGTTAATTTGGGGATGGTAACGTGTTTTCACTAGTGATCAGTTTTCCTGTCATCGGATCAAACTAGTTAGGCTAGACTGCGAACTTCAAGCTTCGGCCGACCTGTTTACCTTCTTGTAAGTTGTAACCTCAGGCACTGGCCTCCCCTCTGTCTTCTAGTTAAAATCCGTAGCTTAATGTTTGCATCTAGCTTATAGCTTGTTATTAATCTCTGTACATTTTTAGAACTTCGTTGTTTCTAACAATCTCAATGAGACATGTGTAAAGCACATCATATATCTTTTAGCATAGGGGGATTTTGGTCATTTTGCAAATCATAACCCAATAGAGACCTAACCCAGCTTAAGGATGGCAACAAGTCAGGTACAATATGGGTAGAGCAAATAATCACCTTCTAGACGCCCTGTGGGTGCAATTTTGTACTGCTTTCATGGGTTTTGGGCACCCTTAGGATGTTAATCTCACAAATAATATGTCATCATGATTGTATATTATTAAGTATAGAAAGTTGAAAAACAAGCAAAGTTTGTCATTCTTATATCACACATCTACTCATCAACCACAGAGGTGTCATGCATTTAATTATACAACTTTCTAAAGTAGACTAAAAATGTAATACTTTGGTATAAAACACGTTATTAGTATTTGGACATATAAATTTAGCTACGTGAGATCGATGTTCCTTAAAATTCAGACTCATATCTTGACCTGATGAGAACTTTGGGTGCGATTTGCCGATTTGGCACCTGGACATTTAGCGTTTGCTTTTTTATTTTGTCCCTAGACACAACCGCCTCACATGATGCCATAAGAAACAATCGGATATGCCGTATGCGGAGCTTCTATCTCGCAGTATAAAGAATCCAACTAATCTTAATTTTAACTAGTAGTCATGATGCGATAAGTAGGTTTGTAATTAAAGAATCCAAGTAATATAATATTTATAGCTTCAAATGGGTTTACTATGATTAATCTAACAATGCTTATTTGGTATTATAAATATTAGTATTTTTATATATATTTGGTTAAATTTAAGATAATTTGACTCTTCAAAATTTAAAATACAAGATGGAAAATTATTTTTAAAAATATGGGCTAGTACCGTACTACTATATATATATATTATAATAATCTAGAGGTAGGTATCGTTAAGTTGGGCCGGGCCGAGTTACTGTGTCCGGACGCCATTGAAAACAATTGCAGTTGTAAAAAATTAGAAGACATGTTTGCTCATTGCGTAAGCGAATTTTGTTTTTTTCGGTAGTTTGCTCTTTTCCGACGTGGAAACAACAGTCAACAGACAAGCCTACAAGGCCGGAGCCCAACCAAGCACCGCAGACCGCCGCTCCTCTCCTGCCCACCGCGCCTACTGCCTTGAGCCCTTGCAAATGCGGGGGCCCCTGATGGTCCGGACCCCTGGCTTCTTGGAGTTGGAGGAAGACTCCGGGAGTAGGGCCGATTCGAGCATGGTATGTATACTCGATTTCTCTATCCATTCTCTGTCATGCGGTGATTTCCCTGTTCCCCTTTTTTCGGTTCTTGGCGGCGGAACAGATGTGGCTGGAGTGAGTTTGGTTGTTGGCAGTGGCAATGCAATGTATAACCCACAACAGAAAAGAAAGCGCCTGATCTGAAATTGGATGCTCCCGTTGGGCAACAAGATCATAGCATTGCTGTTTTCATTCGTATTACCTGGTGTACCGTTGGCTTGGTTTTAGTGCTCTGGTGCCCAATCAGCATGAAACTCGCGTTACATCCAAGGTTGCCCCCATTGCGCAACAAGTTTTTTTGTTTTGTGGTATTGTACAGAAAGATTTATTATTTGCAAATGCTGCTGGCGACTGCTACAACCTAGGGAGGGGAGCATAAGTCATAGCCAGATGATGGCTGGTCATGGGTTTGGTACAGGATGTGGTAGAGGTTTTTATTTGGCATTCTCATGAATGGTGGCCATTGGCAATTATATTAATTAATTAATGGGCAGCCTTGGCGCTTAGGTGGTGGATCAGATCTAAGAAAGGCAAATAAGAAACACAAGAATACAAACATGTTATGCTTGTGATGGATGACTAATATTTGAACCTCTTTTTTTTTATATAGTTAGGCTAATACTTTGGAGTAACTAATTGATGTAATGCCCAGATGTTCTATCAACGTATATGGGAATATGTTCGGCACAATTTGATGCTTGCTTTGTGAGTTATTTGTATAACTCATAATTTCATAACATCAAACCTTTTGGTATTTTTTCAGAACATTGTGTGTGAAGTGTGCGGAAATATTGGTTATAAGCGTCTTCTGGTAGGTTGCAAAGGCTGCAACAGCTCTTTTTGGTGCACCTGTATGTTTTCTTTTTCATCCTAATGATGGTTTATTTTATTTTATTCCTGTTTATGTGAATAATACCAAATGTTCAACCTTCTAGTGTAGTTGTGTTGGTGTGCCATTGATTACGATTGACCTTTTCTTATTAGGATTTGTTATTGTGTAGATATTGTTTGGAAAAAGTTGTCTTCGATGCATCATTGGTAGAGTGGTGGTGTTATGAATGCCTACAATGGCGTGGTGGAGTTAATTGCAGCAGGTTTCTAGAGAAGGCAGAGGACAGATGCCAGCAAGATTACAGAGCTTGGAATAAGTTACCACATAGAAGCACTGATGCCAATATAACACAACAATCCATTCTGCAAAAAATGCCATGGGCAAATTCTTGCCTCATTCACCAAATGATGGTTATGAGAAAGCCTTTTGTGCTGGCTTCAGAAAAAC
Source organism: Hyparrhenia diplandra (assembly GCA_015847255.1). NCBI lineage: Eukaryota > Viridiplantae > Streptophyta > Magnoliopsida > Poales > Poaceae > Hyparrhenia > Hyparrhenia diplandra. Next base: position 67,201 of record JADLZK010012703.1, read on the forward strand.
AACACAAGTGCTCAAGAAAGAACTGTAGATTCCATTGATATATCAAGCAGCTCTTGGCACAGTACCACTGAATCATCGGAAAACATTGAAAGGTTCTCTAAGTGTCAGAAGGGTAGAAGCTGTCATTGTGGCAAAATAATAGAGAAGGATGCAGCCTCCTCCTCATCTGAGCTGTCAGGTAATACCGGTATTGAAATAACCCACATATTTTACTTGAACTCCACCATCTCTTATTATTATAATTCATTTAAACTTTTTTACAGGAGAGGCCATTCCCACTTCAAATGATTTTTTAGACTCTGATGATCTTCACGCAATCCCAAGTGCTGATTATGTCTTATCATATAGAAGTTATCTATCTGGACCACAAAAACAGAGAGTAGTGGCATTTATCCAGGAAATTCGACCTAAAATCACTATTGTTGTAGCTGTCATGCAGAAGAGGAATATTCAACCTCCAGGTCCTTTTCTGGTAAAGTCACTACTCTGAATAGGCCACTCACATCTCTCGACATAAAATTGGTTGATAACTTGTGACCAACTTATATGGAAAATTTATCTATGATCTTCAAGTTGTCATGACTCTTTGGAACACATGTGGACAAATCTCTTCTTTTTTTGCTTAATGGCTGAACGATTTTGCTTAGTATTCTTAGTTGTCCTTTACCAGCATCACAACATGTTTCATCTGTTATCAGGGTATTCCCAAGGAATATGCATTTAGGGCCTGTTTGGAACACAGGAATGCAAAATGTAGAGGAAAGGAAAAAAACGGGAGGAACAAGGTAGAGCGAAAAGTGAAAAACTACAGGATTTTAAAACGCAGGAATAAATACTTTGAGGTGTTTGGAACACAGGAAATCATATCGCAGGAATCATAAGTCTATGAATGGTAAAGAGATGAATACATGTTTTATTGTTATATTTGTTATTGCAACGTTAATTTTTAATTAGCAAACAAACATAAGAAAGATGGATATTTATTTTTTAATTATATTTGCCATTACAACGTCAATTTTTAATTAGCAAATAAACATATATGATTATTAACTTCAAGTAAACACATACGTGAGCAAATAAAGATATGTGTTGTCCAACCAGTAACTACGTACGTGATTACTACTTGCGTTCTGCACGTGGTGGCTCTTGCGTCTTGCCTAATCCTGTGTTGTGCAACTAGTAACCATGGAAGCTGCCACGAACTTCAGCGCAGGAAAAGAAAACAAGGGGTGGGAGTGGATTTTTTCATTCCCGTGAAATCAGCATCTTCCTGCAACATTCTAGAGGAAAGGAATTTTTGTTTCCTGCGTTCCAAACGCAACACAGGCTTTTTTTCCTACATTTTTCGTTTCCTACGAAATTCCTTTGAAAAGCCTCCGTTCCAAACGGGGCCTTACACATTTCCCACATGAAAGCACAAATGTCACACTTCAGACCCCTACCAAGAGCAAGAAGTGGCACCCTAAATTCTACAAGAGAAATGCCAGTAGAAAGAACATGCTTATGGGGCAGTGGTTAGACTTTGTCCGTGACAATCATTTGCAGGAAGGAGATATATGCCTCCTTTTCCCAGCACAGGGTGGGAGAAGATCGACATTTATGGTCTATCTACTTTGTGCAACAGCGACTCATTCGATAGGTGGAACTGGTTTTCAAAGGGTTTGCTCATGCTCTGGTAGATCCTGTGCAAAAACATCTTCAAGAGTCCATAAATTAACCAATGGTATTACAGAAAAAATTATGAAATTAGCAGCATTTTAGATTATTGCTTACTTATGGCCTAAAACTATCTGCAGACGAACATATCTCCCTGGAACCTGATGTGCATGAAATTTCCGACGAATCTCTGGAGACTGAAGACCCTAGTAGTGCACCTCAGCCTCCATACATTGTACCATGCAGGAACTCTTTATCTAAATCTCAAAAGAAGGTTGTTGAAGAGCGAGTGCGAGCCATCCAATCTGAAGTTCCCATTTGTGTAGCAGTTATGAAGAACAACAATGTTGGTGATGCTCAGAAGTGGATGCTAGTAAGCACAATTCTTCTTTTGGTATTGAATTATTGTTTTTTACTTTCACGACGGCTCATGTAATCTCAACTTGATTTTTCTAAGTTGGTATATAACTCTTCTTGTTTAAGAAAAAGGTTATGCGACCTGTCATTTCAAAGCTTTGCTAATTTTCTATCTATAACACATCAGGAATTAGGTGTACGATATGCTTCTGTACATCTTCCAGCTAGTGGGCGAAGTGTGGTGCTGCAGTGCATGGGGAAGACATGGGAAACCCAGATGGTGATTCATAATGGTAGAAGGTGGTTTCTTAATGGAGGTTGGTCCAAATTTGCTCGCGACAATGGTCTTCCAGTAGGTGATATCTGTCTGTTCGAACTGAAGAAGAAGAATGAGAGGAAGCTTACCATGAAGGTCTATATCATCTCCAGGGAGGAGTTTAGTTTGAAGTAGAAACAACAGGTTCTCCTTCGGCTGGTACCTCACGAGTTATTTTTGCTCGTATTGTACTCTCAAGTGAATTGATCCATGAACGACTCTCAGGAAGCAATGACTATCCACCCTGTGATGATAATGCAGTATGATTTTTATGTTTGGCGATTGCTTTACGGTTGCAAATGCAGTATATTCTTGGAGCTGCTACCTGTTATATTAGTGTGTGTGTGTGTGCGCGATGTTTATCTTATATCCTGAAGATGGTATTTCTTGTGCTCAAGTACATTTCAGAGTACAGATTTTGCAGGACTACATTGAACTCAGAGAAACTATTTTTACAGAAGAATCCTTGGAAGAAGTGTGTGTGACTTTGTGAGATGCCGGGATGACAAGTCTGTGCTTCTTGCCTGTTTTCATTAGGGAAGCACAAAAGGTTTACCTGAAGCCGGGCCTCAACGTTTCAGTAGCTCGACTTTTGCAGGACTCAAGAGGAAAATTGGAAGAATAATAATAATAGCACCAGTGTGTTGGGAACACCACTTGATTTCAGTACGGAACAAGTGGTGTTTGTTCTTTGATCGTTTCGTCGCTTTTATTGAAAACTTTAAGCAAACTGTCTCAAAGTTCCTCCTAAAGCTTAGACTCTCTTCTGACGAGCCCTTGTACTGAGACGGAGAACTGAAGATGGAGAATGGCAACCCTGCTCGATCTGCGGCTGCTCCACGGAGCTGCTGCAGCGCTCCCACCCCACGCGTGAGCAAAAGCAGCAGGCACCCATGCGTGGTGGCCCCACACGCCTCTCGGTCACAGGTAGGCAGGCGGCTCACTTCACTCACATGCGCATCGTCTCCACTCCAGTCCAGTCTCCACGGCCAAAGCCAAACAGCAAGCTCGATTACCGAGGGGCGGGCAGGGGAGGGCCAGCAGTTCGTCGATACAAGAGCCGCACTCCCGCACTGTCCGTCTCCTCCATCGAGACGCGTCGCAACTAGCAGCTGCCAGGTCGCAACTCGCAAGGGGCGGGCGTCGTGCCTGCAGCTGCAGCGCAGCGTCGAGGAGGTTGCGGAGGGACGTTGTACGACGCCCTCCGGAAGCAAAGATGCCGCCGGCCGGCGAGGTAGCGACTGATGACGACGTCGCAAGAATTGGAGCAGACACAGCAGCTCGTAGGTTCTTCCCCACCCTCTCCAATATCTCTCTCTCTCTCTCTCTCTCTTCCCCTCAGTCTCCAGTGACTCTCCACATGCTTCCCCTTCTCCCTCAATGAATGAGTCTTCTAGGTTGGTAGTGAGTGAGCTCGGTCTGCTCGATTATGGACCCAAGATCAAACCAAATAGTCGGTCCTTGATATTTCTATACATCCATGTCTGGCTTCACGGTGTTTTTTTTTTTTTTTTTTTGGAGCAAAGTCTGGCTTCATGGCTTGTATATATGTGTGTATCAGTGGCTCTGAGGCTGTCACCATTCTTCACTGGAGCATCAATCAATAATGTATAAGAGAGTAAAGAGGAGCTTCTATTTTTGTTTGATTTGCGGTCCTGTTTTTGTCTGCTAGTAGCAGAGGGAACCATTCCTCTTCATCTGAATTTCAAAATGGATTAGATTTTGGGTGCTCGGTTGGCAGCATCTAAGCGTTATGCAATTGCTTTATTAAACAAACTGTGCATAGACAAGAGTTGACACCTCTGTAATTAGTTCCATGCAAAAAAGGGATTCATTTGACAAGACCAAACTACATTTTTTATGTAGTGTTAATATGTTTCTAATATGAACTGCAATTCCAGCTGACATGGCTACAAGTGGTTCTTCCCGAATAAAGAAAACTTGTGATCATTGCAAAAGATGCATGGACCATCTGTATGAGAAGAATCAAAGTATGGGCTGCTTCCTCAGGCAAATGACTTCCAGTCTTAAACATATCATGGTAATACTTCTCAAAGATTGGTATCTTGCTTTCCATAACTTGCATTTCCCATTATTTTATACCAAAAATGTAAATTTCGATTTGGTCAATGTAGACTGGTATGTGGTGGGGTAGCCAGGAAGAGCTATGGTGCTAGGCTGCTAGCTACTACCTGAACACTGGAAAGAGTGACACCCCTACAGCCATATGGTCCTCATAGTGAGAAACAGAGCTTAAATCACAGAAGTCCATAAATTATTTTAGTGTTTCATTTGATATGTTCAAGGCTTAAAACAGACAGAAAGTCTTGTATGCCGTGTTAAAATAGCCATAGCTTCAATATCCCTTATCTAAAGACACCATAAATGTAGTTTGCTCCATAAAAAAATTGTCTCTGTTTACCGATACATATCTGGACAAACATATCTCAGTTTACATTATTGGTTTTCGGTTGACCCAGCCAAAACTTGCTCTATTTACATCAATTCCTTTCAATGTTGCTACAGATCGTGCCAAACAGATTTCTGAAGCATTTTGTAGGAAAGTTATCCCAAACTATCAAATTAGAATCTCCTAATGGCAGCGTATACAATGTTGAAGTTACAGAACGTTATAATAAGATGGTTCTCAGAAATGGGTGGGAGGAATTTGTTGGTGACCATCATATTGAAGAGAATGACTTCTTGCTGTTCCAGCAGATTGAAAACTCTGTTTTCAAGGTTATGATCTTTGATTCTGATGGTTGTGAGAAATTCATTTGTTGTGATGATGTAAAAAGCATCCCAATTGTTGTAGAAACAAGAATAGATTATGTTGATATTTCAAGCAGCTCTCAGTTTGATACCATAGGATCGACATCTGGTGGCTCAGGTTATACGGTTATAACTTATAAGTTACTTGCATGTTTACCTCAAATTCTCTGTTACTTATTCCTATTGCCTGTTGTGTCAATTTGTACAGGAGAAGACATTCCATCTGAAAACGAATGTTTTGAGTCAGATGATCTCCAGGCACCAGGGGCTGATTATGTTGTATCACATCGAAGTTATCTATCTCAAGAACAAAAGGCGAGAGTCACTTTGCTGATCCAGGAGATTCAACCGAAAACTACCGTTTACATTGCTGTCATGCGGAAGAGCCATGTTCATCCCCGTTTCCTTCTGTTGTACGTTCACTACTGTTGAATAGCATGTCACGGCTCGAAAAATTATTTCCTTTTTGCTGATGTACATGCTGCCGTAGGTATAAGCTAAATTTAACCCTCTACAAATTCTCATGAACCTTCTGAATATATGTGGACAAAATGACACTTTTCTTTTGTTCACTGTTGAAACTATTATTTTTTAGTAGTCTTGGTTGTTTGTTTACATCACATCATGTTTCATCTATAATCAGGATATTATAAAGGAATACGCATTTGCATATTTTCCACATGGAAACGCAAATGTCGCACTTCAGACACCAGGCAAAAGCAAGAAGTGGCATCCCAAATTCAACACAAGAAAAGGTAGGCTTCAAGGCCGGTGGTTAGACTTTGTCCGTGACAATGATGTGCAGGAGGGAGATATCTGCGCCTTTGTACGGCACCGGCAAAGCTTCGGGAGAAGGTTTACGTTTACAGTCTATCTACTGCGTGCAGCAGCTTCTCGTTCCAGGAGTGAAACTGGTTTTCAATTGGCTGGCTCATGCCCTGGTGGTGGATCTAGTCCAAAGATGGCTTTAGAAGTCCATACAAAGGAGCCAACAGATGGTATTATTGCAAACTATTGGAAAATCAATTGCATTTTGGATTATCCCCTTCTTATAAGCTATCTGCAGGAGAGCCATATTTCATCGACATGAATGGTATTTTGCATGAATCTCTGGAGAGCAAATATTCTGGTGGTCCATCTCATCCTCTCTACTTTTTACCATCCAAGAGCGGTTTATCTGAATCCCAAAAGAAGTTTGTTGAAGAAAGAGTGCAAGACATCAAATCCGAAATTCCCATTTATGTAGCAATCATGAGGCGGCTCAGCCTTGGGATGTCTCGGAAGAAACCTATACTAGTAAGTTCAATTCTCTTCTAAACTCATTCAGTTATCATTATTCATTCTTCTGGATTTGGTTATTGTCACCTTAACCCGTTTTTTTTTATGTTGACATGATTGCTGTGGTATGAATGCCAAACTATATATTTACCCGCTTTCATATGAAACAAACTATTTGTTACAACATCATAATAATGTCTTATTCCTCCCTGTAAAAGACTGATTATATAAACGCCAATAATATAAATTTAGAATTAGTTCATTTCAAATGTCCACCTTGCTTTCATTGTTTTTCTAACTTTCTATCTGTGACACATCAGGAATTGGGTTTGCTTTTCTAACTTTGTATCTGTAACACATCAGGAATTAGGTTCGCGATATGCTACTGCTGTGAATCTCCCAACTGGAGAGCAAACTGTTGTGCTCTGGTGTGGGAGAAATATATGGAAGGCCAAGTTAGTGACATATTATCAAAGGAATTATCTTTCTGGAGGTTGGCACAAATTTGTTCGTGACAATGGTCTTGATCTGGGTGATATCTGTCTGTTGGAACTGAAGAGGAACGAGATGGAACTTACCATGATGGTCCATATCATTCCCAGGAAGGAGCTTTCCAGTCGACATGGGGAAACTTTGAAGATGACGGTAACATCATCGTCATCTGTTGGCTCAGGTTATACAGTTATAAGTTACTTGCATGTTTGCGTCAAATTATATGTTACTTATTCCTATTGCCTGTTGTGTCAATTTGTACAGAAGACATTCCATCTGAAAATGAATGTTTTGAGTCAGATGATCTTCAGGCACCAGGGTCTGATTATATTGTATCACGTCGAAGTTATCTATCTCAAGAACAAAATGAGAGAGTAACTTTGCTGATCCAGGAGATTCAACCTAAAACTACTGTTTACATTGCCGTCATGTGGAAGAGCTGTGTTCTTCCCGGCTCCTTCTATTGTAAGTTCACTACTGTTGAATAGCATGTCACCACTCCCAAAAATTATTCCTTTTTGCGATGTATGTGCTGTCGTAGGTATAAGCTAAATTTAACCCTCTTCAAATTCTCATGAGCCTTCTGACTGTGTGTGTGGACAAATGGCACTTTTTCCCCTTTTGTTCACTGTTGAAACTATTATTTTTTAGTAGTCTTGGTTGGTTGTTTACTTCACATCATGTTCCATCTGCAAAACAGGTTATTATGAAGGAATATGCATTTGCATATTTTCCACATGGAAACACAAATGTGACACTTCAGAGACCAGGCAAGAGCAAGAAGTGGCATCCCAAATTCAACACAACAAAATGTAGGCTTCAAGGCCAGTGGTTAGACTTTGTCCGTGACAATGATGTGCAGGAGGGAGATATCTGCGCCTTTTTACCGACACCGGCAAAGCTTGGGAGAAGGTTTACGTTTACAGTTTATCTACTTGGAGCAGCAGCTTCTCGTTCCAGGAGTGAAACTGATTTTCAAAGGGTTGGCCCTTGCCCTGGTGGGGATCTAGTCCAAAGATGGCTTCAGAAGTCCATACTATGGAGCCAACGGATGGTATTATTGCAAACTATTAGAAAAATTAATTGCATTTTGGATTATCCCCTTCTTATAGCCTATAAAACTAACTGCAGGGGACTATGTTTCATCCGAAAGAGACATGAATAGAATTTTGCATGAATCTCTGGAGAGCAAAGATTCTGGTAGTCCATCTCATCCTCTCTACTTTTTACCATCCTCGAGCTGTCTATCTAAATTCCAAAAGAAGATTGTTGAAGAAAGAGTGCAAGCCATCAAATCCGAAGTTCCCATTTATGTAGCAATCATGAAGCGGATCAGCCTTGGGATCTCTCGGGCACCTAAACTAGTAAGTTTAATTCTATTCTAAACTCATTCAGTTATTATTATTCATTCTTATGTATTTGGTTACTGTCACCTTAACCTGGTTTATTGGTGTTGACATGATTGTGGTTGTATGAGTTCCAAACTATATATGCAACTGCTTTCATATGGAACAAACTTTTTGTTCACGACACCAGAGTAATGTCTTATTCGATGAGTATATAAAGGCCAATAATATAAATTTAGAATTTGTTCATTTCAAATGCCGCCTCGCTTTCATTGTTTTTCTAACTTTCTATCTGTGACACATCAGGATTCAGGAATTAGGTTTGCTTTTTCTAACTTTGTAACACATCAGGAATTAGGTTCGCGATATGCTACTGCTGTGAATCTCCCAACTGGAGAGCAAACTGTGGTGCTCTGGTGCGGGAGAAATATATGGAAGGCCAATATAGCGACAATTCGTCGAAGGCATTATCTTTATGGAGGTTGGCACAAATTTGTTCGTGACAATGATCTAGGTTTCGGTGATATCTGTCTTTTTTGAACTGAAGCGGAACGAGAGGGAGCTTACCATGATGGTCCATATCATTCCCATGAAGGAGCTTTAGTTTGTAGTACTAATAGAAGGAAATGGTGACCTTTTTCTTTGTGCTGGCACCCTTGTGGGTTTTTTTTTGTTATTTTGTAGTTCTTTTGAAATAATCCATGGTTGTCGTCAAATTATCTGTGCAACTCTTTAATTTGATTCACGCTATCAGTATCCATCCAGACTATTTCTATTATTTTTTTATGCGATTTGCTAGTTAATTAATTCTTATGGTAAATAGGAAAATAAATGCAATACTGCTTGTGTTCCATTAGAATGCAGCAAATTTATATGAGTGCACGGTACACTGAGACAAGAAAAAGAATATTCAGCGTAGTAGCCTGTTTTCATTTGTGACTCAAGTTATTTTTAACTAGACTGCAAATTAGTTAGGCTATTTTTTTAACACTTTTTGAAACTATTTACAAAATTGACACCAGAAAAAAAACTTTTTTTCAACTATGCCACCACTCACTGTCGGAATAACATTAGTGTATGCTTTTTGCTTCACTTGTAGTAGTAGCGTACAACTTCTTAGGGTTGAGCTTCTCTCCTCCTTCCTGCTCTCAGCTCCACCTCCTTCTGGCCTCCTCCCTCCTGGCTCCGGCGAGCTCGCCTCGCCGTAGCGGGTAGGGAGGGGTCCCCTCCGGCCCTGTAGTAGTAGATTTATCTAGTAGTAGACTAGTAGTGTAGCTCTTTGTAGTATTTAGCCGTATGGCATCATCCCCGAAGCTTGTCATCGTCGTGGATTTCCTCGGCTACCTCTCGACCTCGTCGTCGTCGATTCCTCCGAGGTTAGATTAAATAAAGCAGCTCCTCTATTCCCGGCGGATCTCGTCCCCGCATCCCCCACCTCGCCCCACCACCTTCCCCATCGAGATCCACCTCCTACTCCGTCGTCGCCCTCCACTCCTCCTTCTGTCTCCACCCTCGCCTTTACCCTTCAAGCAGCGACTCTACAATCGGTTTCATCCCCCTGCAAGATCCTACGTCACCACCTCGGCAATGAGCCCCCCACCGGATCTCGAAGGCGATGACCTCATACCCATCGGACGTCGGTCCCCACGCATCTTTGGGTGCGTCGGGACGAATCTTCAGCGGCGTCGTCTTCAACCACTACAAGCCTTCGCTCGGCGAGGCCCATTAGCACCTGCTTGCACCCATGCGTCGACGACGCCCCCTGCTGTAGCTCATCGGCGACACACTTTTGCCGGCGGTGATCAAGATCCGGATCTAGGGTCCTTTTTGTAATTGCCTCCTTTTCTAAGGGTCTAAATGTAATTTCGCTGCTATAATCTAATATAATATATATGGTTATTGTGTCAAAAAAAAAAAAAAACTTCTCAGCCTCTCAGGGTTGAGATCCTTGAACAGATGCAACAGCCTCCACAAGCAGTGTCGTGAGGTTGATGTCGGTGTCCATTTCAATGCTCAGCGTCGAAGAGTTGGTGTGCGGCTCGACATTGGTGACACCAGGAACAACGTCTATGTTTGTTGCATATGCAACAGGGTAGGCTAGTTTCGAGTTTGTGCTCCGTGACTCCGTCCCGTTCGGTTACAACAATTCCTGACCAGAACCATTTCTGGTGCGCCGTTTCTTCAATACTCCCTCGTGTCCCAAAAAAGTGACATTTTATGTTTTAAATACATTATGTTTAACCATTCGTCTTATTAAAAAGTTTCATAAATATCTTCAATTTTGTTATGACTTATTTATCATTAAAGATACTTTAATGCTGATTTATCTATTTTATAATTAAAAATAATTTTTTGAATAAAATAAAGCGGTCAACATGATTTAAGTAAAAAACATGGCACAACCCAATTGCAGCGAGTGCTAGCTTGAGCCATCAGCACAGATGTGGCATGCCTCATCACCGCCTTGATTGATAATAAAAAACTCAACTCCAGCCTTTCTTGGTGGAGGCGGTGTCTGAAGTATAACACCACACCTGGTGCCAACACGTGCTGGCAACGGGTATGTACCCGATGGATACTAGTCACCCATACCCGTATTCGTCGAGTCAAATCCGCACCGATCGGGTTACCCGTGAAAGCACATGGATACTGATTTCATTCCATACCCATACCCGACGGGTAATTTTTACCCAACGGGTAATCCATACCCGCTAATACACCCGAGTTCATGGGTTATATTATGCTTATATGGGCCAAATAATGAGCTATATGGGCCAAATTCATGAACAATATATTAGAGTTCAGGAATATATATATACTAAAATGCTTATATGGGCCAAATTGATGGGTCATATGCTTACTTGGGCTAAAATTCGTAGACGGACTATATATTTGTGCGGTATATTTTCTACCGCGGAACGCTGGTATGGATACTACACTTCCATACCGCACCCGTCATACCCGCATTTGGATACAACATTCTACCCACTAACGTATCATGGATACCAAATGCGTCCATACCCGCCAACTTTATCGGGTAAAACTCATCGGGTTTTCGGGTTTGGTGCCGTTGACATCTTGACCTGCTGCCTTGAAGCAGTGAGGTGGGTCCATCAAGTTGCGTCGCTATCTGTTGCCTCTTCTGTGGTCACTCGCACAGTCACTGTTGTTGCCACTCGTACTGTGACGGTGTCTTGTTTCACTTTTCTAGAAAAAAAATCATGTTGTTTCACTTTCACCTCCCAGCTTCCGACCGTGTCGATTTGGGTATGGCTGTATCTATCCCCACTCCCCACCTCAGTGAGAGTGACCCTACGGTGATCAACGGTGCGCCGCAGCTCCTCCGTCTCTCTCCTCCTCCGTCATTGACCGACCGCCGCTGCGCCCACACCTCACTTCCGTTCATTCCTTAAGCCCTCGCACAATCTCGGACGGCGGCCCTCCGACCGGCCGAAACCCCGGCGGCCTGCTGGAGGTTCCGGGTATTGGGATCGATCTGACCTGCTGAGGCCGGCGGCGGAGCCTTCCCTTGTCGTTTCTTGGAGTGGCAAAGGTGGTGGTGACCGGCCGGTGAATATGGTATGTATGCTACCCGATTTCTCCTCCTCCTCTCCTCACCTTGCGAATCCCTGATGTGCTACTGCTTCCGGTTGGCTGGCAATGTAATGCGATGCGCGCACAAAAGCGTGGTGCCCTTTCTTGGCCGGGCACCGGCCTCGTCTGGATTGCTCCCGCCGCGCTGCGACAATTATTAGGGCCACTACTGTTTCCTTCGGTTTGATGCTCCTGTTCCTGTCCTCAATCGGGATGCGGTTCACGTTCGTGCGATTTTTCAAATAGTAATCAAATGCTATCAATTCCTGCCGCCGATGCGGCCTTTGCTGGCTGATGTATTGTAGATTTGTAGGAACCTTCTGCTCTGCTGCTGTTTGGAGACAGTCTTTTTTTGTTAGTAATCAACTGATGTGACAGTGACACCCGCCTAGATAGATAATCTTTTCAGTAAAGATGGGGATTTCGCCGGAACAATTTGATTATTGGTTTTGGTGACAGCAGACATTTTTTGTGTTTGTGCAGAGCACCGTGTGTGAAGTCTGTGGAGATAGTAGATAGATAATCTCTTCAGCAAAGATGGGGGTTTCACCAGAAAAATCTGATTATTAGTGTGTGTTAGTTAGTTGCTGGCATAATTGATAATTTAGCAAACGTTTTTGTGTTTGTACAGAATATTGTGTGTGAAGAAAAATCTGATTATTTGTGTGTGTTAGTTAGTTGCTGGCATAATTGATAATTTGAAGATGACAGCAAATGTTTTTTGTGTTTGTGCAGAATATTGTGTGTGAAGTCTGTGGAGTTATTGGTTTCAGACAACTTCTGCTATGTTGCAGAGACTGCAAGCGTTGTGCTGTGCACCAGTATGTTTCCTTTTACCCCTAATGATGTTTTTATTTCATTAATATTTGATTTTATGTCGTACTTATTTTTTTGCGAAGATTATGTTGTACTTATTAATAGTGTCCTGATATGATAAACCAGACTATCATTGTAGGGGTATGTCTAATTTTTATTTAGCGTTTTTATATCATTATTTTTTTAATCAATTTGAAAGACTTACAAATAGATATTTGCAAATCATATAAAATACCTAACTATAAAAACTCAAGTACCTTTTGTAATATAGTTATGTTCTTATTAATTTATATTTCGCCTTTCCTTATTATGTTTTGTCATTTTGTAGATACTGTTTGGACAAAGTTATCTCTGACGCATCGTTAATAAAATGGTTCTGTTATGAATGTGTACAAAGGCGTGGTGAATCTACTTGTGTCAGTTCCTAGAGAAGGTGTCAAGTGAAATGCCACCAAGTTATAATGGTTTTCGTTCTCCAGTACATCAGCTAATTACCAATGGTGTGGAGTCAGAAATGGATGCAGGTCCATGGAGAAATGGAAAAAATGGATCATCTGCGTCTAAATATACATCTCTTAACAGAATTTATTCTTCGGTTAAGAAGCGCACTAAAAAGAAGTCACTTATGAAACCAAAGGGTAACTGCACAAATAGAAAAATACGAATTGCTAAAGTTACCACCCATACAAGTGCTGAAGCATCAGGCTTTTCTGAAACCATTGGGATAGAATCAACTAAGAACAACCATGGCAACAGCCAGCAGGTGGACCATGAAAACCCTGTTACAAGTGTTCGAGAAAGAAGTGTAGATCCCATTAATATTTCAAGCAGCTCTGATGATACCATAGAAGCATCCGAAAGCAGTGAAGGATTCACGGAATGCCAAAAGGCTAGCTCCTGTCGTAGCCGAAAAACTGTGAAGATGGCTATGGCATCCTCATCGTCTGTAGAGTCAGGTTATAGCATTATTCAAGTTACATGCATGTTTACCTCGAATTGTACATTACTTGTTATTAAACTCTGTTGCGAGATTTGGTACAGGCGAAGACACTATGTCTGAAAACACATCTTTGGAGTATGTTTTGGCATATAGAAGTTATCTATCTAAAGCACAAAAAGAAGAGAGTAATGGCGGCTTATTCAGGAAATTCAACCTGAATTCACAATTTTTATATCAGTAATGCGGAGGAGCAATGTGCAGCCCCGGGTCCTTTCCTGGTAACTCCACTACTCCTATCGAATAGGCAACTCATTTATATCAACATTTACTGTTTGTACTCCCACCATTCCAAATTATAAGACACTTTGGCTTTTCTAGATACATAGCTTTTTGCAATGTACTTAGAGATATACACTATGTGTAGATACACATTAAAATCAATGTATATCTAGAAAAGCCAAAACTTTTGATAATTTGGAATGGGAGGAATAGATAATAATGCCAATGTATGGGAAATTTACCTATGAGATTCTGGTCGTCATGAATCTTCTTAGCATCTTGTTCCTTTTGCTATCAGGGAATTACCAAGAAATATGCAACTGCACATTTCCTGATAAAACCACAAATGTCACTCTTGAGGCGCCTGACAAGAGCAAGAAGTGGCATCCCATATTCTACAAAAGGGAAAAAAAGTAGAAAGAACATGCTCATGGGGCGGTGGCTAGACTTTGTTCGTGACAATCATGTGCAGGAGGGAGATATCTGCCTCCTTTTACCGACAAAAAGATGAGATAAGATACACATTTATGATCTATGTTCTTCATGAAACAACTGATTCTAGAGGTGGGGCTGGCTTTCAAAGGACTGGCCCATGCCCTGGTTCATCAGTGCAAAGATGGCTTCAGAAATCCATATTGAGGAGCCAACCAACGGTACTATTGTAAAACATAAAAAACTATTAGCACTCTAGATTTATTCCTTTTCTTATGGTCTAAAACTGTCTGCAGGAGAACACGCTTCCTTGGAAAGTGATATGCAAGAAATTCCTCATGATCCTCTGGACAGCGGAGGAGACTCTGATGATCCATTTGAACCTCGATACTTTGTACCTTGCAGGAATCGTCTATCTAGATCCCAAAAAGAGAATTATTGAGAAGCGGTGCGAGCTATCGATCTGAAGTTCCCATTTGTGTGGCAGTAATGAAGGACAACAACATTGGTGTCGCTCAGCGTTGGATGCTAGTAAGCTCAATTCTTTTTTTTTTTTTTGTTTGGTCTTGTTATTTTTTATCCTTAAGGTTGCTGTTCTTGTCAACTGGGAGCTCACTAATTCACCCTCCTTCATATCAGCAAACCCTTCGCTGTTATTAAATCATAAAAAATGTCATATTTTCTCCGTAACAATCAACATACAAATACAACCCACCAATATAACCCCGCAGAGTTATTGAACCAAAATTGTAGTGTGTTGCTAATTACTGATCCATAATGCATCAGGAACTATGTTCACGATATGCTTCGGTGTATCTCGAACAAAGGGGAAACCTTATTGCTCCAGTGTGGAGGCAAGACGTGGGAGGCCAAACTGATGTTTCATAATGGCAGAAGGTGGTTTATTAATGGAGGTTGGCCCAATTTTGCTCGTGGCAATGGCCTGCGTGTCGGCGACATGTGTCTATTCGAACTGAAGAAGGAAGAGAGTAAGCTTACCATGGCAGTCCACATCATTCGCAAGGGGCAGTTTTAGGTTGCTGTATACGGAAGTGTGCTCCTGTTCTTTCGGCTGACATCCTGGGCTTATTGTACCTGTTCTGTACCATGTAGTTAATCCATGGTTATGGCTGATCTCTGGAAGGATTTTTTTTTTGACAACATCTCTGGAAGGATTAGAGACCAATCTGTAACATCTGATGGTAGCTATTGTTTTGTACTATGTAGTTAATCCATGGTTGTGGCTAATCTCTGGAAGGATTAGAGACCAATCTGTAACATCTGTTGGATGCTATCAGTTGACAATATATATTAGCATGCAGCATATATGTGTGATCCTCTATTATGCGGAAATGCCGCCTTGCTTTTTACTTTTATATGTACGTGTAGCACACTTTTGTTTGCCTTTCAAGTTTGATTGCATGACAGTAGGTTGAACACGCAGCTTGAGTTTCGGCTGCAGTAGTCAGTAAAACACTACTCATTATATTGAAAACAAGCAACCAAAGTGTCTCTGTTTTGGGTTAGTGACCTATAAGCGCTTAGAAACTTGCAAGTAATCAAATTTCGATCCCCTTTATAGTATGGGATAGTATGACACACCTAATACTCAAATGTGGGGTGAGCCAGGTGAGACAGCAACAGCGGCTCCCGGCGCCCGCTCCGTGGGCGACTTCGGGGGCACCCCGCCGCCCTCCCCAACCAAGCTCCGCCGCCCGGCCTCTTCTCCGGCCGCCGTCGCCGCCTTTGCTCACCCTGGCGACGACCGGAGGTCACCCTCAAAAAGGGCGTGCCGCGCTCCCCCACCTTCCTCCTCCCAACCCTTCCCCCTCCATCTCCCTTGACGGCGGCCTTGCAGCCGGAGGGCGATCGGCGCTGCGGATCCGGCCCCTCCCGGTTTTGGATCGCCCCGGGCGGTACTCCCTCCATCCCGTCGGCGCGAGGCGGACTCGCCCGGTTCATCTACGCCCGGCGTGTGGGCCCGATGGTGGCCCGCTGTTAGTGCCCTCGAGGCTCCTCGCGGATTCCTCCTCGCCGGATCCGCGCCCTCGGTCATGGCGGCGTGCTCCGGGCGCGGATCCTCGCCCGGGCGGACGATACTTCGCCTCGGTTGGCCTCGACGGCGGCAAGAGCCCAGCTGGCGGCCTCTGCCCGTCGATGATGTGGCGAGCAAGCGGTGCAGCGACGCCTGCGACACCGCGCCCACCTGTCTTCGCTACGGCTCCCGTTCATGCCAACCCGAGGAGCTGAGTCGCGGCGCCGCCTGCACAGTGGAATGGCGGCTTCGGCCCGCCTCGGCCGGGCGGGCGAGCGGTGGCCGCGGCCGTCGCCATACACCTCCTGGGGGTGGCGTCGTTCTTCCACTTGCGGCGCCGTGGAGGTCGGTTCTTCCACTTGTCTATGCTCGGTGGCGGCGGCGCGTGGTGGTGGGGCGGGGTGGTGCGGCGTGCGGCGTGTAACCGTGGCGATGCTCGGGCATGTCGGACTATCTCGGTGCGGCGTTGCTTGTTGGGTGCAATGCGACTCGTCGGGGAGGAGGGGGGGTCGTCTTGCGGCTGGGGTGAAGGACCTCTAGTGCTTTCCTTGGCGTTGTCGGCGTTTGCGGACGTCGATCTCCTTCTGAAGGTGGCGGCTTTGAGCACCCCTACAATCTCTGCGGTGGCGCTCCTCTTTGGTCGGTATGGTCGTCGTCTTTGGTCCTTATTGTGCTTCATTTTCCTCTTCACCTGGATTTGTCTAGTTAGTGGTACTGTGGCTCTAGTCATTGTCGTTTCCGGCGGATGCTTTGCCGCCCGAGGTGCTTTTCGCCGCAGGCGGATGCTTTCTTTGCCGTGTATCTTCTGAGCTTGCGTTTCCGGCGTGTGCGTCTTCTTGAGGTCGCGGTCGTCACCGAGCCTATGTTTCCGGTATGCGTGTGCGGCGAGGTCGCGCCGTTCGAGCCTACGTTCCGGTGTGCGCGCGTGCCGTCGAGGTCACGGTCGTCTTCTAAGAGCCAGAACCTCCTAATTATTGGGCCCATTTTGCACTGTCTTTGTCCCAAAAAGACCTCGGCAACCAAAAGTGATGCACCCAATAACTTAAGAAGCTGTCGGGTGTCATCGAAACCCGATTACACCACTCATACCGGGATCAACAAAGGAGTAGCTACAACATTACAACATTTGTTACAAAAATATAGATCAGTGCGGAAGAATAATAACATAAATTTTAAAAGGTGAATAAATTACATTTGAGTAAACTCAACTTAATTTGCGGAAAATTTGAGTAGAACTAGAAGACAACCGGATCATGTCGTGCCCACCCGACATAACCACAGTTAACAAAGACGAGTCGGCACACTGCAGCAAGGGTTAACAAACCCCGAGTGCGGGAGTACTCAACAAGACTTACCCGACTAAAGAAAATAGGAGAAGACTCGGGAATGCTTTGGTCTTAGGAGTCAAGGTAAGGCTTTAGCAAGAATCAAGAACTCTTTTGCGAGAAAAGCTACTATAAGTGAATCCTTACTTTCAATATTTTTTAATTCAGATTAGTGGCTCATATACTCTAGGTTATCCTATTCTAGAGCAAACATATTTTTCTTATTCCAACTCTCTTTCCTCGAAAACATATTCCATCATTTACTACGATGAAGGTCAGGGAATCGGGTCTCCTTCTCCGAGAAGCAACGGCGATTCATGAACCGATTATACCCAACCGGGATCCCTAACCACACGACATATGTAGTACCCAAACTTGAATATATCAACCTTTTTCAGATTTGTCCAAAAGCGGGAACGAGGCTGCGCCACCCGAGAATACCGTACACCTCCAATCCGAGACTTTAACCCACGAGGGTAACATGTACTCCGCCATCTCTCCACTCCCGGTGCGTGGTTGCCATTCCCGATTTGGCTCCACCGAGATCCCTTCTTGAAGTATGTGGCTAGTTAGGGTCGACCGACTGGGGTGACAACTGGCGGCCGTGCCTTTGCCGGAAGGTCTCGGGCGCATTATGCGTTCAACACGTCGATTTTCACTCGGGCCAAACACGGGACGGTCCTTAAGCGACCAACACGGGACAAACACGGCTAGGTATCCCCCGGCTTTCAACCTACGTCCCGTTCGATCTCACATTCATCACTACAACTCTTTCTTTTCGAAAAACGGTACCATCTCCTCAAATAAAACATTTTGATGAAAAAGCTTAACTAATTAAGCGGGGCTAAGCATCACTAAGCATTTTTGAAATAAAACAGGTTATCAAGGATGGTATTGAAATAAACAAGGATGGTAATGCAAGCAATTAGGTTATCACTCAACTTCTAATTACTTAATGCAACATAGCATAGACATAAGTGATATAAAACTTTGAAAACATCAAGGAAGGGTTTAAATGCAGGGGCTTGCACGTGTTGCGGGAAAAAGTTAGATTCTTAACGAGATCACCCGAGTCATACTTGACCTCGATATCAGCGGGTGGATGGATCTTCTTCGAAGCTCGACCATCATGAACCATCTCACTCTCTTATACTCTACACGTAGATGATGATGCATGCTTTAGCATGATGAAATATAAATATGATGCTTGATGGATGCATGAAATGATAAACACTTGAGTACAACTTTCCTTCACGATAAAGTTGTAACCCAACAAAACCAACTTGTTAAACTACTCTACAAGATATCATCATCATTGCCTAAGGAGTTCTCAAGGACCACTTAATTGTGATATGATCCAAGATTCACAAAACAATCCCAAATCACACCTCAAACCTAAGTCATTAAACTCTAAACTCATTTTTCTAATAAATAAAATAAAACATAAATAGAAAATAATTTAAACATTTCAAAATGACTCCAAACTTTTTTATACAAGTAGGACACATCATAAAACAGTACCAAATAAATTTTCATGATTTTTGAATAAATATTTTATTTTCTAAAAATCATGGAAGATGCATTTTTCAATTAAAGATGGTATTTTTAAATCATGCAAAAACTACTCAAAAACAAAGTTTCAAAATTTTTATATGTAAATATACTCATAAGAAGATTCTACAAAAATTTCAGAATTTTTTGAGACTATTTTCAAATTTCTATGAATTTTACAAAACTGGATACTATTCACATTTGAATAAAATCGAGAAAACTCATTTAAAAAGGAAAATCGGCCACTTTGGGCCAAAAACCGCCCGGCTCGGCCCACGCGCTAGCAGGCCGGCCCAGCTGAAACAGGCCGGCCCAGCGGCCTGCCAGCGGCCCGACCTCGCCCGCCGTCGGCTTTGGCCGAAGCAAGCTCGCCGTGGCGAGGTCCCCCGACGGCGCGACCTACCCCAACGCGCTCCCCGCCGTCACCCGCATCACGACACCCCAAACTCGAACCCTAAAGCACGGCGGCTCCACTGCGACGCGATGATGGCGGACGGGCGGCAGAGGCGGCGACGACGGCCAACGAGGGCGTCCGTCGAGGGTGAGGGCACCGACGCATTCCGCACGACGGGCGGACCCGAGCCCTCGCTAAACGATCCTAAACCAGCCTAAACAAGAAAAAGCTCGGCGGGCGTGCGGCCACGGCGGACCTCGTCGGCGTCGGCGTTCCGCCACTCTAGCACGCGGTAAAGATCAAATTAAAGGGCGCTACGGCTGCACTTTGGATCACGGGAACACGGTGCTCACGTTGGTTTGCGCGAAGACGGAGTGAAGGTGGTCGCCGACGGTGACAATGTGTACGGCGGCGGCGGACTCCCGGTGGTCACAGCGGGCGTTCGGTGCTTCCGGACTCGGCCGCGGAAAAAGCGGGCGCGCATCACCGACCACAACATCAAGGAGAATTAGAAACGCTAGTCAGTTTTCTACGAGGTTCACCGAGAGCGGACGGACGACGGTGACCGGCTGGGCGGCGGCGTCCGGCCGGACACGGAGAAGATGGCGGCGCGGGTGACTTAGACGGCGAGAGAGTGCACGAAAGCGGGCTCAAAACATAGCTACGGATGTTGCGGAGCTGTATACAAGATGGGATGGCTAGAGGAGGAGCAACGGCGGCGCGGCGTCTTTGCTTGTGGTGCGGCGGAGGTGACCGGCGGCGGCGGAAAGAAAGAAAGAAGAGGAAGACGGCGGCCACGTCGTCATAAATGGAGAAGGAAGAGGACGGGGGCGTGGCCGGGGCATTCACGGCGTTGCGGTGGCGGGGGCACGCGGCCAGGCGCTGGAAAGCTTGAAGACGCCACGGCGGCGGTCGCCCGCAGCCCGGCATGGAGGAGGAGAACAGGGGAAATCCCTTTCTGAAAGTAGCACCTAAATCTAACCTTTTAAGAATTTCGTCAAATTCTCCTCAAATTTGAACTGAACTTGAAAAACTCCAAAAAGTGACTTAGGCTAAATTTTCAAGATCTACAATTTTCATAATTGGAAGATTTTCAAAATCAGCCTCTAAATATGACTTTTGAAATGCAGTTCAAAATTTTGAAATTTGAATTCAAAATTACTTTTAAAATCATGTAACAACTCTTGAAAAACTTTGTACATGACTTTTGCTCATCTCAACAAGATCTACAAACTAACTTTTAAAACTTTTTGCAAATTTTGCTTAGATTTTTGAAATATGGTTTTTAAATCAAAAGGGGACAAAACCCTAATTTTGGTATTTTCAAAATTACTCTAAATTTTTGAACTAAACTCTGAAAACTCAAAATACCATCTTTGTTCAACTTTGAAAACTCTACAAAATTGCTTTAATAACCATACCCAAATTCTTTATAAATTTTGAATAAAAAGAAAAGGGGGTAAAAGAAAGAATGGAATTTAGGGTTTTAGGAGTTCAATTCAAATTTGAATTTGATCCAATTTCAGATTCCCAACCTATACTATCCAACCATCATCCAACATCACACTTAGGATCAAAAACATAAAATAAACTTAATTTTGTCCAAACCATGACTTAAGCGGTAAGTAACACACGGGGTGTTCTGACCTTCCCCCATAACGAGAATCTCGTCCCCGAGATTGAGCGAGAACGAGAAGGGGAGAGAACGATTAACATACACAGATCTAAAAGCACACTCGAGAGAATACATGACTTTGAAAACTAAACCACTTAGATCTAGAACAACACAGCTAAAGAGAGGGGACGAACAACTAAGCGCCTAATCAAACGGCCTCGATAGCGAGGGGCAATGAAGGAACAACAGGATAATGAATATCCGAACATGGCAAAAGACCAACGGACCGAAACAGGGGCGTGAACACTCGATCATTGCAAGCGCCAAGATGAAAAGCATCCCGAGAACAAAAACTTCAACGAACGCCATATCGGGTAGCTCTATGTCCATCCGCTCCTTCCTTCCGAAGCTTGGTGGCTTTCCAATCTTCCTCACGACGAGATCGGTGGAGAGAAACAACTCACGAGCTCTACTCGACCGAAGATGGAAAGGAAAAAGGGCGTGTAGAAGATTTTATAGCTTGGTGGGCAGGGATAGTGCACAACACGTCGGGAAGTAGACCGAGTGGAAGAGCATTACCGGTGGTGCTGGACAAGATTGACCATGGCACACTTCTACTGCGCGAACCAAGGTGGGGAAAAAGGGAGAGGATGAGAGGAGTGGATTCACCGGCAAGGAGGCGTGCGAGAGGCCGTTCTAAAAGGCGAGAAGAAGGGGGTCCGGTACGAGGACGAGGGCGAGCGTCGAGAGTCGACACGAGTGCAGGATAAAGGAGGGCGCGCGCTGCGAGGCGGACGAGTCTTAGTGCGACAACGCCGCAGCCACGCCGCAAGAAGCGGCCTGGCGAGACTGCAACACAGACACAAGCTGGAGAGGAGCCAGGATGCTCACGGCGTTCAGAAGACACGTGGCGCCAATAGAATGCCACAGTGATCCCAACCTGAGCAGGGCCAGCAAAAATTTGAAGTCGAATCGAATAATCCATTTGCACTTTGCAAGGTCACGAAATGTCGGACGTAAATTGTAGCTTGGTAAATCCCATTCAATTGAAAAAAAGGCAGTAGCATAAAACTTCTCAGAAACAGGACAACTTTCCGATCTTTCATGTCCTCTCGATCCAACAGTGACGACATAAGTTGCTTGACAGCTGGTCAACGTTACCTTCAGAGATCGCTAAGCAGAGTCCCTTATCTACTACTTCTTGTAGTCTGTTAATGCTGATGTCAGTGACTTGCTCTTCAAAGGTCACCTTTCTCGTAACTTTCAGAAGGAACTCACAAAGCAACTGATCCGATATACGAGTCCTCGGATAGAATATAGATAAATAACCAAGGAAATTCATGGCAAGGGAATGCTTTAGTGTAGTTTTGTAATGGATCATGATTAGAAATCATTAATCATAACACCACAGTCAAAACCACAACCACGGAGAGAATCCATATGATAAAAATTAGTGGTGACCAAGGATTTACAAAAGAAGGATAACAAAGAAAGGAGTTCCAAGGCGTAGAGTCACTATGGAGGTGGTTCAAGATCAAAGCCAAGGATATAATACTAGAAGAGTTTGGATAGAAGAGTTTGGAAATAATCAACCAAGATTCTAGGCGTAAAACCAAGGAGTTATCAAAGATCAAAGAGAGATGTGCATGACAAGAGTCCTCTAAGAGACCCAACGAAAACTTGGCTTGATTCCCACGGCGCAACACAAGCCGTGGCAAAACTTACATATAACATCCTATTTGGACTAGGGTTCGAGTCAAAAGTTACACACTGCAGACTAGCAGTAGAGTACAAACAACACCCAACATTGATAGAATTCATTCATTGAAAACTAACTTATTAAACATCTAATAAATTCACAAAAATTTACCAAGCTTTCAATCAATAACAAAAACCTCATTTCATAAAACATATGAAACATCTCATGTGCACTATATAAATGCTAAAAGCATAATATGCAATGCAATGATATCTACTAATAATGCAACAAGATGATCGTGAATAACTGGAATATGAAGATCTTTCCCCCTTAAAGAAATCTAATTTCTGAAATTTCAAGGTAACATATCCCGTGGGGCAAATAACGGGCAAGAAAATATGGCAAGCATATGGACTTGCAAGAAGTTTTTGGAACAAAACAAATTGATATCTTGATTGGAGTCGGAATCAAAAGATAGTTGCACTCAAGATAGTTTTCGAAAATTTCAAAGAATTATGGATATGAGTTTCGTTTTTACAAGGAAGGAGAAAGTACATTAATTGTGGACTATAGTGAATCATGACCATAGACCCGACATAAACGGCCCGACGGTAATTCCTTATGGTCGCGATCCATAGGAGACCCTGAGGGTTTCGGCGCTTTTTCCGCGGTCACGGATCATGGTTCCACTATAGGACACAACTATTGTAACTCTCAACCAACACATGTCGACTATCAATAGGAAGGATTGACATGTGCGAAGCTGAAAAGAATCAAAACTCGACACATGCATGAATTGAGAAATCAAGGAATAGTCCGAGGCTTTTAAATAGAGTTAACATGGCAAGGTACAAGCTCCCAAAGATTAGGAACTTATGAAGCAAAGATTATCAAATGAAAGTCCATTAACCAAAAACTTGGTATAGGATGAAATTTAGGACAAACAACTATAAAAAAAAAAATAGTTGTCCGATTAAAAGGAGGAAGATTCAACATTATATGAATGATATGTCGCATGCTCGCCCTATACGTCTTCACAATATTAGGAGTACTCTGTCTTCATCATGTTAGATGTTAGTAGGTTATAGGGCTTTACTTTATATCCTATCTTCACTGCACCAATGAGATGTTGAAAAACACTTAGAGAACATTGTCGATGAAGTTAACTCTCGATTGTTCTTCACAAGATGACATGAAAATCTCTTAAAATCTTTTACTTGACTCGTCGAGAAAAATCTTCATAAAAGCTTCCAGCAAGCATAAGGAAAGAAACAAGATTATTTTTAAGTTGTTACTTTCAAAAACTTTTAGATTACAAAATCATTTTGAAGTTTTCAAAAGTAATATTGTAGCTGGTCCTAAGTATGAGCTCGTGTAACACCCGAGGTGTTACTTACCGATTAAGTCATGGTTTGGACAAGATTAAGTTTATTTTATGTTTTTGATCCTAAGTGTGTTGTTGGATGAGGGTTGGATAGTATAGGCTGGGAATCTGAAATTTGAATCAAATTCAAGTTTGAATTGAACTAAAAACCCTAAATTCCATTCTTTCTTTTACCCCCTTTTCTTTTATTCAAAATTTATAAAGAATTTGGGTATGGTTATTAAAGCAATTTTGTAGAGTTTTCAAAGTTGAACAAAGTTGGTATTTTGAGTTTTCAAAGTTTAGTTCAAAAATTTTGAGTAATTTTGAAAATACCAAAATTAGGGTTTTGTCCCCTTTTGATTTAAAAACCCTATTTCAAAATCTAAGCAAAATTTGCAAAAACTTTCAAAAGTTAGTTTGTAGATCTTGTTGAGATGAACAAAAGTCATGTACAAAGTTTTTCAAGTTGTTACATGATTTTTAAAAGTAATTTTGAATTCAAATTTCAAAAATTTTGAACTGCATTTCAAAAAGTCATATTTAGAGGCTGATTTTGAAAATCTTCCAATTATGAAAATTGTAGATCTTGAAAATTTAGCCTAAGTCACTTTTTGGAGTTTTTCAAGTTCAGTTCAAATTTGGGGAGAATTTGATGAAATTCGAAAAGGTTAGTTTTAGGGCTACAAAGGATGAAAAGGGGTTTCTCCTGTTTCTTCCCCATCTTAGAATTTTGCCTTGGCGTCCGCCGCGGGCCGTTCTCGCCGGGTTCCGCGAGAACGCAGCGTCGGGGCACTGGCCGAGGGCGTGGCGTCTCCCTCCACTGTCCCTCCATTCTTTGCTCTATAAAAGCGTGAAGTCGACGCCGCTTTTCCCCTTTCTTCCTCCTCCGACCACCGCCGGCCACCTTTGTTCCCGCGTCACACCACCGCCACCGCTTTGTCATTCCTCAAATTGGCCGCACCATCATCTCCGCCGCTTCTTTGCGCTTCACTTGAGCCATCTCGCTGCTCCTCGCATCGCGCCGTGCGCCGCGTGGCGCCTTCTTCTCCGCGGCCGCGATCGCGGCGCCGGCGCGTCACCTCCTCACCGTGCCCGGTGGGTCCGGTGAGTCACCGTGTAAACCATCTTGCCATCTAGCCGCCTTGATGATGTGGTCATGATGCGCTCGTCCGTTTGGCGACCGCGCACCGAACCGTCGGGCGTCGCCGTTGCCACGGGGGCACCACCGCGCCCGGCGCCCTTGTCGCCCGGCCATCCTCGCTTCGATCTCGGGCCAAACCCGACTGCGCCGCCAGCGGGGTGACTCGCCGCATTCGTGCCGTCGCGTTAGTCAGTTAGATTAGCGCCGTAGCCACGAACGCCCGGTCAGCCGGCGAGTTTTACCTTCAGCGCCGCCCAGCGTGCGTAGCAGCGTCCGTGTAAGTCGTATAGGCTTCGGTGCGAGGGCTCGGGTTCGCCGATGGTGCGGAGTCGCCGTGTCGCCGTCGGCGAAGCCCCGTTGGCGTTGCTGCCGCCGTCCGCAGCGCCGTGTCGCCATGCCCGACGGTGATGGTGTCCCGATGTCTTAGGTGTAGGGTTTCGGGCATCATCGTGTCCGCGAGGTCGGGGATCACGTAGAGCCAAGCCGCGGCCGCCGGAGGCCTCGTCGGGCCGGCTGAAGCTACGGCCAAACGCCGGCGCCCGCCCGTGACTCGGTTGGCGGCCGGTTGGGCCGCCTGCATCGGCAGGGTAGTTGGGCCGCGATCTTGGCCGTCTTGAGGATGTTGGGCGGTTTCGCCCCGAAAGTGTTTGTTTTGTTTTTAAAACTTGATTTATCAATTTCTTTTGTTTTGAATAGTACCTGTTTTTGTAAATTTTGTATAAATTCAAGTTTAGCTTTAAAAATTCTGAAAATTTTTATAGAAGCTTCTTATGAGTATATGAATCCATGAAAAATTTGAAACTTTGATTTTGAGTAGTTTTTGCATGATTTAAAAATACAAATTTTAATTGAAAAATGCATCTTCCTTGATTTTTAATAATTATTTTATTTATCCAAAAATCATGAAATTTATTTTGGTACTGTTTTATGACATGACCTACCTGCACAAAATTTTTGAGCTTGTTTTGAGAAAATTAAATTTTTATTATTTCATGCCCTATTATTTTATGTGTTTCATAATTTGTTTAGTGTCAAATAAATTCGGTTTTTGTGTGACTTCGGGGTTGTTTTGTGAATCTTAGATTGTATCATATTAAGTGGTCCTTGAGAACTCCTTAGGCAATGGTAATGATATTTTGTAGAGTAGTTCAATATGTTGGTTTTGTTGGGTTGCAACTTTATCGTGAAGGAAAGTTGTACTCAAGTTGTTATCATTTCATGCACCTCGCAAGCATCATATTTAAATATATGGCATCATGTTGAGGCATACATTATTTCGTGTAGTGAACGAGTTCGAGAGTGTCAAGTCCGAGCGGTCCACGAGGAGGTTCTTTATCCGGTGGAAGCGGGTTCGGATTTCTGCGGGTTTTACGAAGAACTAGCTTTTTAGTCAACGAAGGCAAAGCCGGTGCATTTAAACCCTTCCTTGATATTTTAAAAGCTTTATATCACTTATGACTATGCTATGTTGCATTAAGTAATTAGGAGTTGAGTGATAACCTAATTCTTTGCATTACCATCCTTGTTTATTTCAATACCATCCTTGTTAACTAGTTTATTTTGAAAATGTTTAGTGATGCTTAGCCCCGCTTAATTAGCTAAGTTTTTCATCAAAATGTTTTATTTGAGAAGATGGTACTATTTTCGAAAAGAAAGAGAAGTAGTGATGAATTTGAGATCGGACGGGACGTAGTTTGAAAGCCGGCGGGATACCTATTTGCGTGCTTGTTCCGTGTTGGTCGTTTAAGGACCGTCCGTTGTTTGGATTGTTAAGTTCGGGACTTTTGAACGCAAGTGCGCTTTGAGGCCCTTTGGCAAAGGCACGCGTCGGTGGCGATCACCCGGTCGGTCGACCCTAACTAGCCACATACTCCGGTAAGCCGGATCTCGGTGGAGCCAAATCGGGAATGGCAACCACGACCGGGAGTGGAGAGATGGCGGGAGTACATGTTACCCTCGTGGGTTAAAGTCCCGGATTGGAGGTGTATGCGGTATTCTCGGGTGGCGCGGGCCTCGTTCCCGTTTTGGACAAATCTAAGAAAAGGTTGATATATGCAAGTTTGGGTACTACATATATCGTGTGGTTAGGGATCCCCAAATTTGGGTATAATCGGTTCATGAATCGCCGTTGCTTCACGGTTATGGAGACCCGTTCTTACGTCCTTTCATCGTAGTAAATGATGGAATATGTTTTCAAGGAAAGAGAGTTGGAATAAGAAAAAATATGTTTGCTCTAGAATAGGATAACCTAGAGTATATGAGCCACTAATCTGAATTAAAAATATTGAAAGTAAGGATTCACTTATAGTAGCTTTTTTACGCAAAAGAGTTCTTGATTCTTGCTAAAGCCTTACCTTGACTCCTAAGACCGGCATTCGAGTCTTCTCCTATTTTTCTTTAGTCGGGTAAGTCTTGTTGAGTACTCCCGTACTTTCAGGGTTTGTTAACCCTTGTTGCAGTCTTGACTCGTCTTTGTTAACGAGGGGTTATGTCGGTCAAGCACGCGACATGATCCGGTTGTCTTCTAGTTCTACTAAACTTCAGCAAATTAAGTTGAGTTTACTCAAATGTAATTTATTCACCTTTTAAAATTTATGTTATTATTCTTCCGCACTCTGATCTATATTTTTGTAACAAATGTTGTAATGTTGTAGCTACTCCTTTGTTGATCCTGGTATGAGTGGTGTAATCGAGGTTTCCGATGACACCCGACGTGCTTCTTAAGTTATTGGGTGCATACGCACGGTTTGCCGAGGTCTTTGGGACAAAGGCAAGGTGTGAGGTGGGCCCAGAAAACTCAAAATACCATCTTTGTTCAACTTTGAAAACTCTACAAAATTGCTTTTAATAACCATACCCAAATTCTTTATAAATTTTGAATAAAAGAAAAGGGGTAAAAAAGAAAGAATGGAATTTAGGGTTTTTAGGAGTTCAATTCAAATTTGAATTTGATCCAATTTCAGATTCCCAACCTATACTATCCAACCATCATCCAACATCACACTTAGGATCAAAAACATAAAATAAACTTAATTTTGTCCAAACCATGACTTAACTGGTAAGTAACACCTGGGGTGTTACATCTTCCGGCATGTTGCTGCCAAGGTTCGTCTAGCGGATGCTTTGCCTTTGTGGTCTTTCCGGCAGATGCTTTGCTGCTGAGGTTGTTTTGGACGGATGTTTTGCCGTCTCGGTTCTAGCGGATGCTTTGCCGCTGTTGTCGTCGTTCGATCCGTCTTGGTTGTACTAGGATCAGTTTTTTGGGTTGTTAGATGGAGGGTTCGCCCCACCCCTCCTCATTTTTTTTTTCTGTTTGTTTGTGCCCCTGTGTTTCGTGAGTAATGTATGGATTACTTTGCGAATCATTTGTAAACTTCCCACTTCTCTTAATGAAATACGTCTTAGTATGGTGCGCTTTGAAAAAAAAAAAATACTCAAATGGTGAACTCAAATACATTTAAAACACGAGACGACGCTTCCAACTTTTGTCCTTTGCGTCGTATCTTCAGATTAGTCCTTTTTTGTGTGGACATTATTTTTCCAAAACTCACGACAGGATTTGATGAACTTTCAATTACTCCGTACACTATTTCCTCCTATATATTCTGCTTTTGCCTTGCGTCTGTGCCCTTTTCTTTTTCTTTCCAAAATACATGCGGAAGTCAGCACCGTGCCTCAGGTGGAAACCAAGCGTCCTGGTGGGTCCCACTTTGATCCGATGCGGAGACGAGAAACGGACCAAACGGTCAACGAACCCTACTAGTACTACAAATCGGTGGGTCCTGGTGGCGGTGACCAGTTCGTCCCAAGTCGAATCCGTCGGCGCGCCGCAGCTCCTCCTGGGTCCTGGCCTCTCTCCCGCCGCCTGCACAAGCGCCGGCGGGCGGAACCCCGGCGGCCTCCTGGAGATTATAACGGGCCGGGATCGGGATCGGGATCGGGATCGGGATCGGGATGAGCTGCTGAGGCAGGCCGGCGCAGGCGCTCCCTTCTCGTTTCTTGGTGTGTGGCAAGGTCGGTGGTGGTGGAGACCGCGACCGGCCGGTGAATATGGTACGTGTCCTCTTGTGATTTCCTGTTCTGCTTCCTGGCAATGTAATAGTGTGGTTTCATGGCCGGGATACCATACCGGCGTCATCTTGATTGCTCCCGTCGTGCAACGAGATTAATTAGTAATTAAGGGTATCATTACTGTTTCCTTTTCGGTTTTTTTTGGTGCTGGCTCGTGCCCTCTCAATCAGGACGCGATTCTCGTTTGGCCGATTTGGATATTAATTAATTAATTAATCCAGTGCTATCGATTCCTCGATCCAATCGGTGCTGCCATTGCTATAGGTGTGGCTAATGTGGAGTATGAACATATAGTCTTTGAGTAGTAGTCAACTGATCGATGTGACACGTCCACCTAGTCATCATCAAATATTCTCTTTAGCAAAGATGGGGGTTTAAATTCGATAGAAAAAAAATTGATTATTTGTGTTTGTTAGTTAGTTAGCTGCTGGCATAATCGATAATTTGATGATGACAGCAAAAGTTTTTTTGTGTTTGTGCAGAATGTTGTGTGTGAAGTCTGTGGAGTTATTGGTTTCAGACAACTTCTGCTATGTTGCAGAGACTGCATGCGTTATGCTGTGCACCAGTATGTCTCCTTTTTACACTAATTATGCTTTTTTGTTCTGTTTATTAGTGGGTGTAGACAACAATGTTTCACCCTTTATATATATATATATATATATATATATATATATATATATATATATATATATATGACAATAAACCATGCTATCATCTTAGAGGTTAGGTCTAGTTTCTACCCAGCACTTTACTTCATTAATTTTTTTACTAAATCAAACTCAAAATCTAATAACCAAACTATATTAATACTCTTATATCCTATCTTCACATTCTATTGAATTAGAAATGGATGCAAATCATGTAATATCTAAATGGAAAACTCAAGTACCTTTTGTAATCTGGTACTGTAATTTATGTTGTTAAAGTTGTTTTAATTTATTTAGTTTATGGTTGGCCTTTTCTTATTATAATTCGTCATTGTGTAGATATTGTTTGGACAAAGTTGTCTACGATGCATCGTTAATAGAATGGTTCTGTTACGATTGCCTACAAAGGCGTGGTGAAGTTACCTGCGTCACATCTTTAGAGCAGGTGTCAATAAGTGAAAGGCCACTGAATCATGCACATTTTAGTTCTCCAATACATCAGCTAACTACCAAGAGGGTGGAGGCAGTAAGGGATGCAGAGCCATATTCACCCAATGGTGGTTGTGAGGAATTATTTTCCTGCCCTGGCACAGAAAACATCCCCAGTGTTCGAGAAACAATTGTTGATCCCATTAATATTTTAGGCATTTCTCAACGTGATACCATAGAAGTGTTTGCAAGCTGTGATAGATTCACTGAGTGTCAAAAGGGTAGCTCCAGTCGACGTGGGAAAACTGTAAAGATGGCTATGGCGTCCTCATCATCTAATGAGACAGGTTATAACATTATTCAATTCAAGTTGCTTGCATATTGGAAAACTTGCTATTATTAAAATCTGTTGTGAATTTTTATACAGGAGAAGATATTCTCTCTGAGAAGGTATTTTTGGAATATGTTTTGGCATATAGATGTTATCTATCTAAAGAACAAAAAGAAGAGAGTAATGGAGCTTATTCAGGAAATTCAACCTGAATTCACAATTTTTATATCAATAATGCGGAGGGGCAATGTGCAACCCCCGGGTCCTTTTCTGGTAACTCCACTACTCCTATTGAATGGGCAACTCATCTGTATCAACATGAACTGTTTGTAGATAATAGTAAAAATGTATGGGAGATTTACCTATGATATTCCAGTTGTCACGAATCTTCTGAGCATCATGTTCCATTTGCTATCAGGGAATTACCAAGGATTATGCAAGTGCACATTTCCCAGATGAAAGCACAATTGTCACTCTTGAGACGCCTGGAAAGAGCAAGAAGTGGCATCCCAAATTCTACAAAAGAGCTGAAAGTAGAAGTTACATGCTTATAGGACAGTGGCTAGACTTTGTCCGTGACAATCATGTTCAGGAGGGAGATATCTGCCTCCTTGTACCGACAAAAGATGAGATAAGGTGCACATTTATGGTCTATGTTCTTCATGAAACAACTTATTCTAGAGGTGGGGCATGCCCTGGTGCATCTACTGCAAAGCCGGCTTCAGAAATCCTTATTGAGGAGGAACCAATCGCAGGTATTAGTGAAACATTAAAAAACGCACTATTAGTTCTCTAGAATATTCCTTTTTCTTATGGTCTAAAACTGTCTGCAGGAGAACATGCTTCCTCAAAAAGTGATGTGCAAGAAATTCCTCATAAACCTCTGGAGGGCGGAGACTCTGATCCATTTGTTCCTGAATATATTGTACCATGCCATAGTCCTCTATCTAAATCCCAGAAGCGAATCGTTGAGGAGCGAGTGCGAGCTATCGATTCTGAAATTCCCATTTGTGTGGCAGTAATGAAGAACAACAACGTTGGTGATGCTCAACGTTGGATGCTAGTAAGCTCAATTCTCTTTTTGTTTGGTCTTAAAGTTATTTTTTAATCGTTAAGCTTGCTGCTGTTCCTGTCATCTTAACCTTATCTTGTTTAAGTGGGCATCTGTGTGTCATCTGAAAGCTCACCGATTCACCTGCCTTAGTATCAGAAAACTCTTTGCTGTTAAGTCATAAAAGATAATATTGTCTCCATAACAATCAACTTGCAGAGTACAACCCACCAATATAGCCCCTAGAAGTTTTTTGGGTTAATCACAGAGTTGTTGAACCAACATTGTAGTGTGTTACTAACTACTGATCCATACATAATGCATCAGGAATTAGGTTCACGATATGGTTCAGTATATCTCCCAACTAAAGGGCAAACCATATGGCTCCAGTGCGGGGGGAAGACATGGAAGGCAAAAATGTTGTTTCATAATGGTAGAAGATGGTTTATTAATGGAGGTTGGCCCAATTTTGCTCGTGGGAATGGTCTGTGTGTCGGCGACATCTGTCTGTTCGAACTGAAGAAGGAAGAGAGTAAGCTTACCATGGAAGTCCATATCATTCGCAGGGAGAAGTTTTAGGTCGCCGTATATGGAAGTGTGGGTCCCCTGTTTTTTTTTTGGCTGACGTCAGGGGGCTTATTATGCTTGTTTTGTGCTATATATGAATTAAGTTAACCCATGGTCGTGGCTGATATCTCTGGAAGGATTGAAGGCCAATCTGTAACATCTATTGGTAGCTATCTGCTGACCATGCAGTATATATACAAGGACTGGCATGGTTATCATCCTATATGCCCGAATGTTGCCTCGCTTTTGCTTGTACATTTAGCAGACAGTTTAGTTTGTTTTTCATTGCATGCCAGTATAGTACTGTGATAACTCAGTGTCTCTTGCCTTGTTGTAATGGTTTGGGGAGCACCCAACCAAAACTGTAGTTACGATCACGCTGAGGATACCTCTGATCTAAATCCGACAACAGCAGGCTCTTTCAAGTGCAGTACAGTTGTTGTCCCCGACTTTTTGAACATGCAGCTAGAGTTTCAGAGCTACCCTTGGCTCTTACATGAATCGAAGATAGTTTGTGTTTGAAAGCAAACTTATTTTTAGGCAAACAAATATATATAATCAAAGTTGTCAAAGCTAGGGGTTTCCACAATTAATCCTCCTTTTCGTTTCTTGATTGATCGAATCTGCTCTTTGAATTTGTCAGTTACAACAAAATATACTCCTATGTCTTACAGTCTTGCCCTACCTTTTTCATTTGCTAACGGAATACCCATGTGTTGTAACAATGGGATAAAAATCTTTTTAGTACAAATGCATTCCCTCTCTTCAATGTGCTGCCAAGAGCAGCGCGACCTCCTCTCTCTTTTTTGACTGTTCACTGGGAGGGGATTACTCCCCCACCTGAATTGTATTCATTTAAGGCCTTGAAACAGGCTCAAGCAAGTACATGTTACAATAATAGTGAGACGATCACAGATGGATCGTAAATGAAACGAGGGAATTTTGAGTTTTGCGCAAGGTTTACATTGTCGTTTGGTTAATGCTTCGTGTTGGAGGATTAAACCATTGCGCCGCTTCAACAATTGCCAACAATTCAGATATAAACATCCCAAATTGGTCTCTTGCGGGGATATGATCAGGCCTTTCTGTTGTGTGAAGCTCCCCTGACAGGCCTTCCGGATGGCATGCTTACCCCAATTGCTTCCCAAAAAAGAGACAGCAAAAGGGCACCTTTGGATGACGTGCTCTGTGGATTCATCGGCGTCCTCACAGATTTCACTGCAGGCTCTGCTGAGTCAACAATGTGCGATGCAGATTCGATTTATTTTTACACTTGCAGATGAAATTCGAGCTTGGGTCCAGTATGCCGCACAATCCAAGGGGTTATTAGACCAGGCCCGGTAAGGTACCAAGAAAATTTCCTACTTAACCCGAGATATATATACATTCATTCATTTATTTTTACACTTAAAACTCAATGATGGTCTCTAGGCCCGGACCAAAATGTGAGGCCCAAACCTAACCCACTAGGCGGGATTGGGCATATAGATTTTAAAACACAAAAGAAGATGGGCTGTGGCCCAGCCTTGACTTTTTTGCTTAGATCTAACCCAACCCGTATATGCTTCACGATATTCTCACGGCTTATGAATTGGCTTGTAGTGGTCAATGGTAGGGACGGCCCAGTGGAACGCTACCCATGGGGTTCAAATCCCGGTGCTCGCATCTTTTTTGGGATTTTCCCGGATTTTACGGCGTTGTGCATTAAGTGGTAGCGGCGTTCCGTCTAACGAGGCCTATGGTGACCGAGAATCTCCAGATCTGCCGAATTTAGCCCCCTTCCGGAGGTGCTTTCATAGGGGTGGGGTTTGCGACGTGTGTTCATAGGGGTGAGTGTGCGTGCGTGTTGTGAGTGTCTACGTTATGACCGTGTAATTCTCAAAAAAAAAAAAAAAAATTCTCACGGCTTGGGTTGGGTTAATTTAGGTTTTTAGAAGGAAGTTGGGTTAATTTAGGTTGGGTGGACGTGGATCGCATAAACCATGCACAAACAGATACTCCGTATCTATAAGATCTCTAGTTTATAGACAATTCCCGTTCAAAAATTATCTACAAGACCATAAAAATCAAGATATATGGGCGAAATTTCAAAAAATTCAAGATATATGGGCGAAATAATGTGACAAATTTGTTTTGCCACTCAATTTGCCCCTAGCAAGGCCAACCACACCTCTAAAAATTGCACCCCTTTCCCCCCACTTTTCCAAAGGCGGTTGATAAGACCAACCATCAACTCTAGAAATTGTATTTTTTTAGAGACATCTAGAAAATGCCAACCATCTTTAGAGTGTTTGGCTGCAAGCATCCATCCCCTCCTAGCAACTGATTTCCAAGTTGGGCTGATGTTTTCTAGCCATCTCTCGAAAATGGTATCCAAAATATAACTTGCTACCCTCGGTTCTCCTAGGGATAAAAATCTGCAGCCCAAGAAGAAGCTATGGAGCTCAAAAAAAAAGAACACAAAAATTGCAAATATGTGGGGAGAGACTTTGCTATTGGTTTGATTGGAACATGCAAGTGACTCTAGTAGACAAGTTCATGGCATTGAATATTTTTTTTAAAAGTTAGTGCTAGATTACTTGTTTATTAGGATTTAAATTTCTCTCTACATGTGATTCTGGCAATTGGACATGAAATTAGCTCAAATCCTTCAAGGCTCTAGCTGCGCTTGAGAAACGATGTTAAGAGGGGGTCCATCAGGTTAGGCCTTCTAGAGGTGTGGTTCTTGATGAAGCCGTTTCTGGGAAAGAAAAGAAACAACTCTTGTAGCAGCGTGAGGTACGTAAGCTAATTAATTATTCCTACTATTTGCACGTGTTAATTTTCTATCAGCACGTGAATGCGACGCGAATTGAAGATCTCATGACAATCAATAAATGGCCATAGAAGATAGGATTAACTACTCCCTATGTTCAAAATTATAATTCGCTTGACTTTTTCAACTGCAAGTTTGACCACTCGTCTTATTCAAAAATTGTATACAAAATATCATTTTTTTATTATGGCATGCTTTATTAACAAAAGTTCCTTAAGAATTACATAAATTTAACTATGTTTGCACAAATTTTTTTTGAATAGGGACGAAAGTGGTCAAACTTTTGGTTGAAAAGTCAAACGAATTATAATTTGGAACGAAGAGAGTAGTTTTTTTCACGGAGATCTGACAATGCAAATATATAGGAGTACTAATTAATTACTCTTACTATTTACACGTGTTAATTTTCTATCAGCAAGTGAATGTGACGCCATAGAATTGAAGATCCAATGACAATCAATAAATGTCCATAGAAGATAAGATCAACTACTCCTTCCGTTCCAAATTATAATTCGCTTGAATTTTTCAACTGTAAGTTTGGCTACTCGTCTTATTCAAAAAATTTGTATAAAATATCAATTCTTTTTTGTTTTGACATGCTTTATTAATGAAAGGTCCTTAAGAATTCATAAATTTTACTATATTTGCACAAATTTTTGAAATAATAAAGACGCAGTGGTCAAACTTGAGGTTGAAAAAGTCAAATGAATTATAATTTGGAACAAGTGAGTAGTTTCTTTCAGTACGACGGAGATGTGACAATGCAAATATATATGAGTACTAATTAATTATTACACGCGTTTATTTTCTATCAGCACGTGAATGCGACGCGGTAGAACTGAAGATCTGACAATCAATCAATAATTGGCCATAGAAGATAAGATTAACTAGTTTCTATCTATCCATTAATATATAGGAGTATAGATAATAGTAATATATGCATGGAGGAGGAGTGGGGTAAGTTGAAATTAATCAATCTGACCCGTCTCTTTTTTCTTTTATCAGCGCGTGCCTATAAATGGGCATACATGCTGCTAGGCTTGTACTAGCATAGCAGCAGTGAAGCGTTTTCACACCATCTGAATACAACGCAAAGCAAGTCTGTATCGGTCGCCACAACGACGATGGGCATGGGAGTTGCTGGCATTAAGAGTTTTGCTGTCACGGTTCTTGTCCTTGTTCTAGTTGTTGAGCAGCACATCCAAGTGCAAGCTGTCGACGTCTGCTGCCCAAACCTCTTTGCCCAGACTCTCTTCGACAACTGCTATAAGGCATTGGGTTCTTTTCTTTTTACCTTAAATTCTGTGCAGGCGCGTCAAACTGCGTTCCGGAGAAATGTCCCTCCACCTCTCACATCAGCGACCAGTCGTCCCTTTACTCGGACTCTACAGCTGGTAAATGACCCAAATCGACCACCAAAATTTAATTAATTCTTTTTCTCTAGCTCGATCTCTGTATGTACGTGCGTGTTTCACCGTACCGTTTAAACAGGCATATTTGTTGTTATTTTTGTAGATGTAGTAGCAGCAGCAGCAAATGTTGCGCCTGTGGAATTCTGCAAGTCGGGATGTACATCGTCTGTGTGCGACAGCCTCAAAACTGGTACAACATGCAGTCAACAAAAACCTTTCATTTTTCCATTGACAGGGATCGAGTTAATTTATTATCATATACTTGTTTTATATATTTATTTGTCAGCTATCGTCGGTAAGGTGGACCAGGCGAAGGATGCCGTCGTCAACCGCTGCGCCCAAGCGTGCTCCCGCTTCTGCACCAAACACTTCGTTGCCGCCACCAAGGTTGTTTAAAGCAATGGAGCAAGTGCATGCAAGGGAGCTTGATTGATGTTGACCAAGCAAGCCAGGCCCAAATTGTTTAATTTATATAGCAGTGGCGATCCAGTGCATGTTGGAAATAACAGCAATTTAGTAACACAATAATTAATTCGACAATAAGAAAAAAGATCTACAACATGTATGAGAAAAATATGATTCACCACTAGCACAACGAAACTAGACAAACACTGGTAATCTAGTGCTAGCAACAGCAAGAACAAGAGGACGAACATAAGGGAGAAGATCGACATTCTTACGTTGGGGTTGTCGGCGCTAGGAGCGCAAAGTAGACGAAGCAGACCGGTGATGGAGATCCGACGTAGAGGAAGAAGACGTCCAGCGAGCAGTCGCGACGGCGCTTCCCAAAAACCTAATACGTCCCCTACCCCGTGCAGGGACACGAGGGAGGCGAGGGGCGGGAGCTGCTCTCCCGACGACGATGGCACGTCGGCGACGGGATGGGGAAGACGGCGGCAGCGCAGGACGATGGTACTGGAAGAGAATGATTTCTCTGGTAGTCAGGGACGACGTCTCGCCCCTCTATTTATACACGCAACGCAGCTAATAAGGCAAGTAATTGGCCGCGTCAATCACAGCATTAAGGCAATAGAGCACCGTTAGGGTTATTGCCATAATACGAGAATAATTGCTTTCCTAAATGGACCTTCCAAATAGGACAGCGCAATTTTCTCCATGCATGCAAAAATCGAAAGTAGCAAAAGGAAGCGGCGCACCCCCGCAAGAAGCACGAGGGCTTAAGAATGGCAAGACCATTCACGCGCAAGATGTCGCGGCCGCGCCTTTCGCCACGCCCCCGCCCGCCCGCCCCGCCAGCGAGCGAGCGCCAAGCGTGTTGGTTCCTTTTCCTCTCACACCATAGCTACATCTAGTTGAAGATGGCTCACATATTTAAGTTGGCCTCACTCCTTCTAGACTAGCAATGTGGGACTAAAGTCCCCCACCATATCATGCATGTGTGAGTGGGCCTTTGGGATTTATATTTGGGAATATTTGGGCCAAAAGCCCAAATCTTCTAACAGTGCATAGCGTCGGGGTCCGCCGACCCCGATGGCTTGTTAAAAATAGCACTAAAACTCTTCTCATCCACGTGTAAATCCCTCTCAAAATAGAGAAACAATGCATGTTTGACCTCTTCACTTAGTACTTGACCCTAATGAGCTAATATGCTAGATCCGCCACTGTTATATAGTGTCCCATGCATGCAAAGAACCTAAACAATGTGTGTACTAAATAAATGGATATGATACATATAAACTATGTACCGTACGTGTAAGCTTTTATATTATCGCCCGTGTTTTTCCTCGTGTCCCCAATAAATCATGATCTGTTCATGGCGCGCCCGCCCTTAAAAAGTGTGTTCATCTCTCGATTTATGTATTATCTTTCAAAAAAAATATAAAACAATGTTGTCTAAGTTGTTGTTAATCTTTGTTTCTCGTTCGCCGTCCAGAAACATTTGCTTGTATTTATATGAGATGTATATGTTCCTAGATAAACTGGGAGTCTCTAGACCTAATCTTTTTTATGCGAATATTGAATTGATCGAAGTTCGACGGCACAGAGATAATAGTAACACTAAAAAAGTGTTACTAGCTCTCTTAGTAACATATTTTTTTTGAAACGTAACATATTTTTTTATCGTTACAATAAACGGGTGCATTGTAACACATCTATTTTTTTGAGATTACACATTTATAATATGATTACACTCAACACGCACGACACTCACCCCTACGAACACACGTACACAAACCTACCCTACTAGCTCTCTTAGTAACACATCCTGTCTTGGTTCGTAAGTACCACTGATGTTAGATTAACTGGTGTATTGAAATAGAGATTTGCTCTAAACTCTCTATTTATTTATATATATGATTATGTACTCGGTATGACACAAGATAACGCTTGACGCCGCACACTCACCCCCTATGAACACACGCACGCAAAACCCTACCCCCTATGAGCACCTCCGAAAGGGAAAGCACCCGGCAGATATGGAGATTCTCGAAGTCACCATTGGCGCCTCGTCGCCAACGGGAACGCCGCTACCACTTATAATGCTCAACGAGGAAAATCCTGGAAAAAGGTGCGAAAGCACCAGGATTTGAACCCCCGATGGGTAGCGCCCCACCGAACCGCCCTACCATTGGACTACAACCCAAGATGCCCTCCTCCAATGTGCTAGGCCTCTCTAAATGTTGATAAGTTGCCCTGCTAGGCCCAACACGTAATGGGCCTTGTTGACCCGACGGATCAGCCCAGAAAAGTAAAATTTGGACCGAAGTTGACACATTAATATAGACAAGCATCTGCAGAACGTGTCTGCGTGATAGAACCACAGACGATTGTTCTCTACATGCGTCTGTGTTAGCGACTATTACAGGCGCATGTTAATCCCTGTCGTTTTGGTCTCCTTCCAACCGATTATCATAGCCCATCTGTAGTAGATTACTACATACTCATTTTAATCTGACGTCTGGAGAATGCCCCTATCAAACCATATCTCTAAGAATTTATTCCTCCTAATAATTTTTTAGGAATTGGAAAACAACATATTTCTATGAAGAAAAATAGGATACTCTTGGAGATGCTCTAATAAACAAGTTATCCAAAAGTAACTTCAAAAAATATTTGGAATGGCATGAACTTGTCTACTAGAGTCACTTGTTCCAATGAAAGCAATAACAAAGACTCTCCCCACAGATTTGTAGTTTTGTGTTTTTTTTTTTTTTGAGCTCCACAACTTCTTCTTGGGCTACAGATTTTTACCCCTAGGGCAACTGAGGGTAGCAAGTTATATTCTGGATGCCAATTTCAAGAGATGGATGGAAAAGATCAGCCAAACATGGAAATCAGTTACTAGGTGGCGATGGATGCTTGCAGCCATACACTCTAAAGACGGTTGGCATCTACGGGATTCAGCTCCTTTGCTGAGTGTCACAGACACTCGGCAAAGGCCGTTATACACACGGCAAAACGCACTCGGCAAAGCCAACTCGGCAAAGCCGTCTTTGCCAAGTGTCATTTATTGGGCACTGGCAAAGGCCGGATTACACTCGGCAAATAAAAGGGTAGACGATAGCTGCGAACGGTGATGACAGTCTTTGCTGAGTGCCCGACGTCTGGCATTCGGCAAAGCCTCAAGCCTTTGCCTAGTGCCGGACAGCCAGACACTCGGCAAATCCCGATACCTTTGCCGAGTGTAGTGACCATAGCACTCGGCAAAGCGTGCTATCTTATTTTTTCCATGCAATTCTTTTCTTTGCGTTGGCCTGGGCCTCTGCTTCTCCCCTTCTGATGCCGCGGGCACGCCCGTGGCGGGGAATCTTCGCTTTCCGTGCGGTCTTCAGTACCACCTTCGCTTCACACCCCAGAATCTTCACCTTCCAAGGATATTCGGGCGGAGGTCCGGCTTCTCGTGCATTGTTCGACATGAGACATTTTAATTAAAAGTTAGTCGATCTGATAGACCTTCGCCGCCAAGTCGTGCACCTTCACTACCTATATGTATTTATATGAAGGAGTGGAGGCCACCATGAAGCACCTTTTAAATGCAGTGCTCTCGCACCTAAACTCAGAGCAAAATGCAACAATTATTTTATTTTTTCCCGAAAGCAAAAATAAGACATCTTAAAAATTTAGAGGGCATGCTGTGAAACTAGCGTAGAGGTAGGGGGGCCGGCGCACACAGTGGCGAAGCTCTATGCAAAAATACCCTGGTGCACTCTATAAGCAAGTAACACATTTTTATGGGAATACATGGTGAAAATAAGTCCATTCAATGGCAAAAGAAAAGTTACCCTGGTGCCTGTGCACCACCTAACTCATAACGTGGCTTCGCCACTGGGCGCACAGGTTGGCCGCCACACCTATGCAACGAACTTATCAGCTTTTTTAGGAAGCCATTTGGCACACTCTATTGATCTTGGAACATAGTTACATCGTTCACCAAAGCTCCTAGAAGATAACTAGAGGGTTTATCGACCCAAATATACATAAAATTTTTGATAACATTGCTACTCTAGCTAATTCATGCACTACCGCATTGCCATCTCGGTTAGAATGCTCAACTGAGATTGAGATGAACTCTCGCCATAATAAATTGCACTCATCATAAATTGGTGCCCTTGCTGTTGCCGAAAACCATCTTCCTTCATCGTTTCTACAACCTCCAGACAATCTAATTGGACCATAAGCCGATTATTTCCAATCTGTT
This sequence comes from Hyparrhenia diplandra, assembly GCA_015847255.1. Lineage (NCBI taxonomy): Eukaryota > Viridiplantae > Streptophyta > Magnoliopsida > Poales > Poaceae > Hyparrhenia > Hyparrhenia diplandra. The sequence goes on from JADLZK010012703.1 coordinate 108,591, forward strand.
GTGCCAGCGCTAGACCCTCTGTGAGAGCCAACACTTCAACCATCGCCGCATCAACCACCTCAACCACCTTGTCTATGAAGCATGAGGCAGCTGCTACAAACGACCCACTAGAATCTCTTATAACTGCACCTATACTGACAATACCTTCCTTCATCTTGTAGTTTGCATCAACGTTTAGCAATAACTTGCCATTTGGTGGTTTCTTCCAGCCGCTTGCTTTGCAATCTTCTTCTTTGCTGTTCTTTGATAATTCATCATCAGTGTGGCGATTGATATCGCCACTCTTGCCGGATTCTGTACCCCACGGACAAGTTTACGGCATTCCCACCATGTATACCTCCCAGTGGTTAGAATCAATAAGCCGATCCAACACGATTCAAAGCTTCCATCGGTCTTGACCCTTTGATCATCTCGGCTAACAACAGATTTAATGCATGCAACCAAAATTTCTGGAACAAGACAGTTGCTTGACATTTTGCTCTCATAAGTTTTTTTTTTTGACAAACACAACTTTATATATTAAGCAGCCAACATAAAGAACGGTCCTTCAAAGAAGGCCGTATTACAAAGTGGTCCATAGACCGGATTACAACTACTACAACGGCGAAGACGAAGACGAACTCGTCGGCGGTGAGCTGATATGTTGCCGGAGGCGAGGACAGCCATGTGGAAGGACCGCGCCATGCGTCGGTTGAAAGAGGGACGACGGAGCCCTAAATAGAATCCTAAGCCTAATCGGTCTATATGAATTCCCAAGGTCCGCCAAATCTCCTTTGCACGGTTAAATCATATCAGCCTGTTTATCAGACATATATGGTAGGAAGTTTTTCTCACACACAACAAAATAGTTTCAGCCGGCTTATGCATAAAACAAATGAACCGAACAGCACGCATGCATATTGCCACGTATATGCATAAATCAAATCAAATTAGTTAAATGACAATATATAATTCATGGAGGAGTGAGGTAAGTTGAAATTAATCAATCTGACACATCTTTTTTTCTCTCTGTTTTTATCAGCTTCAATCTGCCAATACATGCTGCTAGGCTTCTACTTGTAGCATAGCAGTCAAGCAGAGCAAGTTGTGTTTCTAGTTGTGCGTCGGTCACCTCAACGACGATGGACATGGGAGCTGAGTTTCTACTGGTTGATGAGCAGCACATCCAAGTGCAAGCATCAGGAGCCAGGTGGCTAAAGGGGGTGCGTGTGCGTGATAGAGGACAGTAAAGTAGGTGGAGTTTCTACTGTTGTCACGTATATGTCCACGCGCCAAACGTGGTGAAAAATCTACTTAACTCACCCCGTAAACTTCAAACAGCGTGTCGGTTTCACGACCTGAGCGAGGGTGGGTTGCTTGTGTTTGTCGCCGATGGAAGTATATGCAAACTTTAATAATTCATAAACTTAGAGAATTTTTACGGTGCTTCTGTTTATCTATTTTTAACCGGTTCCTCTTTCTAATAATGATTAAAGGGTAGTTTAGTCTTTTGGTAACAACTCTATCAGATTCCGAGGGTGTCCGTGGGCGGGGTTCAGGGAGGCGCGGCAAGCTCTCGGCCCGCGCCACCTCCAGTTCCCAACGAGCAGCGGCTGACGTGGTGAGCTCACAACCAGTGCTTGAGCGGGCGAAGATTCCTCAGACCACCACCTCCTCCGGGCAGGAGCGCGCCATGAAGACATGGACGACCTTGTATGCCGTTGTCGTCGGCATCGAAGAATCCGAAGCCGTGGCGCAGGTCCTGACGGCGGTCGCGTCGCCCGCGACGGCCGGGGCGACAGACGCGGCCTGGAAGCCATGCCTCCCGTGTAGCCCGTGCGCTGCCGCAGCAGTGGCATGAGGAGCCGGTCGTAGGCCACCAGCATGAGCGTATATGGAAGAAGGAGGGGATGATGAAGAGCATCGCGGGGTAGACGTGCACCTTTCCCAGCTTCGTGTGTTTGTCGTCGTGCCTGCTGGACGGTGAACGCGATTTAAAGCAGCAACAGCTGCCACTTCCGATTACCTTTAGCCAGCCCGGTCCGGCTACGACGACCATGCAGCCGCCCACGTCCACCACCACATCCTACCTCCTCCTTGCCCCACTTGTCTTCCTCGTGCTACCCTCGCTCCGCCCTTGGTTCCGTGCCGGCTCCGCCTCCGACGACGTCCTCTACGCCCGCCGTGCTGGCTTCGTCGACGTACGCGAGACGGCCGGCGGAGTTCAACACCTGACCATGCCGAGCCGGCGAGAGCGCCGAGACATCGTGTGGATGGCGTACGCGCAGCCGCCCCGTCACGATCGGCCTATGCCATCAATTGCGTAGAAGAAGCACGGATTGCCACCGCAGGAATTAGTCTAGGAAGCAAGTCTAAGATTGAAAGACTGTTATACCCTTGCTAATCGGTTCTGGGCCCACGCAATTTTTGGTTCCCGACCACAACTTAAGTTTCCTCCCATATGGTTCCTCTTACTTTTAAACTGTCGGATCCGACAAAACGGATGGCTCATATTATTTTCAAGCGTAGTAAAAATTCTCACAAATTTATACCCCAGCTGTACTATTGCAGCTAGCGCGAGATCGATGGCACCATCCTGGTCAATTACCCTAGGCCGCCATATCTTATTTTAACATTTGCTAGTTTTGGCCATATCACACCATCGTCACACTTTTACTTTCCACCTGCCCAAAAGCGACCGCTTCAATTCCCTAACAACACAATGCATGATTACACAACAAGTGCCCTGCTTGCTCGGGAATTAATCGATGGGCATGAGGGGCTCTCGGCACACTACTACACGAACGGTTTGTAGGGTTGGCTCTAGATGGTTTGTATTGGCGGTTTTGTAGTCGCCCCTAGCTAGTAATCAATTTATAGGAGCGGCTGGTGATTGAGCCGCTCCTACAAATCATTTGTAGATATTATATTTCAAAATTTTTAAAATAAATAGCAAATTCGAGTGAAAATTGACTATTTAGGACCCCAAATGAATTGAAATAAAAAAAGTTATCAACTACAAAGTTTCATAACTTTTTGATATCTACAATTTTTGTTTAGGGAGTGTCTCCGTCTTCGAGGTCGATTTACAAAATTTGAATTTCAAATTTGAGATATTTCAACATAGTTTTTGCATGACAAGATCATTTCAAATTAAAAAGTTGTCAACTAGAAAGTTTTATTACTTTTTCAGATCTATAATTTTCATTGAAGAAGTTTTTCCATCGAGGTCATTTGAAAATTTTAAAATTTGAATTTTAGAAATTCAAACCCCACATTTTGAGGCATCAAATAAATTTAAAAAAAAAAGTTGTTAACAATAAAGATTCATATTTGTTTAGATCTACATTTTTTATTTAAGTTATTATTTTTCCATCCGAGATCATTTTAAAAATTTTAATTTTTAATGCTTAATTTTAATATTCGGCGTTGAGGCCTTCTAGAGGAGGTTCTTGATGAAGCCGTTTCTGGGAAAGAAAAGAAACAACTCTTGTAGCAGGGTGAGGTACGTAAGCTAATTAATTTTTCCATGTGTTAATTTTCTATCAGCACGTGAATGCGACACCGTAGAATTGAAGATCTGACAATGAATTAATAAATGGCCATAGAAGATAAGATTAACAAGCTAGTTTCTATCGGTACGACGGAGATCTGACAATGCAAATATATAGGAGTATAGATAATAATATGGATGGAGGAGTTGAAATGAATCAATTAATCTCTGACACGTCTCTTTTTTGTTTTATCAGCGCATGCCTATAAATGGGATACCATCTGCATGGCTTCTACTTGCATAGCAGCAGTGAAGCTTTTCCATTATTCCACTTCCACCACGTACTCGATCACCATCTGAATACAAAGCTAAGCAAAGTTGTTTCTACATCGGTCAGCACAACGACGATGGGCATGGGAGCCGCTGGCATTAAGAGTTTTGCTGTCACGGTACCGTTGCTTGGTCTAGTTGTCGAGCAGCACATCCAAGTGCAAGCTATCGACGTCTGCTGCCTAACCCCGAAACCCAAGCTGAATTCGACAAATGCGAAGCAGAAGACATTAGTGGTTATTTCCTTCCGATCTGTATACTCAGGTCAGGCTGCTTTCCCAGGAAATGTATTCCCTTCACCTCTCACATTAGCCACCAGTCCCTTTACTCGGAGTCTACAGGTAAATGACCCAAGTCGACCACCAAAATTCAGTTCTTTTTTTTCTCTAGCTAGCTCTCTGTATCTATATTTGTTGTGTTTTGCGTTTTGCAGATGTAGCAGCAGCAAATGTTGATCCTGTTGAATTCTGTAAGTCGGGATGTACATCGTCTGTGTGCGACAACCTCAAAACTGGTACAGCAGTCAACAAAACCTTTCATTTTTCCATTGAGAGGGATCGAGTTTATTATCATAGACTTGTTTTATGTATTTATTTGTCAGCTGTCGCCGGTAAGGTGGAGCAGGCGAAGGATGTGGTCGTCAACCGCTGCGCCCAAGCGTGCTCCCGCTTCTGCACCAAGCACTTCGTTGCCGCCACCAAAGTTGTTTAAAGCAATGGAGCAAGTGCATGCAAGGGAGCTTTGATTCACGTTGACCAAGCAAGCCGGGCCCAAGTGTCCCATGCATGCAAAAAACCTAAACAAGTACTACTAGTACTTATTGTGTGTGCTAAATAAATGGATACGAAAACATCCATATAAAGTATGTGCCGTACGTACATGTAAGCTTTTATATTATCTCCCGTGTTTAACATCGTGTTCCAATAAAATCATGATCTGTCCATGGGGCGCGCCCTTAAAACTGTGTTCAACTCTCGACTTTTGTGTTATCTTTGGAAATATACTCTCCCCGTTTCAAATTACAGTTCACTTTGACTTTTTTACATACATTGATTTTACTAGACACCTATTTATACACTATTGCTAGATACATAGTAAAAGAATAGAAAAGTCAAAGTAAACTACAATTTAGAACGAAAGTGAGGTAGTATAAAACAATGTTGTCTAAGTGGCAACACCCCCAACGACAACACCACCGCGGCTAAGGGCACCACGAGCGGAAGCACCGCTGGCAAGGGCGCTGCCGGTGGCCTCACCGCCCCGTGAAGCCGCCCCCGAGGTGAGGGCAGCGACACTCTCGGGTCCGCAGCAGTCTACACCGTCGCCCCCTTGCCGAACCAGGATGGCAACATGCATCGACCTGCGATTCTTGGCCAACGACCCTGTCGGGTACCAAAATAAATGGTACCCCTAATACCCTGATTACAGAAAGGATTATCCCAAACACATGATCGAAGTGTTAAAAATCCCTAAGTACGGCTACCCGAGAGCCCACATGCAAGAGGAGAAACAGCGACTCGTGCGACACCCTCCCTCGCGGAAAGGGAGGTCTGGCCGACTCGCCCGAGGCCCCTCTCGCATCCTACCCCTCAGCAGATCCCTCGTGCAGGCAGCCGCGACAGCCGATCGTGCGCATTGAATGCGCCCTAACGACCAGATTCCCTGACACCCCGGGATTCCCTCACCGATTGACCGGCGAAGGTCAAATCTCACTGTGACGCAATCATCACGCCCAGGAAGCGACCCCTAAGCACAGTTCACGCCTCAGCGAGCACTGTTCCAACTGCTCCCCCTCTGCAACGTCGCCCACTCGCCCATCACCAAGGGCCTCGGCCATCACTGCAGCCACAACGGAGTACCCACGGACACTGTTGCTATAGCTCCCGGTCACAATCAACATGCCTCTCGAGTACTATTACCATCTCCCTCGGTAAAATAGAGGCCTTGGTGGCTTGCAACTGCCCTCGACCAAGCTCGCCCGGGGGAATCGCACTCCTCTATACGGACATGGTAGACAACTCGAAGCGGGAAGCGGACCATGCTCTTTCCACATCAGCAAGTATAGACGCTACATCAGCCATGGCTCAAGTACGAGGCCATCCCGCCACACAGCTACCAACTCTTGAGACGCATGTAACCGTTGGCTCCTCCTTGGACCTATAAAAGGAAGAGCCCGGATGTAGCCTAGGCAAGTCAGAGCACTCACACCTTGGCTTCACACAATATTTGGCATTTTGGCTCAATCAACACCACGCACAGAGACTTGGGGCTCTGGCCTCTCTATATACCCTGCTTGCACTCCCCTACTATAAGCACCACGGTGCAGATACACAGTGCTACCCCCTCGACTAGACTAGGGCCGACGTTGTCCTGAACCAGTATACATCCTTGTGTCATCTAGCATCACCATCTAGACCTAGGGACGCGCAACATATATATTACTCGTTGGTGTTAGGACACCGGTCCAAAACACCGACAGACCTGCAATCGTCCAGGCAGGCTGGGATCATCCTCCAGCAAGCGATAGAGGCATGTACAACCCTGATCCCGACAAGTGCACCCTCAGCACCGCCCCCTTCTACCGACCTCATGGAGCCACATGCGCCAAACATGGCGCAGATGGCACCTTCCCTGGTGCCATACCGCAGATCATTGGTCCGCCCACTCCTCGACCCCCACTCTACCGCACGCACGGTGCGCAGTATGCCTGGAGCCCTCGACATACAATGGCACCACCTACCCAACACCTTGGATCAGCAAGATGGAGACGCTATTCATGCTACTGCAGGAGCTTGACCCCGAGTTCCATGTTCGGTACGCTACGTACTTTCCATCTTACAGGCGCAGCACAACTTTGGCACACTTTACTGATCTTGGAACATATTTACATCTTTTCACCACAGCTCCTAGAAGATAACTAGGGGGTTCATCCACCCAAATATACATACAAATTTTGATAACATTGCTACTCTAGTTAATTCATGCACTACCGTATTGGCTTCTCAGTTACGATGCTCAATTGAGATTGAGATGAACTCTGGCAATAATAAATTGCAGACATCATAAATCAGTGCGCTTGTTGTTGCCGAAAACCTTCATCGTTTCAATCTATTGTGCCAGCGCTAGACCCTCTCTGAGAGCCAGCACTTCATCCATCGCCGCATCGACCACCCTGTCTATGAAGCATGAAGAAGTTGCTAAAAATGACCCACTGGAATCTCTTATAACTGCACCTATCTAAAACTCCAATAAGATTATCCCCCATTAGGGGTCTATTTGGGAGTTCTCAGCCTCCTGATTGGCTACCTTGAGTAGTAACTGAAAAGATCCACTGGGAGTTCTCCACGTCATCGATGGGTCTCACGAGTCCTCCGTGCCTCTGTTCGCCTTCCCCACTGAAACGTGAATAGTTGCCGGCCGCCCACCTTCCTCCCCTTCGTTTTCTAATTGGTTCTGCCTCCCACCGCGCGACCCCCTCGCCTCCCCACAAGCCGCCGCGCCCCCTTGCCTCCTCCACCCGTAGTGGATGCAGTTACCTACATGCACATCCCTTCCACCAGATTTATTGCTGCATGTCTCTTCGATTCCTCTCCCTCACATCCCTTCCACCAGATTTATTGTTGCATGTCTCTTCGATTCTCCCTCTGGTCTTCAATATAAATCCCACATCTCCGACCCAACGAGGCATGCAGCGCGCTGGCCAAGCTGCGGCGACGACCCTGCGCCGAAGAGCGGAGGCTGCCTGCGACAACCGATCGATGGACCATCGATCATCGTCATCGTCACCATCGATCGATCATTTAAAGCAAAAAAAAAAACTCTCGGTCATCACATCAATGGTGGTGGCGGTGATGGTGGCCAGCAAAGCATCGTCGTTGTGAACGAAGGATGGAAACATGTCCTCGCAGAGCCCAACATAATCCTGCGCCATGAGGTGCTGCATCAAGAGCGGAGCGCTGGCGGAAGTCGTCGTACCTGCGATGGCACCCAAGCCGTGCCGGTCGGCAGACATCGTCGCGTGGCTCGCCATGGCGGCGTTCACCTGCTGCACTCCGGCAGCGCCACTGACGGCCAGCCGCCGCATGGCGGCGGCGGCATGGTGGTGGTGGCCCCCGCTGTGGCGGCAGCTCAAGGAGTCCAAGTCCGAGCGCGTCGAAGGCGTTGGGCCTGAAGCCGCTGCCACCGAAGCGCCCTCAGCGGCGGAGGCGCCATCCGGAACTGGGGTGGTGGTGGAGGCCGCTCATCGGGTGGTGCGTGGCGGCGAGGAGGTGCGAGCTCGGCGCGCAGGTGTAACGGGATTAGGCCGAGCTGCAGCGACGACCCTGCGCGGACGGACGAGCGGAGGCTGCATGTGACGGCGGCGGCAAGCAGGAACGCCTACGCCACACGCATCGGAGAGGCGGCGGCGCAGGGCCGCATGCCGTCGGGCTGATCTATTTTTAGTTCTTTTTGGATCGAAACTGTTCTGTTTTTCTTTTACCTTTTTCATGAAAAACACTCATCAATTGTTTCGTCTGTATTCGTATGTAACATGTTTTTGGCAACATATTCCTGTGAACATGTAAATAATGATGTATGATATCAATTCTAAGGAGTTAATATATTATTTAGGACTTTTTATTCCTCACACAAAATGATGAATTTTATCTCAGGATTAAATAAATAAAGCAAATAGTAATTAGGCATTAAAACAAAAACTTTGGTATATATATTTCTTTCCCTAGGATGGGGAAAGATACTTTCCACGTAGATATGCATGCAGCCAGGTTCCCTAGGAATCAAAGTTTCTAGGGAAAGTTTATTTCCCTATGCTTTTCATCAAAAACCATAGGACACAATCTATTTCCCATCGAATGCGTCTCTAGAAAACTTTCCCTACCAAAATTTCTAGGGAAAACGTTTTCCTGGGACACAAGAAAACGGCCGCAAACGGGGTGTCCACAATGATTGTTAAACCATTCATCAAATTGATTTTAGATAGTATCATTCATATAATTATAAATATAATAATTTTTTTTAAAATTATCCAGAATCCCCGCAGCAACGCGGGGAATTCACCTAGTACTGCCAATATCTTCCTCCATCTTGTAGCTTTCATCAACGTTTAGCAATAACTTTGCCATCTGGCGGTTTCTTCCAAGCCGTCTTGCTTTGCAATCTCTTCTTCTTTGCTGTTCTTTGATAATTCCTCATCAGTGTGGCGATTGATATTGCCGCTCTTGCCGGATTCTGTACCCCATGGACAAGTTTACAGCGTTCCCACCATATATACCACCCACCGGTTAGAATCAACTCAACCCATCCAACACGATTCAAAGCTTCAATCGGTCTTGACCCTTTGATCACAACAGAGCCCGATAGGTCTATTATGAATTTTTTCTGCAACTCCCAAGATCCGCCAAATCTCCTTAATTTGCAGGGGTACTGGTAAACATGACATGCTTTGTAGAGAATGTTTTTCCCACACAACAAAACAGCTTTAGCCGGCTTATGCATAAAACACATCAACCGAACAGCACGCATGCATATTGCCACGAATATGCATAAATCAAATCAAATTAGTTACATGACAATATATAATTCAAGGAGGAGTGGGGTAAGTTGAAATTGGCACATCTCTTTTTTTCTTTTATCAGCGCGTTCATCACATGCATGCATGCGTATAAATGGATATACATGCTGCTAGGCTTCTACTAGCTAGTAGCATAGCAGTCAAGCCGACCAAGTTGTGTTTCTAGTTGTACGTCGGTCACCTCAACGACGATGGGCATGAGAGCTGGCATCAAGAGTTTCTACTCGTTGATGAGCAGCACATCCAAGGTGCAAGCATCAGGAGCTAGGTGGCTACAAGGGGTGTGTGATAGAGGACAGTAAAGTAGGTGGAGTTTGTACTGTTGCCACGTATACGTCCACGCGCCAAACGTGGTGAAAAATCTACTCAACTCACCCCGTAGTTCACCGCAAAACTTCAAGCAGCGTGTCGGTTTCACGTCCTGAGCGAGGGTGGGTTGCTTGTGTTTGTCGCCGCCCATGGAAATTACATGCTAAATTAATTAATAAACTTACACCCCAGCTGATCCCACCATCTCACTTGACGCCTACCGCCACAGTGTATTATTGCAGCGAGATCGTTGGCACCATCCCATCGAGGTCAATTACCCTAGGCCGGCCATAATTTATTTTAACCTTTGCTAGTTTTGGCCATATCACGCTATGCTTCTACACCGGCGTCGTCACACTTTTAGTTTCCACCTGCTCGACCGCTTCAATTCCTTAACAACACCATGCATGATTACTCACTCACAACTAGTGCCCTGCCTGCTCAAGAAATCGAGGGGCGTGGGGGGCTGCGGCACACTACTACACGAACGGTTTGTAGGGCCGACTCTTGATGGTTTGTAAAGGCGGTTTTGCAGTCGCCCCTAGTAATCGATTTATAGAGGCGGCTAGTGATTGAGCCGCGCTTACAAATCATTTCTAAATTTTATATTTTAAAATTTAAAAATAAATAGAAAATCTGAATGAAAAGTGACTATTTAGGGCCCTAAACGAATTCAAATAAAAAAGTTATCAACTATAAAGTTTCATAACTTTTCGAGATCTACAATTTTTGTTTATGGAGTGTCTCTCTCCAAGTCGTTTAGAAAATTTGAATGTGAGATATTTCAACATAGTTTTCGCATGACAAGATCATTTTAAATCAAAAAGTTATCAATTAGAAAGTTTTATAACTTTTTGAGATCTATAATTTTCATTAAGGAAGTTTTTCAACCGAGGTCGTTTGAAAAATTGAAATTTTGAGTTTTATAAATTCAAACCACACATTTTTAGGCATCAAATAAATTTAAATAAAAAGTTATTAACAACAAAGATTCATAACTTTTCAAGATCTACTTTTTTATTTAGGTCATTTTTCCATCCAAGGTCATTTTAAAAATTTTAATTTTTAGTGTCTTATTTTAATATTTAGCATTCATTAGGTGAGGCCTTCTAGAGGTAGTTCTTGATGAAGCCGTTTCTGGGAGAGAAAGGAAACAACTCTTGTAGCAGCGTGATGCACGTAAGCTAATTAATTTTTACACGTGTTAATTTTCTATCAGCACGTGAATGCGACACCGAAGAATTGAAGATCTGACAATGAATTAAGCCATGCCTCGGGTAGCAGGGCGTCACTTGGGTAATCAAAACTCTGCCAGATGATCATGGAATGAGGGCCGAGAGGCACACACGAGGCTGAGACAGATCGAGATCCGAGAGTCCCGGCCTGACGGGACACCCCGACGCCGGCGCCGGCAGCTATCCCAACGCCGGCGCCGGCCTCCCCATCCCCTCCTCCCCCACCGCTCATGCCTCCTCCCCGGCCCCGCTCTACCTCCCGGAGTCGCCGGCGCTGGTTCGTCGGCAAGGGCCGCATGATGAGGCCGGGGCCATCCTCCAGATGCTGCGCGGCAGGGAGGACGTGTCGGCGAGATGGCGCTCCTCGTCGAGGGCCTCGCAGCGGCGGCGGCGCCACCGTCATCGAGGAGTACGTGCTGAGACATCGTCGAGCACGAGCATCGCTTCGCCTACCTCGCGCTGACCGTGTTCTCCACGGATCGCCGGCTGGGCCTCCATCGACGGCGGCCGCTGCCGCCGCCGGCTTGCCACCACCGGGTCCCCCCCCACTTGATCCGGGGTTGGGGTGCCTCCACGCGCTCCATCTAGGGCTGCGGCATCGTGCTCGCCAGGAGCCGCCGCCGCGGTCGCTTCTGGGCTGCCATGCGGGGAGGCCGCGGCGCTGCTTGGGACCGGCCGTCTCCGTCGCGTCGGGGATGGGGATGGACACTGCGGCGGCCCCAGCGCGCGGATCTTGCCCACGATCGTCGGCTGGGCCTTCCTCTCGAGTGCTCCCGACGCGGCTATCTGAAACGCCGGCGCTGGTGCGCTCTTTGGTCGGCGGCCCTGCTCTGTATCTCATCGGATCCGGCGACCTAGAGGCTGGATGCATGGCCTCCACCGCGCAGCCTTGGCCGCGGACGTCGCCCGGTGCGGCGCTCCGACGAACTCGTCGTCCCTCCCATCGCGATCCCGACGTCTTGAGCATCGACCGGGCCGGGCGAGTAATTCCACATCGCTACCTCACTTGGCCTCTGCCTCGAGCTCAAGACGTCCGCCGCCAACGCCCACCCCGCCCTCTCCAAATCCGGCTTTCCAATAGCTGGAGCGGCGGTGCGCGTCCTCTATCCCCTTTGTATGTGCGGTCATCGGGCGAAAGAGACGGCGGATCGAAGACGGCGGATCGAAGACAGTTCGGGGTCTTCTTCCCGCACAAAAGATCAATGGTGGCTATTCCGAACACCACCTTTGCATCAAGGTGGAGGGGCAACGGTGAGGGCTCACGATTTCAAGCGTGGGCTGATTTGCTTGCTACAGTGGGGGCGGTCTACATCCAATGAGTTTCATTCAAGATCATTTTGGTGCGCGTTGTCCAATGCGTCGTGGCTGATTCGAAGGCCGCCATGAAGCGACATCGATATCTTTAGCAATGTCTTGGGTAGTAAACTCAATCCTTTTTGGATGTAGTAGATCTTTAGTACATATATCTTCATGTACTAAAGTTTTTTTATTCTTAGTTTTTGTAATAAGTTTGGTTGTGTGTGGTCACGCAGAGACTTTAGGCTATGTGCGTTACTACAGAGGCTGGAATGTTAATTCCGTTATCTAAAAATTGGCCATAGAAGATAAGATTAACAAGCTAGTTTCTATCGGTACGACGGAGATCTGACAATGCAAATATATAGGAGTATAGATAATAATATGGATGGAGGAGTTGAAATGAATCAATTGATCTCTGACACGTCTCTTTTTTGTTTTATCAGCGCATGCCTATAAATGGGATACCATCTGAATAACATGGCTTCTACTTGCATAGCAGCAGTGAAGCTTTTCCATTATCCCACTTCCACCACGTACGCACCATCTGAATACAAAGCTAAGCAAGTTGTTTCTACATCGGTCAGCACAACGACGATGGGCATGGGAGCCGCTGGCATTAAGAGTTTTGCTGTCACGGTGCTTGTGCTTCGTCTAGTTGTGGAGCAGCACATCCAAGTGCAAGCTATCGACGTCTGCTGCCTAACCCCCGAAACCCAGGATGAATTCGACAAATGCGTAGCAGAAGACATTAGTGGTTATTTCCTTCCGATCTGTATAATCAGGTCAGGCTGCTTTCCCAGGAAATGTCCCTTCACCTCTCACATTAGCCACCAGTCCCTTTACTCGGAGTCTACAGGTAAATGACCCAGTCGACCACCAAAATTCAGTTCTTTTTCTCTAGCTAGCTCTCTGTATGTACTGTGCGTACGTGTATCACCGTACCGCTTAAACACGAATTCACGGATCATGCATACTCGTTGTGTTTTGCGTTTTGCAGATGTAGCAGCAGCAAATGTTGATCCTGTTGAATTCTGCAAGTCAGGATGTACATCGTCTGTGTGCGACAGCCTCAAAACTGGTACAGCATGCAGTCGACGAAACCTTTCATTTTTCCTTTTTTTTTGACAAGGGATCGAGTTTATTATCATAGACTTGTTTTATATATTTCTTTGTCAGCTGTCATCGGTAAGGTGGAGCAGGCGAAGGATGTCGTCGTCAACCGCTGCGCCCAAACGTGCTCCCGCTTCTGCACCAAGCACTTCGTTGCCGCCACCAAGGTGGTTTAAAGCAATGGAGCAAGTGCATGCATGGGAGCTTTGATTCACGTTGACCAAGCAAACAAGTACTACTAGTACTTATTGTGTGTGCTAAATAAATGGATACGATAACATCCATATAGAATATGTGCCGCAGTTACATGTAAGCTTTTATATTATCGCCCGTGTTTTCCCTCGTGTTCCAATAAAATTGTGTCTGTCCATGGGGCGCGCGCCCTTAAAACTGTGTTCAACTCTCCACTTTTGTGTTATCTTTGGAAAATATACTCTCTCCGTTTCGAATTACAGTTCACTTTGATTTTTCTACATATTAATTTTACTAGACACCTAGTTACACACTATTGCTAGATACATAGTAAAAGAATAGAAAAGTCAATGTAAACTACAATTTAGAACGGAAGTGAGGTAATATAAAACAATGTTGTCTAAGTGGCAACACCTCTAAGGACAACACCACCGCGACTAAGGGCACCACGAGCGGAAGCACCGCTGCCAAGGGCGCTCCCCCAGGAAGCCGCCCGAGGAGAGGGCAGCGACACTCTCGGGTCCGCCGCAGTCTACACAATCGCCCCTTGCTGAACCAGGTTGGCAACATGCATCGACCTGCGATTCTTGGCCAACGACCCTGTCGGGTTCCAAAATAAATGGTACCCCTAATACCTTGATTACAGAAATGATTATCCCAAACACATGATTGAAGTGTTAAAAATCCCTAAGTACGGCTACCCGAGAGCCCACATGCAGGAGGAGAAACAACGACTCATGTGAGACCCTCCCTCGCGGAGAGGGAGGTCTGGCCGACTCGCCTGAGGCCCCTCTCACATCGTACCCCTCAGCAGATCCCACGTGCAGGTGGCCGCGACAACCTGATCGTGCGCATTGAATGCGCCCTGACGACCAGATTCCCTGACACCCCGGGATTCCCTCACCGATTGACTGGCGAAGGTCAAATCTCACTGTGACGCAATCATCACGCCCTGGAAAAGACCCCTAAGCACAGTTCACGCCTCACCGAGCACTGCAGCCACGACGGAGTACCCTCGGACACTATTGCTATAGCTCCTGGTCACAATCAACATGCCTCTCGGGTACTATTACCGTCTCCCTCAGCAGATATCCCCTCGGTAAAACAGAGGCCTTGGTGGCTTGCAATTGCCCTCGACCAAGCTCGCCCGGGGGACTCGCACTCGTCGGTACGGACATGGTAGACAACTCGAAGCGGGAAGCGGACCGTGCTCTTTCCACATCAGCAAGTACAGACGCTACATCAGCCATGGCTCAAGTACGAGGCCATCCCGCCACACAGCTACCAACTCTTGAGACGCATGTAACCGTTGGCTCCTCCTTGAACCTATAAAAGGAAGAGCCCGGATGTAGCCTAGGCAAGTCAGAGCACTCACGCTTTGGCTTCACACGATATTGGCATTTTGGCTCAATCAACACCACGCACAGAGACTTGGGGCTCCGGCCTCTCTATCTACCCTGCTTGTACTCTCCTACTATAAGCACCATGGTGCGGATACACAGTGCTACCCCCTCGACTGGACTAGGGCCGAAGTTGGCCTGAACCAGTATAGGTATACATCCTTGTGTCATCTAGCATCACCATCTGGACCTAGGGACGCGCAACATATATATTACTCGTTGGTGTTAGGGTGGCGCGGAGGTCGAGCGACGATGGGATCATGAAGCGGGTGTGCGGCGGCGGCGGAGGAGGCAGCGGACGGAGACCCGCGGCTGCGGAAGAGGCCTGAATGGCGGGGGTAGAGGAGGAGGCGGCGATGCAGGGGCGAGCGGCAGGGGCTAACGAGGGGAAAGAAGCCATCGGGGGAGAGGATAAGGTGGGAGGTGGGCTGTTGAATAGTTGTGCTGCTTTGATGGGCTTACTTTAAGATTAAAGGCCCACTAGTCCCCTGTTTTTCTTTTGTTTTAGAGGTATATATGATGTATATGGCAAGGTATATGTATGTAGATGGCACCGCCTAGGAAAACGCCTAGGAGCGCCTAGGCTCCGCTTACTCCCGACTAGGCTCTAGGCTGTAGGTCACCGCCTAGATTCGCCTAGCGCCTAGCCGAACAGGGAGTATACATCCTTGTGTCATCTAGCATCACCATCTAGACCTAGGGACGCGCAACATATATATTACTCGTTGGTGTTAGGTCGACGCTGGTCCAAAACGCTGACAGACCTGCAATCGTCCAGGCAGGCTGGGATCATCCTCCAACAAGCGACAGAGGCATGTACAATATCGATCCCGACAAGTGCACCCTCAGCACCGCCCCCTTATACAGACCTGATGGAGCCACATGCGCCAAACATGGCGCAGATGGCACCTTCTCTAGTGCCACTACCGCAGATCATCGGTCCACCCACTCATTGACCCCCACTCTACCGCACGCACGGTACACAGTATGCCTGGAGCCCCCGACATACAATGGCACCACCTACCCAACACCTTGGATCCGCAAGATGGAGACGCTATTCATGCTACTGTAGGAGCTTGACCCCGAGTTCCATGTTCGGTACGCTACTTTCCATCTTACAGGTGCAGCACAACTTTGGGACACTTTACTGATCTTGCAACATATTTACATCTTTTCACCACAGCTCCTAGAAGATAACTAGGAGGTTCATCGACCCAAATATACATACAAATTTTGATAACATTGCTACTCTAGTTAATTCATGCGCTACCGTATTGGCTTCTCGGTTACGATGCTCAATTGAGATTGAGATGAACTCTTGCAATAATAAATTGCAAACATGCGCTTGTTGCCGAAAACCTTCATCGTTTCTACTACCTCCGGGTAATCTGACTTGATGATTAGCCGATTACTTCCAATCTGTTGTGCCAGCGCTATACCCTCTATATATATTTCCATTTGGCACTAACACGATGGGCCGGCACGGGCACGACCCGAAAAAGCACGGCACTAGCACGACACGGGCACGATACTCATAGTGTCAGTGCCGGCACGGGCACGATCCTGGGCCATGCCTGGGCCGCAGGTCCAGCCCGCAGTGCCGGCACGGGCACGGCACGGTTAATGGGTTGGCACGATGGTGGCCCGATTATTTTGGATCATTGGATCAGTTTCCATTGTTTCTGACCATTGGATCCACTAACAGCAAGTCTAACCTAGATATAAAAGCAAGACCCTCCCCATTTTCTCTCATTTTCCTTCCCAGCTGGCGTCCGTCAGTCCAACTCCCACCCGCACAACACATAAACCTCGAGGCACGACTGCGAGCTAGCACGGAGGCACGACGTGGCACGGTGGGCTGTCGGGCTCATCGGCACGACACGGCACGGCCGAGTTCCCATAGGGCCGGGCCTGGGCTGAGGATTGGGCACGGTGGCACTATCAGGCACGGCACGGTAGTGCCGCCGGGCCTAGTAGGGCCAGGCCTGATAGGGCCGGGCCTGATAGTGCCCGGGCCAGTGCCGGGCCGGGTGGCCCGTTTGGCCATCTATAACCCTCTAAGAGCCAGCACTTCAGCCATTGCCGCATGGACCACCCTGTCTATGAAGCATGAAGCAGTTGCTACAAATGACATCTCTTATAACTGCACCTATACCATCAATACCTTCCTCCATCTTGTAGCTTGCATCAACGTTTAGCAATAACTTGCCATCTGGTGGTTTCTTCCAGCCATTTTGCTTTGCAATCTTCTTCTTTGTTGTTCTTTGATAATTCGTCATCAGTGTGGCAATTGATATCGCCGCTCTTGCCGGATTTTGTACCTCATGGACTTACAGCGTTCCCACCACATATACCACCCACCGGTTAGAATCAACTCAGCCCATCCAACACGATTCAAAGCTTCAATCGGTCTTGACCCTTTGATCATCTCGATCGGCTATAACAACAGAGCCCGATCGGTCTATTATGATTTTTTTTCTGCAACTCCCAAGATCCGCCAAATCTCCATAATTTGCAGGGTTACAGGTAAACATGACATGCTTTGTAGAATGTTTTTCTAACACAACAAACAGCTTTAGCTGGCTTATGCATAAAACACATCAACCGAACAGCACGCATGCATATTGCCACGAATACGCATAAATCAAATCAAATTAGTTACATGACAATATATAATTCATGGAGGAGGAGTGGGGTAAGTTGAAATTGACACATCTCTTTTTTCTTTTATCAGCGCGTGCATCACTTGCATCATGGAGGAGGAGTGGGGTAAGTTGCATGCATGCGTATAAATGGATATACATGCTGCTAGGCTTCTACTAGCTAGTTGTGTTTCTAGTTGTACGTTGGTCACCTCAACGACGATGGGCATGACTCATGAGAGCTGGCATCAAGAGTTTCTACTAGTTGATGAGCAGCACATCCAAGTGCAAGCATTAGGAGCTAGGTGGCTACAGGGGGTGCGTGTGCGCGATAGAGGACACTAAAGTAGTGGAGTTTATACTGTTGTCACGTGTACGTCCACGCGCCAAACGTGGTGAAAAATCTACTCAACTCACCCCCGTAGTTCACCGCAAAACTTCAAACAGTGTGTCGGTTTCACGTCCTGAGCGAGGGTGGGTTGCTTGTGTTTGTCGCCGATGGAAATTATTTGCTAAATTAATTAATAAACTTACACCCCAGCTGATCCCGCGATCTCACTTGACGCCTACCGCCACGGTGTATTATTGCAGCGAGATCGATGGCGCCATTCAGGTGAATTACCCTAGGCCGGCCATATTTTATTTTAACCTTTGCTAGATCTGGCTATATCACGCTATGCTTTATTTTTTTGAGATTACACAGTATAACGCAGACACCCAACACGCACACACACTCACCCCTATGAACACACTACATAAACCCTACCCCTATGAGCACCTTCGAAGGACTGAGTCGGCAGATCTTGAAGTTCACGAAGTCACCACAGGCGCTTCGCTGTCGACGGCGACGGCGCCTACCACTTAATGCATAGCGCCGAAAAATCTTTTACACCGGCGTCGTCACACTTTTAGTTTCCACCTGCTCAAAACCGACCGCTTCAATTCCTTAACAACACCATGCGTGATTACTCACTCACAACAAGTGCCCTGCCTGCTCGGGAAATCGAGGGGCATGGGGGGCTCCGGTACACTACTACACGAACTGTTTGTAGGGGCGGCTCTTGATGGTTTGTAAAGGTGGCTTTGCAGTCACCCCTAGTAATCGATTTGAGGCGGCTAGTGATTGTGCCGCTCTTACAAATCATATCTAGATTTTATATTTCAAAATTTAAAAGTAAATAGCAAATCTGAACAAAAATGGACTATTTAGGGCCCTAAACAAGTTCAAATCAAAAAGTTATCAACTACTAAGTTTCATAAGTTTTCGAGATCTACAATTTTCGTTTATGGAGTGTCTCTCTCCGAGGTCTTTAACAAAATTTAATTTTGAGATATTTCAACATAGTTTTTGCATGACAAGATCGTTTCAAATCAAAAAGTTGTCAATTAGAAAGTTTTATAATCTTTTTGAGATCTATAATTTTCATTAAGGAAAAGTTTCCATCCGAGGTCGTTTAAAAATTCAAATTTTGAGTTTTATAAATTCAAACCCCATATTTTTAGGCATCAAACAAATTTAAATATAAAAGTTATTAACAACAAAGATTCATAACTTTTCAAGATCTACATTTTTTATTTAGGTCATTTTCCATCCAATATCATTTTAAAAATTTTAATATTTAGTGCCTTATTTTAATATTTGGCATTCATTAGGTGAGGCCTTCTAGAGGTGGTTCTTGATGAAGCCGTTTCTGGGGAAAGAAAAGAAACAACTCTTGTAGCAGCGTGATGCACGCAAGGTAATTAATTTTACACGTGTTAATTTTCTATCAGCACGTGAATGCGACACCATAGAATTGAAGATCAGACAATGAAATAATAATTGGCCATATAGATAATAATATGCATGGAGGAGTGGGTTAAGTTGAAATTAATCAATCGGACACGTCTCTTTTTTTTTTTTCTTTTATCAGCGCGTGCCTATAAATGGATACATGCTGCTAGGCTTTTACTAGCATAGAAGCAGTGAAGCTTTTCATTATTCCACTACTCACCATCTGAATCCAAAGCAAAGGAAGTTGTTTCTAGCATGGGAGCTGCTGGCCTTAAGAGTTTTGCTGTCACGGTGCTTATCCTTGGTCTAGTTGTCGAGCAAGCTCAAGCTTACGACGCCTGCTGCCCAGAACAAACCCAGGCTCTCTTCGAAAAGTGCTATGCAGACACGGGTTCTCTTTTCCTTGTATACTGTTTGGCCGCGTATGACTGCCGTCCGGGGAAATGCCGGGGAAATGTCCCTCCACCTCTGACATTAGGCACCAGTCCCTTTACTCGGACTCTACAGGTACATGACCCAAATCGATCAACCACCAAAATTCAATTCTTTTTCTCTAGCTAGCTCTCTGTATATATATTTGTTGTGTTTTGCGTTTTGCAGATGTAGCAGCAGCAAATGTTGCGCCAGTGGAATTCTGCAAGTCGGGATGTACATCGTCTGTGTGCGACAGCCTCAAAACTGGTACAGCAGTCAACAAAACCTTTCATTTTTCCATTGAGAGGGATCAAGTTTATTTATTATCATAGACTTGTTTTATATATTTGTCAGCTGTCGTCGGTAAGGTGGACCAGGCGAAGGATGTGGTCGTCAACCGCTGCGCCCAAGCGTGCTCCCGCTTCTGCACCAAACACTTCGTTGCTGGCAATGCCGCCACCAAGGTTGTTTAAAGCAATGGAGCTAGTGCATGCAAGGGAGCTTGATTCACGCTAATCGACCAAGCAAGCCGGATTGCTTTATATATGAAGTGTCCCATGCATGCAAAAAACCTAAACAAGTACTAGTACTTATTATTGTGTGTGCTAAATAAATGGATACGATAACATCCATATAAAGTATGTACCGAACGTACATGTAAGCTTTTATATTATCGCCCATGTTTTTCCTCGTGTCCCAATAAAATCGTGATCTTGGCGCGCGCGCCCTTAAAAAATTAAAAGTGTGTTCATCTCTCCACTTATGTATTATCTTTGGAATATATATAAAACAATGTTGTCTAAGTTGTTGTTAATCTTTGTTTCTCTTTCACCCTCTAACATTTGCTTGTGTTTATGTGCATGTGTTAGGCCCCCTGTTTAAGGGGCTCCTTCAAATGGATTCAAGAGTTGTTTAGAGCTATTTTGTGTCAAACAGGGTAAAAAGAAATAACTCCACGCATGGAGCCTCTAGAAACGTGCTCTGACATGACTTTGTGGTGTGGAGAAGCCAAAAATTATAGCTTCCCGGCTACCTCTCACTATTGTCCTCTCTCACCCATGCATGATAGTTAGGTGAAGCTATTTTGCCAAACAGAGTAATAAAACGACTCTACCTCCACCATAAGAGCCATTCTTGGATCTAAATCCAAAAAATGGATTCACCTGTGAAGTGAAGTTCTGTCAAACAGGTCCTTAATGTTCCTAGATAAACTGGGAGTCTCTAGAGCTAATCTTTTTTATGTGAATATTACATTGATTGAAGTTCAACACTACTACAACATAGGGACATAGTAACATTAGCTTGTACTCCCTCCGTCCAACAAATATTTCCACATCTGGGTTTGGGCACGAAAACCAAGGTGAAGGTGAAATGACAAAAATACCCCTATAACAGTACTGTCCGGTCCTGGTTTCTGTGTCCGTGTGTTGCTAGCTCGCTGCTGCCGCCTGGCATACTCACAAGGAGACAGGATCCTCTGTGGCAGGGCTTGCATGGGATGTGCATGTGGCACGGTATCCATGGACTAAATCTTTGTGCGGTTTTCTTCGTTCCGCATGGGATCCGGCTGCTGAGCAGATTACAGACACAAGGGACGTTCTTGAGCCTTCGTCATTGTTCCTTGTTTTTGTACACAAAAAAAAATTGTTTTACAGTCTTTATTAGCGCACGCTGCTAAACTTTCCCTACCACTGCACCAGACCTGACACCCTATTACTATCCCGTTCAGACCTATATCAACCAATTATTTGTGGGAAAAATTTTGAATCTCAAATGTACTTTTAACCATGGGATGGAGGGAGTACGTACGTGTTCCTATAGGTTGGAAAAAGTGCTACTAGCTCCCCTCCTTCCTGGGCTACAGTTTTATCATCCCTAGAGGAAATTAGGGTAGCAAGTTATATGGTAACACTAGCTTGTACAAATGTCTCAGATTTGGGTTTCTATTCGGATATTTACTCAATTCAACTTAATGTGCATATTTTTAAACAACGTAGATGATATTACCACGCCAACCATGGTGACCTATCCGACCTCACAAGCGACCTCTCCGATCACTACATCAACCAAAGTCTTTAATAGACCGATTACAAAACTACAATATAAGGTGCACGCGCTACTTTATGAATTTCAATTAAATATTAATGATAATTTTATGCTATCTAAGTCGTGCATGTTTACATTGCTTAGGTTCACTAAAGAAGGAGACAAACATACACCAAGGATGAACCAAAGAGAAAGACAAGCGCCCCGAACCAGTCCCAATCATAACTTTTGATGTGAAGAAGCGTCGAGAAGAAACAATCATAACTTTTGAATCCCAAAAGCAATGAAGGTGAAAGAGCACTTGTTAGAAAGAAATTGAAGTCTAGTTTCCAATGGTGCCAGCCCCGACCAGAGTGGATACTTCTTCACGGCGTCCAACCAGTTTTAGTGTTGACTGGTCAGAAGGTCGATAGTCTGCATGAAGTCTAAATGTTCGTGCAAAACTGTACCAATCCACAACACTTCGTGAAGTAAGAGGCACATGGTGTGAAAGCTTATCAAGTTAGATTTCAAACGCATCCAGTCACACATCATTTGAAGTTTCCTAGAAGGAGTTATGACCAAAACATTGAAGACCGCGCGAAGCCCGGATAACGTGCGGGAACTAAAACCACTTCGTGAATGCTTGCTTGATTGACCTTCCACGTTCCAACGTGGCTCCTTCAGTTCACATCCATCTTAAAGACTTATTCCTTGTATAAATAGCCCCTATGTGTAAGCTATCAACAACTTTCGATGAATTGAGATAATCCAAGTGATTTTCACAGCCAAGCTGTCGAGTGTCTTACATACCCTTGTTCTTCCTTGTTCTTCTTGGACTTGTGAAGAGATCCTCTGGGATCCACTACTTCGTGCTCTATGGCTTCCGTTCGACTGCACCGTATTGTGTGGATTAGCTCTGAATTGTGGTTCTGCGGTCGTTTGGAGATTGAGACGAAGTCCTCGTGATTTTGGTCGCATCCAACCTTGGCTAGGATAAAGCTAGTTACCGTTGTTTTACAGCAAGTTATCTCCACGCCATCTTCAACAAGGTTATCTCCGCTGCCCTCATATCAAGTTATCTTGTTTGTCGATTTATCGGCCGCGGAAGATCGGGCCAGCCTTGTGCCGAAATTGGTTCGGTACTTATCATCGCAGATGAATAGGATTTTGCACTAAGTTCATCAATAACTAAGGGGCTCCCTGTATCCCAACCCAGGTGCCTGAAATGGATTATTTTGAGGCAACGTTAGCGACCCCAACAGATGCAATACGAGAGAGCCTCTTGGAGCAAGAAGAAGAAGAAGAAGAAGAAGAAGAAGAAGAAGAAGAAGAAGATCAACCACGACACATCACCTGAACCAAAAACTTAAAACAAGCGACCGGTAAATAGGAAAAGTGAATAACTAAAGTGACATAAAATCGAGTACACTAAAAAATATTGTCCAATATATCCGAACTGAATTATAGTAGACAATACTTAATAAAATGGTAATGCGTTAAGTGAAGAAATTTGAATAAGAATTTTACATAACGAGTAGCCATTTTGCTTTATCAATCTTTTGTAATTTGAAAATTATCAAACAAGTAGAGAATAAAGTATGTAGGTATATATATAACATAGGCAAAATTAGATCATAAAAATAATATAGTAATCAATAAATATTTAATAATTAAATATATTGAATTAATCAATCATTGGCCCTGTTTGGATACTCTAGCTAGGCGAGAGCTAGAGCTACAAACTAGCTTTAGCTCTAGCCCCCCAAATTAGCTCTAGCCCTTGAGGTGTTTGGATCCAAGGGCTAGTTTGACAATAAATGTACCTTTTCAATCATTTGGCATATTTACATCAAGTTTTCAGCAGGATTTGGTGGCATTGGTGCAGCTAGTCAAAGTGTGGCCTCCTTGCGAGTTGAGTTCGAAGGAAGAGCGACGATGCAGCTAGTCCAAATGTCGTCGGCGGCATAGTCGGGCTGGGGCGGATGGGAGCCGACGGCGGCGCGGGACGCCCCCAGGCCGCGCGGATGCGCACCTCCATAGTGGCGCAGACGCCCCGGTCCCTCGGCGGGCTAGCGGCGCTGGCGTCCCGTCCCCGGCGGGCTAGCGGGCAGCGCCCCGTCCCCCGGGCGGCGCGGACGGGCGGCGAGGCCGGGGGGGGCCGCAGCCGGGCGGGCTGGGGGCGGGGTCGGTGGCGGACGCGGACGCTGGACTGGAGCTTGGCTCGACGGGGCGGAAGGAGCCACGCTACAAGCAAGGCGAACGGGATGAGGAAGAGGAACAGCGAATCCTGTGCGGGTGGGGGAGAGAAGAAAAGTGAAAATTTGGGTGGGTCTCACCAGAACTAGCCCTAATATGCACCCCTTGGATGAGCTAGTGATTTTGGGAGGGCTAGTTGCATTTAGCCCAAACTAGCCCATCCTGTTTGGCTCCCTTTGGGGCTAGTTGAGCCAAAACTAGCCCAAACTAGCTCTATGTCATGAACCAAAGGAGCACCGCCGGAAAAGGGCCCAACAAGGGGGAGCCCAAGCGACCAAAGGTGGCCCAAGGCCCGGCACACGCGAGCGCCTCCCTGGCCGGGCGCCGCGGCCGTCCGCCGTGAGCGTGCCACGTCGGTTGCTTCGCAATTTAGTAAGGAATATTTATGGAATAAAGATAGGAATAAAATAGGGAATAAATAGATTGCTTGTAAAAGAGGAATTCCAATCTATAAGGAAACCTCTAGATCTTTCTTAGCATGCAAGTCTCCCTCGGACTATAAATACAAGGGGCATGTAGTCGGGGTTGAATCTTAAGAAGAAAATTAAAGGGGTAACACCCAACACCCTAAGCTCTCTCTCTCCCTCTCTCCCTTCCCCTGGCGCCCGCGCGCCCCTCCTTGCCCCAGCGCCCGTCACCCCCACGCCGCCCCCTGCCACCACCACACCTGGCGCTGCCCGGCGTGCGCCGCCGCCCCCCGTCGTCTTCCTCCTCTCCTACCTCATCTTCAACAGCCCCGGCGACCAAATTACCATCGCCTTTTGGTAACCGATTACCCACCGCTTTCGGTCGCCCCGATTGCCGCCGCCGAGAGCCGCCCATGCTGCCCCATAGCCGCCGCGTCGCCATCGCCGCCGCCTCTCCCTCTTCTTTCTCCTCTCTACGGTCCCAAACAGCCCTCACCACCGTCTACACCATCATCGCCGCCGTCAAGTTTGCCGCCGGCGTGTCTCGGATCGCGGAATCTGGCGGTCTCCGACACCGGTATCCGGAGACCAGGACAATTCCCACCACCGACGGCTTCCGACCACCACCAACGCCAAGATCCGATGGACAGCCACAAGATCGCCGAGCTCCAGACGGGGATCTGCGAGTTTGCTGATTTCGTGAGGGAACTCGTGCCAACTTCACCATTTGTTGGTATTTATTAAGTGCAAACATAATATAAAGGATTCAAAGTTTACGTAATAAATATACCATTGTAGCTTTTACCCGGGAGTATTCCAGAGTATCGTTATTTATATTTTCCACAGGGAAGCAAGGGTAAAGACTATGATAAATTACCATCATGTATCTACTAACTTATTATATTAACTAAACTAAAGTGAGGGGGTAAATAATGTATATGATATGAATGATAATTAATAGCACTTAACCAGGAGAATATTATAATATAGAATAGATAACTAGGTCGAGAGGACAACGGGAGAGATCTAGGTTCCTGTATTCTTCTCTAGTACTTTGGTTCTTGAGTAACTAAGGCATGAAAAGGTATAGCGATCATATAAGAACACTTCGGGACATCAGAACACTAGCCGCAGAAAGGGATGAGAAGGGGGCTAGGAAGCTCCGACTACGGTCCTACAACACCAATCCGAACGTGGTGGAATACGTCGGCCGTTAGGGCTGTCACCACCTAGGGCTACCACAACTATCCGTGGGACTGGGTGCAATCTAAGGTAACCTCTAGTCTAGACACCACGTCTACACTATTAATTACTACTCTAGTCACAATTTATAACTAAAGCACTCGATGCGAGCGAAGATCCCATGCAAATATATAACAACTATATTCTAATCAATAAATGAAAGGCATAAAAGTAACTAGAGAAGATAAATATATTAAAGCATAAGTCTTACAATGAAAAGATACAAAGACATACCAAAACACTGAAGACTTCTCCAGAACCGGAACGCAGCTCCGCTCTCCCTAACTCTCTACTAGATCTATTCTATTACATTGTAGCTATCTAATTCTCTAATATTAACGAGAGAGACCATCCATTCATGGGACAACTCTCAAGTCAATCTGGTACATGGCTCCTAGGGGTCTAGGGGTCTATATATATGGGTCTTCTCCTGTCCCTTCAGCTTCAGCAGGCGATGCGGTACTAATCCGGTGTTTGATCTTAATCCATCTCGTACTTCTACCGACGCCCTCGGATCAAACCGACGTTAAACAACCGGTTTTGATTGCGTCTTAGAGGCGGTGGAGGAAGCTTAGAAGCCGGGCCGACATGGCGGAGGTGGCAGCCGATCGGCCCTATTATTGGGCCGATCGGCCCAAGATGGGCCCCACCTGAGCTGAGCTTTTGTGGGTGCGTGCGTGTCGTCGTGCCGTTTCGAATTGTATTTGTTCGCGTCAAACGGAGTCCGGATGAGGGAGTTATGCCCGTTTTTTTTACCAACCCCGCTCTGCGATCGATATCTTCGATTACGGACTCCGAATATGGCAAATGATATATCCGTTTCGATCATCTCGACGAGCTCTTCGCAATGTTGTACTTTGATTCTTCATTTGAAGTACTTCTAAGTTGCTCTTTTTGTAGGAGTTGGATCGGAGTACGATTGGGACACGTCTTGGAGTCGTATGTCACTCCAATCAATTTTGTTTTTCCCTGTTTAGTCCCTACAAATCATAACTTCACCAAAACTCGTGGAAATATGTTAGTGACACCCTATTCTAAGTTGGTATTATTATTTATACCCCTTTCTCATGTTTATTTGATTAATAAATTTATACGATAACAAAGGTGTCAACAAACTCCCCAAGCTTACCCTTTGCTAGTCCCTAGCAAAGCTATATATGCTATAGTAGGATCGAGTCGCTACTACGCTTTCATACCTCGGAAATACTTGTGTTTATCGAAATAAATTCTCCACTTAACCAGATTGCTCTCTCATACCTGTTTACCATGGGGCGTAGCCTTTTCACGAATCATAAGCAATTAAAAGACAGAATAATTAAGTCAAGTACCATGTCTCAAGTTCTTCGATCAACTATCATCCCGGGGTTTTGCAACATTTTTCAAAAGAAACTTCAGAGATCCTATGTATGACCCTCTTAAGTGGATGGTATTAGTGGAGTTATACATGTGGCGGGACATACATAGTGGGATGATAGTGGTGAAATGGATGAGGATGAAAGGTAAATAGCCTTTTTAGCCTTTTTCTAGTATTTTTCTTCTCAAGCATCTTGAACTATATCTCTCTTTCTAAAAATTGCTAAGGTCTGGGCTAACCATTCTTGGAGAGGTGGGCTTTGCCCCGGTCTTGTGTCCATTTTTCTCTCTCCTTAGAGATGTGGGCCCTACTCACCCTCGGACACGTGTCCATTATTCATCTCTAAATATATTTATTAGGGAGGTAGGCCCTTCTCGCCTAGTATGACTTTTTGTCCGTTACTCTCCCTCTCTCGTCTCACTTTTCTCTCTAAATATTTATTTTTCTTTTTCTTTTCTTTTTTTTTTTTTTTTTTTCGAATGTAGCACAGCCTCTATTTGGCATAAAAACACGAGAGAGACATATCCAAAGATTGCAAGAGTTTATTTTTATAATTATGGCTAGCGGCTGATGGAGTATGGGGAGGCGTACTTCCGGGTTAGAAGCAGCGTATTTGGTGGAGTGGGATGCGAAAGATAAACTCTTAAGGGTCATAGCTAAGGAACTCATCATGTAATATTTTATAATTTTCAAAGATAAAAACCAGGAATCAGGTATCTCTAGAAATATGATAAACAGTAGCTCAACTTTTCATATATCTTTATCCTTTAATGCTAAGACTCAGATTAAGCATGTGCTTCCCACAGGTGTTGGGTTTTAGAGCAAATTAAGCATTTAAAGCTTTGGGAGAATCTAAGTCCAAAGTATAAGTACTTTTAAGAGGAATTAAAAGGCGGAGCAACTATTCATCATTTCCTTAGCATAGGGATTATCTTGGCGTTAATTTTATTCTAGCAAGCATAAGCACACTATCTATTTATTTATTTATAGCAAACATAAAGATCAAACTATATATATAACGTAAACTTTTTATTTAGTTTTCTATAGTTATGCATCTTTTTATATCTTTTTAACAAAACAAACATACCAAACTAGTAGTAAATAAAGTAAAGGATAAGAGTACTTACCTGGATAATGGGGGTTGCACACCCCCCAAAAGTCGGATCTTGACAGTCTTCTAAAGATGTAGAAGTGAGGTAGACTGTGGTGGTGTGGTAGGTTCATGCTAAACAATGAACGTGCACACCGATGATTCTTTCCTGCAAAATATTAATGGACGTATACCCGAAGGATTGCAACTATTGAAAGAACATGTTGTTGTCCACAGGTTGATATAAACTCATTTATGCTAACAAAAAGATGGTTCTTTGATTACTTTAGCACATATATTATGTTTTTTTTTATAAATTATGTTCTTAGCTGCACTCTAGCATGGATCAAGGCAAATGTAACTTTTAGCAAAAGACAAAATAAATGATGTGATACTTACAGATCTTTCTTCAATGAGGAACGATCCGGGTCTTCCTTTTGCGCAGAGTTGTTGGAGTTCATCATACGCCTTGCCTCACCTCTATTGTGAGTTCATCTCTTGACTTACCCGCATTGAATATGATAGTTTTCTGCAAGGGTTAGTCAAAATAACTGCTGTCTACTAGAGCATACTCTTGGTTCAAAAATCAACCTAAACACCACGTCTAATTTGATTTAGGAAGGCGTTCTAACCTAAGCACCACGCTTAATTTAAAAAGCCTTTAGAAGAAAGATCACTACACCTTATGGTTTCAGGAATCAAACTAAACACCATGTTTAACTTTCGAGCCATGAAAACAATTTAAACTAGGCACCATGCTTAATCTAAAAGGTGTATGAAAATACTTTAAAACCTAAGCATACTATAGCAAACAACGGTACCATGGAAACATCATAGAGATTTACTTAAATAGAGATGAAAGAGCATGATCATGGTGAGGATAATATTTTTATTTATTTATTATTTTTTATATGCAAACGACATGATAGGTGATTGCAAGGAATTAAACATGCAATGGATCTACGATAAAAAAAAAACATAAACTAAGTGGAGTGAATGCATGGATTATTCAAAGTAAACATGCATGCAATGCAACAATTAAAAAATAACTACTCATAAATTAAAGTCCATGAGCAAGACTTTCTCACCTTTGATCATACTTACCATGACTCACTAATAGAGTTTGTGAGTTGTGCAGCTTCTACTTTCGTCACTTGAGATGTGCTTTGAATTCTTGTGACGGCGACCTTTTCTTCAATCTACATATGGTTAGAATAATATATATAAATAAATATACCTAAGAGATGGCGGGGCTCCAGTGTTGATGGATCTTGATGTTCAAACACCCTGGTTTCTCCTTTTCTTGTGGAAGCTTGCGAAGGAAGGTCGCGACGGCATCAAATGTCCCTGTCTATTCCACACTCAACGAGAACAAGGGTAATCCTACTAAAGCTTGATACACTAAATTACCGGATATCAAGATCATTATCAGAATCTTTACGCCGAATGCTTCCAAGAACGGCGCCAAAAAAGCTTGTTGGTATTTATTAAGTGCAAACATAATATAAAGGATTCGCAAGCGCCACAGAATAAATATACCATTGTAGCTTTTACCAGGGAGTATTCAGTATCGTTATTTATATTTTCCACGAGGGAAGCAAGGGTAAAGACTATGATAAATTACCATCATGTATCTACTAACTTATTATATTAACTAAACTAAAGTGAGGGGTAAATAATGTATATGATATGAATGATAATTAATAGCACTTAACCAGGAGAATATTATAATATAGAATAGATAACTAGGTCGAGAGGACAACGGGGAGAGATCTAGGTTCTGTATTCTTCTCTAGTACTTTGGTTCTTGAGTAACTAAGGCATGAAAAGGTATAGCGATCATATAAGAACACTTCGGGACATCGGAACACTAGCCGCAGAAAGGGATGAGAAGGGGGCTAGGAAGCTCCGACTACGGTCCTACAACACCAATCCGAACGTGGTGGAATACGTCGCCGTTAGGGGCTGTCACCACCTAGGGCTACCACAACTATCCGTGGATTTGGGTGCAATCTAAGGTAACCTCTAGTCTAGACACCACGTCTACACTATTAATTACTACTCTAGTCACAATTTATAACTAAAGCACTCGATGCGGCGAAGATCCCATGCAAATATATAACAACTATATTCTAATCAATAAATGAAAGGCATAAAAGTAACTAGAGAAGATAAATATATTAAAGCATAAGTCTTACAATGAAAAGATACAAAGACATACCAAAACACCGAAGACTTCTCGAACCGAACGCAACTCCGCTCTCCCTAACTCTCTACTAGATCTATTCTATTACATTGTAGCTATCTAATTCTCTAATATTAACGAGAGAGACCATCCATTCATGGGACAACTCTCAAGTCAATCTGGTACATGGCTCCTAGGGGTCTAGGGGTCTATATATATGGGTCTTCTCCTGTCCCTTCGGTTTTTTGGCGTCGCGGTACTAATCCGGTGTTTGATCTTAATCCATCTCGTACTTCTACCGACGCCCTCGGATCAAACCGACGTTAAACAACTGGTTTTGATTGCGTCTTAGAGGCGGTGGAGGAAGCTTCCGGAAGCGGGGCCGACATGGCGGAGGTGGCAGGCCGATCGGCCCTATTATTGGGCCGATCGGCCCAAGATGGGCCCCACCTGAGCTGAGCTTTTGTGGGTGCGTGCGTGTCGTCGTGCCGTTTCCGAATTGTATTTGTTCGCGTCAAACGGAGTCCGGATGAGGGAGTTATGCCCGTTTTACCGAACCCCTCTCGCGCCCGATATCTTCGATTACGGACTCGAATATGGCAAATGATATATCCGTTTCGATCATCTCGGCGAGCTCTTCGCAATGTTGTACTTTGATTCTTCATAAGTACTTCTAAGTTGCTCTTTTGTAGGAGTTGGATCGGAGTACGATTGGGACACGTCTTGGAGTCGTATGTCACTCCAATTCTGCTGTTTTCCTGTTTAGTCCCTGCAAATCATAACTTCACCAAAACTCGTGGAAATATGTTAGTGACACCCTATTCTAAGTTGGTATTATTATTTATACCCCTTTCTCATGTTTATTTGATTAATAAATTTATACGATAACAGGTGTCAACAACCGCCCTCCCGGGAGCTTCGACCAGCTACCGCTCACGATGACGCCAAGGGCGACGCAAGCTTGGGCGCCACCGCAACGGACGACAACAGCGTCCTCGACATCCCACGGCGACCGGTGGCCACGCTACCGCAACACCGCAGCACGCGACCATGCTGTCCGACGAGCACGCCAGCGGCAACCACGTCAAGTTGGGCGACCTCGACGGCGGCGCTCCTACCACGGGTGCCACCGATGACAACGGTGCCTCCCGAGGGCACCGCCGACATCGTCCCCTCCTCGACCACAGACGCTGCAAGCAACGAGCACGCCTACACCAAGGATGCCCCAGCTGCCGCGACCCAGATCAGATCAGATCGGGAGGCTACCACCGACGTCCACCAGCTGCTCGACGAAAAGCCTACCCAACTAGGCCAACGTCTCGCGGCTACTATAATGGCGCAAATAAGTTCCCCGGTCACTAGCAATATCATCTTTCACATTGGGAAAATCTGGAGTGCCAACAAGGATGACTTAACAACGTCGCCCGACGTCGACATCGCCAATCTCAACCCCGACGTCCCCAACATCCTGGACAACAACGGCGACATGAACAACAACGACAACACCTTCGCCAACAAGGACGTCTTCAACACTGGTATCGTCGACGACATCGCCAACAACATCAACGATGACGACGCTACCATGGGCGCCATGAACGGCAACGACGTCCTCAAGGACGCCAATGCCGATGACGACCACCCTGATGTCGACTACGTCTTCGCCATGCCTACCATCGACAACAACTACGAGGGCATGAACCACGACGATCCCCTCGCGGCCAACCCCGACACTGGCAACCACAACGTCCCCCACAGGGGCGCCACGGCCGATGAGAACACCGACGCCTCCCCAAATGCCACCAAGAAGACAGTCGTTCTCTCACCGACCTTCAACGACGACGATCTGCTACACCTGCTAGACATCCTGCCGACATCAACAATGGTGGAGAACACCATCAATCAAGCTGCAGATCCAGCAAAGGCGACACCATCAGCACCGCGCCAGCGGAACATCAGGTACACCGCTGCCCAACTGACGAGAACGACACTCCTCTTTCTTTGGCTCCTCTGCATCACCACGACGGCGCCACCGGAGAACGGAGACACCATACCATGGTGCCCCACTCGCGGTTTTGGAACCTCCTTCAACGGCGACACCAACAACTATCGCGACGTCAACTACTCGGCTACGACAGCCGGGACGACTCCAGTGCCGTACCCGTGGGCTCCGATGTTCCTCAACGATATCTACGTCCAGTACGACTACGCCAACAAGCTGTGGCTTGCATTGCACCTGGAAGCGCCCTACATAGGAAGCACGCCAGTCCAACTCGCCCAGGAGTCCAACACCTCCATCTTCAACAAGTCTCGACTAGTGAGCTTCACTGACGACGACAAGAGGTACATACCACCCACATCAACCCCCTACATCGTCAACCTTGTCACAACCCCGGAGGCTCCCGTTCCACCTCAACTCGCTACTTCAACGGATCCCAAGCTATTTGGCCTCGTCGGAACCATAAAGTTCCAGATGGGCGCACCAGCTTGGGCTACGCTAGAGTGGAATGGCGTCCAGCCCTAGACGACCAGGCCATTCGTGTGCCATCCATTTAGCTACAAGGTTAGCATCTCCATCTTCGCCCAACACATCAACTACGACACCAGTGTAGAACGACAGCGCAAGGACGCGCTGTCAGCGAAAGGGGGGAGAAATGTCATGAACCAAAGGAGCACCGCCCGGAAAAGGGCCCAACTAGGGGAGCCCAAGCGCCGACGGGGCCCAAGGCCCGAAGCACGTGGCGCCCTCTGGCGGCGCCGCCGCCGTCGCCGTGTGAGCACGCCCACGTCGGTTGCTTCACAATTAAGTAAGGAATATTTAAGGAATAAAGATAGGAATAAAATAGGGAATAAATAGATTGCTTGTAAAAGAGAAATTCCAATCTATAAGGAAACCTCTAGATCTTTCTTAGCATGCAAGTTTCCCTCGGACTATAAATACAAGGGGCATGTAGTCGGTTGAATCTTAAGAAGAAAATTAAAGGGCTAACACCCAAAACCCTAAGCTCTCTCTCTCTCTCTCTCTCTCTTCCCGGCGACCGCGCGCCCGCCCCCTCCCTTGCCCAGCGCCGTCACCCCCCGCCGCCCGCCTTGCCACACCGCCACAGCGCCGCCCGAGGCGGCCGCCCGCCGCTACCCCGTCGTCTTCCTCCTCTCCTACCTCATCTTCAACGGCCCGGCGACCAAATTACCGCCCGCTGGTAACCGATTACCCACTGCTTTCGGTCGCCCGATTGCCGCCGCCGAGCCGCCCACGCTGCCCCATAGCCGCCCAGCGTCGCCATCGCCGTCGCCTCCCCCTCTTCTTCCTCCTCTCTCTACGGTCCCAAACAGCCCTCACCACCGTCTACACCATCATCGCCGCTGTCAAGTTTTGCGCCGGCGTGTCTCGATCGCCCGGAATCCTAGCGGTCTCGACACTCTAGCCACAGGATCCAAACGGGGCCATTAACTATATAATATTTATCATGAATAGATTACGTAATATAATTTATATCAACAAAAAGTAAATCAAAGTAATAAAATGATTTGCAACAAAAAAATATATTAGGACTAAAGTAAAGTAGGAAAATACTAAAATTAATTTAACATTTGTATATCATTAATAGTATTAAACTAATATCAAAGGTTACTTATAGAGATACTACTAAATGGTTCCGCTGCATACTTAATATTATTGAAATTAAGTAATTAGTCACTAGTCATGGATAGAAATTTTTAATAGATTTATCATACCTTGCTCTTAATGGATACAGGTAAATGTCAAATATTTATGTTTTTCAAATATGGATTTAGAACCAGATAAATAAAAATACTAAAAAAACGAATTTGGATACATCCATTTAGTATCCACATTATAAAAGATACAAATACATAATATCCATATTACGTGTTTTTGGTGGATATACGAATTTGGATTTTTTTTTCTCGAACACGCAAAAGGTTTGCGCGTCTTTTGTATTAAGACGAATGAAAAGTTGAATGTTACAACGACGCGCCATGATCGACGCACTATGGGGGAATACAATTATACAAGTAGCTCAGCCCTCCCTAACAGAAAGGGAACAAACGCGATTACTCACTAGATAAACAACCTAGTCGACAATGTCGATTAGCTGCGATGGCTCGCGCACCGCGTCGACCGCCTCGATCCTACACCTGACGAGTCCGGGAAGATGCGACACATTGCCTCCTTCTGCGAGGGAGTGCGGTTGTCGCCGTAGACTCTGTTGTAGTAGGCCTATCGCTCCGCCGTAGAGGGCACCGTCCGTCCATCAATGAACCCCATCCGCTGCATCACCAACATCTCCCCCCGCTTCGCAACTGGCATATGCGCGAACGGCTGAGCGGCGAGCCTCCTGCTGCGGTGCGGCAGCATAGGCTGAGGCGGCGACACCTGCACCGGCAGAGGCAACAAAGGCGGCAACGCCTTACGCAGGACCTTGTCTTTGAACCGCTTTATTCTCTCGCCCAGGGAAGACGGAGAGGCAATGGCGAGTGCGTCTGTGCCGGTAGGTGTGGCTTGCGCGGCGGCCTCAGCGCCAACTACGGCGTCCACCGTGGTCGCCCCGACGTCCGCGGTATTGTCCTTCCTCGGGCCAAAGCCTGGCGGGTACATCCATTTCCATCTTTGAGACTTATTTAGTCTCAGACAAATTTGAACCTAGAAATGTATTGTTTCAGGGACGACGAATCATGCAAAGTTTAGTGCCTAGCAGTGAGTGATTCGTCTCCAAATTCCACAATCTCTGGTCATTAATTTTCCCCTGCATCGTGACCTCCCATTTAACGTACTCCTACATAATTCCCGGTCTTCAGTTTTCCCTTACACGTCTCCCACATTATGACATTAATTAGGTGAAATAATCACCAGCACTCATGGTGTTTAATCACAGGATATAAACGTACGCACTGGTGGACGTTCATCAGATGCTTTCTGACTTCTAACCTCC
The DNA here is from genome assembly GCA_015847255.1 of Hyparrhenia diplandra. Lineage (NCBI taxonomy): Eukaryota > Viridiplantae > Streptophyta > Magnoliopsida > Poales > Poaceae > Hyparrhenia > Hyparrhenia diplandra. Next base: position 143,851 of record JADLZK010012703.1, read on the forward strand.
TCCTGTCTATCATATCTCTCCATAGAAGAACAGACTGAAATGCAACTATGAAGCTGCGATCCTGACTTAGGAATGTTTGCAGAGCTTGGTCGATTACTGAGGTATTGTTCTGCAACACCATAATTCATTTCCTCAGACTGTGGGGATATATATAATTTCGTTCCTCAAATATTAAAATTCGATGTCATCTGTTGCGTTGTATCATGAGACTACTAGTTTTCCAGGAAAGAAAATCATCATATCTTCTCCAGATCCCTATCCGTCCTTCAGCGAAAGCAGGGTAAGTAATAGTGCTAAAGAAGATGTATAATCTTCACTTTGTTTATGCAATTGAGTGTGTGTATGCATCACTTGGGGTGTTTTGTGTGTGTGTGTTTATTCGACAGAAGGCTTCGATTTCTTTTTTTTTCCCTATGTTAGACTAGTATTAGCAGGATCCCTGCTTATCGCTCCTGGATTAGTTCCATTCGTGCATGTACATGCGACTAGGATCTCTGCTTGACTTGCGCCACAGCCATTCATGTGCTGATGTGCATGCTACTATTCTAGGCGAGTTGCAACCTCTTGCTGCTTTGACCGGATACTGTTTCTTCTATAAGCCGGTATGATATAGTAGTATATAAGAGAGGCTGCTAATACATGTACCTTTTGATTCCTGAGTAATCAATCAGTGAATTATCTCGTCTATCAGTCTCTCTTCAAAGTTAAGGGTAATCTTCTCTCCTGTTGTAACTTCAAGAATATAAGGTGTCGCCAAGTCACTGAATATGAAGAGTATTTGTTCATCTGTTGACTTAATCTCTATCACTTTAATCTCTATCTGACCTATATCATGCAAACTGCAGTGAACATGGACGGACAGGGCTCCCAGGTGAAGAAATCTTGTGCTTGTTGCAAAATGTACAAGGATCATTTGCATGGGAAGATGACGTATTTCCTCATGCCCATGTCTGCTAATTATAAACACAGCATGGTGAGTCTTTCTTTAAGTTTACAAATCTTTATGCCCTGAACTCTGATACATTTTCATGATCTACCATGTTCTATTTGGAGATAGATTGCAATCTTCGAAGTAGTGTATGGTCGCCTACCGTTTCCATAAACTTCACTGATCGAGTCTGTGTGATATACAAAACTGAAAGATTGTAGAACCGTGTGTCGGATTAATCGAGCAATTGAAATCAATTACAATTTCAAACTTACTTCTCATCGGTGATGAATTGCAAAACAATGCAACAGAAAACATAATTAGACAACGCCTGCTCTCCCATGCTTGGATTGCTCTGTATAAAGATATATAAAGCCATGCATTATATGTGTTTCATTCACTTTTCTTGGTGCAGACAATGCCTGCCAGATTCATGAACCAGTTTGGAGGAGAGATCTCAGAGAGCATCGACCTCGAATCGCCTAATGGTAGTGTTTATGCTGTCAAGGGCACCAAGTACATGAACAAGATGCTCCCCAGTGTGGATGGAAAGAATTCGTTGATGCCCATCCCATAGAGGAGAATGACTCTTTGCTGTTCCAGCACATGGAGAAGGCCCGTTTTAAGGTTCTGATAATCGATCCTGAAGGATGTGAGAAAGTCATTCCTTGCGATGGGATCAGAATCAGTTCTAGTAACACCCAAGAACAAGGCACGGGTTGTGTTGATGTTTCAGAGAGCTCCCACGACTGTGCCAACAAATCATCAAGAGTTCGGAAAAGAGCCTCTAGCTCTCAGAGGGATTGTCCAAGTCGACGTAGAAAAGCTGCAAGGATTACCAAAATAAGAGCCTCTTCCTCTGAGGAATCAGGTTATTATGTTATTATATATATAATTGTTGGCTGCCTTATACATGCATGAAGACAATTTCTTTTGTTAAATGTGCCTATGTGCAATGTCAATGAGCTTTGGTTTGATTTATCTAAAAGGTTTTTTATTTGTTTGTTTGTTTCTCCTGGTGGCTTTCAGTAACTATTAGTTATGTGCAGGACCAGATTCTGAGGGAACTGCTGGATATGAATTGTCTTCAGGCTTTGATGATAATCCAAAGACAAACGCGGCACCTGATTATGTCTCTTCACGTATGAGTACTCTCTCTGAAGAACAAGAGGTGCAAGTAGATGGACTTATCAAGGAAATCCAGCCTGAAACTACTGTATTTGTGGCTGTCATGAAGCCAAGCAATGTCAACCGACACCCCTGTCTCGTAAGCTGAGCTCCTCTCTTTTGCCAATCAAAAACTGGTCCAATGTAATCCTGCAAATGCACGTCATATTGTGTTTGCTGAATGCTGATTCATCCCAATTCCCATCTGGAATCAGGTAATTCCTCAAGATTATGCAGCCGCGCACTTCCCACAGACAAGTCAAGTGGTGACGCTTCAGCGGCCAGGCAAGAAGAAGTGGCAGGCCAAGCTATACGTCAGGAAAGACAGAACATCAGTTTGCCACCAGCTCTCTGGGCGTTGGTTAGAGTTCGTACAGGACAACCATTTGCAGGAAGGCGACATCTGCATCTTTCAGCCGTTGAAGACTGGTGGCATAAGGTTCACCCTGATGGTTCATCTGATTCGTCAATCAAAGGTTGGTGCATCATCACATGAACAAGGAAACAGTCCTAGTTCAGGAGGAACAAGCTCCAGTAGAGGCAAAACAACGAGGACGACGACGGCAAAGGAGCCTAAGATTGTGCACTCAGGTGAAGGCAGCAGATCAGCAAAGGCGAAGAAGGCGACACCGGTGGCGCGTGTTAAGGGGGAACCTGCCGCCGATCAGGCGCCTTCACCTTGTAATAATTGTCACCCGACTGATGATGAGTCTGGTGATTCTGGTGGACCTTCTGAAGCAGGTCCTTACATTATGGCATCCAAGGCTCAACTGACTGACGAGCAGTGGAAGAAAGTGGATGACACAGTTGGCAGCATTCAGTCTCAGGTTCCCATTTACATTGCAGTGATGAACAAGACCAATGTTGCTGCCACCGGCGCCGTCTTAGTAAGCAGCTCAAAAACTCCAAACTCTTTCTCCTGTGCCAATTTCAGTTACTCTGTACTTCTTGTACTTTGCTGTTTCTTAACACACTGTATGTATGTGTATTATGGAACAGTACTTTGGCAAGAAATATACTAGCAAGTACCTTCCAAGAGGGGAGCACACGGTGACGCTCGTGAGGAACGTGGGGAGCTCGGAGTGGAAGGTGAAGATGCATGGGCGGAAGTTCAGTACAGGCTGGCGTGGCTTTGTCCGCGACAACCGCCTCATGCTGGACGATATCTGCCTTTTCCACCTGACCAAGGAGGACAACAAGATGCTTACAATGACGGTCTACATCATTCGCATTCGCCATGTCTAACATTGTCAGTTTATTAGTTTCTACCTGGTTCGATCCTGCACTAGGTCACTAGGATGATAATATATAGGATGTTGGGCTTTGCACAACAACTTCCTGCTGGTACTTCGAGTTGCCGTTGCTGCAAAATAAGAAAAGGACGAACCTTAGTTTGTTCATGCACTGAACATTCTTTGTTACAATCTTCCTGCTGCTATTTCGTGTTGCCTTTGTGCGGCTTTCGGATCCTCCATGCAAGTGTTCAGTGTACAACACTGTTAAACATTCTAGCAGACTGAATCAAGGACCAAAATAACTCCGACTCAAAAAAAAAAAAAAAAAAAAAAAAAAAAAAAAAAAAAATGAGGAGCCATGTTTCAGGTGTCTGGGACTGCTCCACACCCCTGTTTTTGTTTTGCCACCTTCAGCCCACCTTGCTCCAACAAAAAGGTGAAGTTGAGAATTTCTTAACTCCATATAGGATTTCTTATATGTTCCACCGAATTTCATAAATTTTTACTTACATATATACCCTGTAGCCAGTAAAACATACAATAAACATCAATCAGGGGCACAACAAAATCATTTGCATGGGAACAACTTGATACCATCTACTCCACAAGACCACAAACTCCATAATGGAGCTGCAAAAACTAGTGCAGAGCAATTCCAAACATATCTTCTCCCAGCCCCATTGCAGTATTACTAGAGTAGAGAAGCCCGAGCCAGAAAAAAATAAATTCTAAAAAATTCTCACAGCATTTAGAAGGATAAATGCAGCTCCATTGTTGTGCAATGGTCCCCTAGAAAGCAGCCTGCACGTATGTTTGTGTTGCTCTTTCACAAAGGCGGTCTAGGATCAAATTATCTCTGGGAGAACTTACGAACTACGGTCACAAGTTCCAGCCAATCCTGTCAATATCAAAGCATGGTGGGAAGAGGCAGCAAAGAAGGTGACAATTTCAAAGCGAAGGCGGCTCAATGGAAGGAGCGTAACAGGAGAATTTTCAACAACACCCTAGAGACGGTGTTGCAAGTGGCGGCAAGAATTAAGGAAGACATTGACCAAAGAAAGAGAGCCTTCACTTAAACTTAGTATTTTGATGGGGTTTTTCTGTGTGTGTTTATCTTTCAGTAGTGGCATGAGAACTGTTGGGACACGGTCCCCCGTGCACCAGCGGAGGTGTCCAACCAAGCGAACAAGCACAAGTTGGGGACCTTCGCTAACCAACCAAGTGAAACCCTGTTTGGTTCTATGTCTGTTTCGTAGGGCTAAATAGCAAACCGATGTGGCGTCCTCAAGTTGGCGAAGATCTCCTCCACCGCGCTTCAAGGAGGCAGAGATGGAGATCTTCGCCGGCGTCGCGGATCGGAGCCGAATGTGGCGAAGGTGTCAAGCCTCAAGTGCCCAAAGTTGGGGCTCGGAGACGAGGAGATAGGAACTACCCGGGCGAAGGTGTCGCCCCGCTGGGCTTGAGCTGGAGGGCTATCTCTCAAATGGGCCGGTGTTGGCCCATCCGCTAAGGCGGTTCAAGCTGAGAAAAAGAAAGAACGCGAATACCGTAATATGTTTGGGAATATATGAGGACAAATTTGTAATCTTGAATTCCCGCATAATGTAAACTATAAATAAGGGGCAAGACTCCCCTTATGTTGGTTGGTGAATGAAAATTATTGCTATTGAATATTGAGCAATTCACACTTAGCCTCAAGCATACTGATTCCTCTCCCAGGGCAACGCATGGGCGGAGGTCTTGTCCCGTGTTAGAAACCCCAGTTTCAACAAGAACCACCTTGTCTTATTTCTTTGTCTGTACATAAAATCTTTTGCTCCCTACTTAATTGAAAGGAAGAGTTCCTACCAATTTCTTTCAAAAAAATTAGAAGGGTAATAAATTCTAAAAAATTATCACGACAATTAGAAACATTTACCCTTTAATTTTGTACTAGACTCTAATCATCTTTGCCAATAATATCCATTGGAATAGTGATCTCTCAAAATACCAATCTATGACATTATAAAAATAACTCAAAATACGCACCCACCACCCCCAGTTTGTATATAATACTCACATGTCCTTATTAAAATAATTCAAAATAACCCCTAACTTACCCACATTGCTATTATGAAATATAATTCAAAGTAAAACCCTCACATTGCATCTAAATTACTCAATGAAGCATCCATCGGATTAAAAAAAAAAAAGAACACGCGTGTTGGGCCAGGCTGCGTGAGACAAGAAACAAAAACAAAAAGAAAATAGAAATAGAAACACAGTCCAACACGAAGGCTGAAACGGCCCAAGAAAGAAAGCCACTGAAGAGAGCATACATCTCAACAAAATCATAACCGTACAAAAACTGATTGATTAAGGAATAAAACATGAATAAGCAGATCTATAAAAATCCCGTATATATATATCGTTACTAAAGATAATATAAAGTAGTTGTATATTTTAACTTCACAAACTATATCGAAAGAGCCCAAACTATCTTTGGCCCATACAAGACTCAATTCTGATGACTACAAACAGGTATGGATTCGCTCAGGGCCGTAACTACGGTTTGGAGGCCCCTGAACAAAATACAATATATGGGGCCTCAAAGAAAACCAAAGCATATTTTTCTTTTAACTATAAAGCTTCAAAATATATGTGTATCTTATCTTACAATACTAAGAACGGATCATATCTTAATGCTAAAAGTACTACTCAGGTAACAAAGTAACATCCCTAACACAATGCTAAAAGTACTACTCTGGTAACAAATTAACATACCTAACACATAGCTAGCATCTGCGGAGCAAAACAATAGAACATGAAAAATGAACTTACGGTGATTGTCACACCAGCATTCGAGGGGCGGGCGGCGACACGGCAGACGGTGGCGCGGTGAGGGGGCGGCTGCCCTAGGGGCAGCAGCGTCTTGCGCCAAGCACACGGGGGGGGTGGTTCTTTGTGAGGCTGGAAAGAGCTAGAGACCTGGAATATTTTCCTTTATTGCTTGCCCCTAAAAAGATTACATAGCCCTTGTTTATATAGCTCTCCTATGGGACTTGTATTTCAAGCAATCTATGAAGGTTTCCATATGTTTCCGGAACACCTTTTACATGCAATCTCTTATTCTTATCCTAATAGGAGACTCCCTTATAGATTGATAATATCTCCTTCACAAAAACTCCTAATCCTAATACGATTCGACGATGATGTGGACTGGGAGAGGAGGGACGGCGACGGTAGCCCCCTCCCTTGCCTGCGCGTGCCTCCCTCATCTAGGGGTCGGCCAGGCCAATTGGGCCGCCCTGGCTCCCTCCGACCGCCCAATCTGTACTTGTGACATCTCCCCATGGTTCGACGAGGCGGCGATGCGTCCCCGCGTCGCCCAACCCACCAGTCAGGTGAGAGAGCTGAAGTGACTCGTGAGGGCGAGTTACCGGGACCGTATCATAGCCAGAGCTGACCCATCCTGTCGTTGAAGTCGTTGACGGCGGAAGAGGAGTCGTCGTCAAAGTCGAAGTCGAAGTGCAGGTCACCGAAAAAGACACCGAACTTGTAGGTCAGTGGGGGGTGCACCAAGGGCCTAGCTACCCTTGCTGACTTCATGATGGCGTTGCTCAATATGGCGGTCATCTCAATCATCTGCTAACAAGCTGGTGGAGCAGGGATGGAGTAGGTCATAGGGATAGGCACTTAAGCATGGATCTGCCTGTAGAAGACGTGATGGATCGACGTAGCCGATGTAGTGGTCAGGCGGAATAGGCATCCGTAGAGGAGGTCACTGGCTGTTGTCACCTCAGGCCTGAACTAGGGGGCGTTTGCACTGGGGGCGTCGATGGAGACGTTGTCATCAAAGAGAACCCTTGTGACGTCATCCAGCTTGACGCTCGGACGCGCCGACAAGAGCAGGATGCTTGCCGGGAAGGCCTGCTCCTCTGGAGATGTCATCAGAAGGTGGAATCCCACTACAACGCTATACAAGGAGACTGCCTGCTCCAAGAGGATGTCCTGAAGGAGAGCTGAGGCTGTTGGAACATAGTAACGGTGGAAGTACCTGACGATGCCACCGTAGAGGGTCCACTCTGGCACCGTTGCTTGGAGCCAGATGGCGCCCATGATGATGGCCTTCTGCTGGTTCGTCGAGGCACTCTGACGTAGCTCACTGAGGGCATCCCATGTTTCCCAGTCGTCGAACATCTCCATCGTTGTTGCCAGGCGCGGATGCTCAGCAACCCTGGCGTCCAGCGTCTTGTCGATGTCGGTGTCGATGTTGACGACGTTGCTATTGTTGTAGCCGAAGTTGTGAAAGCGGGCCACCTCGCGTGGTGGCGCCTCCTAGTGCTGGCCGTCATACTGACGCGCGAGCTCGATCGCCTCGTGCATCATGCACCGCTCCTCCCAGGTGAGGGCGTCGCGGAGAGCTTTGTGTAGCCCACTGTCGAAGAGATGGATGCAGTGCAGTGGGCTCGGTAGGTTCAGGCGCATAGCATACTCTTGGAAGGCGTCAATGTAGTCGTCCAAGCTCCCATCTTGCATCGGTGGTGCGAGGTCGCCTGTGGTGTCATTGGTGATGGGTGACCCAAAGTCGCGCCGTAGGTAGCGCGAGAAGACCTCCCACTCAACCAACGGCCTCCTCTTGGACAACCGGATGTGTCAAAGCTCAGCATTGCCTGTTAGATGGAAAGCTGCATACCGTGCATGGAACTCTGGGTCGATCTCAGGCTGGAGCTCAAAGAACATCCTCATCTTATTCAGCTAGAGCTCAGGATCATCAACAGCCGTATTGCCGGGGCCTCCAAACCAATCTGGATCTGCGGGGTTGGAGCTGTAGCAGGCAGGGGTGACACCGGGACAGGCGCCAGGTGCGCCATCTCCTCAGTAGAAGTAGGTGAGGGAGTCGAGCTGTCTTCCATGGTGACGTCGAGGATGGTGGGAGCAATGACCTGATCGACGTTGCTCTAGATGACGAGGTTGGTGTCGTCGTCGATGGCGTCAGCAGGGGCAGGGTGGCGCCCATGGTGGCGCCTAGGGACGCCCCCCTGGCTAGTGGCGGCGGCCATGGCCTGGTCATCCTCGAGCGTCGTCGTGGAGCGTAGCGGAGGTAGCTTGATCTTGGGGTTGGCGAGAGACATACTCCATGCGATGATGGCGAGCTTCAATCTCGCCGAAGCGGCCATTGATCTTGAGGAAGTTCTCGTTGAGGAGTTGCTTGAGCGCCATGGTGAAGTTGATGGCGTCGGAAGCCATCGGTGGTGAGAATCGCCCCTGGTCTTCGGATACCAGCGCAACCGGGCGCAACCGCGTTCGGAGGGGCGGCGGTGGCGGAGGGGCGGCGTGCGCGAGGGAGGGCGGGCCCGGGAGGCTGGAGAGCTGGAATATTTTCCTTTATTTCTTGCCCATAAAAGATTACATCTCCCTTGTTTATATAGCCCTCCTATGGGACTTGTATCTCAAGCAATCTCTCAAGATTTCCTTATATTGGAATATTTTCAATCTCTTATTTTTTTCCTAATAGAAGCCCTTATAGATTGAGAATATCTCCTTAACACCAAAAAGTCCTAATTAATACGACATCTCCCTTATTTATATAGCCCTCGCTATGGGACTTGTATCTCAAGCAATCTCGGGGAGCGAGAAGATACTTAACTATTTTTTTTTATTGCTTGCTTATCCCCAAAGAGATTTCTGAAATACCTAGTTTTACAAGCAATCCCTATAAGATTTTCTTATACAATTGGAATACCTTTTACAAGCAATATTTATTTATAAGAAGAGTCTTCCTTATAGATTGAATATCCCCTTTTACATGCCAAATTTCTAAGATAATCTAACTTGAAACACTAAAGAGTCTAATACAACGTCAGGCCCTTTTAGTCCATTCTCTGGGCTGGCCGATTCTAGGATGACAGATTCGATGATGACGTGGAGTGGGGAGGGGGCGGCGGTGGCGGCCCCCCCCTGCGTCTCCCTCTCTAGGGGTCCGGGCGTGCGTCTCCCGGGCCGGCCCAATCCTGTAACGTTTTATGTTTTATTTTAAAAAATAAACTATTGTTAATTAGTTTTTTTTTGGAAAGCTATTGTTAATTAGTAAATTTAGCGCGGTCTGTAGCCACCAGCGTGCATCAATTCGACCCGAGAGACAACTAGGTAGGAATTAGTTAATGCGCTCCTTCCTGGTAGTCTCAAATATCAGGGCCTTGTTTCGTGCATCAATAAGATTATCAGAGGCAAAATGCGCTCCATTTGCCTGTTCCTTGGTCAAAGCTTGGTGGCAGGAGACGGGACCGAGACCGAGCGCGCGGTCGCTTGCTTCCGCCGCCTCGTCTCATCCTGTCGTCAGTTCGGGTCTCTCGCGCAGGTGCCCCTACAGGTGATATTTGAGCTACTACTTCTACTAGTACTTTATTCGCGACTTTTTTGCTGTTTTACTGTTCTCGATTAGGCTTTGTACTGCTTTGATCATCTTGTATCAAGGTGTGGAAAAAGTTTGAGGATTCAAAGAATCTGATGTCCAGTTGGGAAAAAAATCCTAGGCTGTCCTTTGCAAGAAAATGATTGAGGTTTAGAAATCCTCCCTCAAAAATTTGTGTCAAGTGGATTCTTTCATACTATAAAATTTTTCATTGTATTTCTACACTGGTTTTGTAGAAATACAGATTATTTGGCATATTTCCTAAAAATCCTAGAGAGTTCCGTCCTTTGCTAGGACACTCTGCTCCTGAGTTTGGTCTGTCCGTCTAGTTTAGGAATCCAGGCCCACCGTACCAAAAAGATACCACGAAAGCGAAAAGATAGTTTTTTTTTTCACCAATGCGGATCAACGCCACATAATTAATCTGTGATATATTGTATTTTTATAATCACATTTCAGTATTTCATCCACTACTAGGTGAATCTCGACCATATATAATACATGAGCAGAGAGTGGGACTTTTGTGATATGGATGATCAACGCAGCTATTTCTTCAAGGTTATGTCGGGTGATTTTCAGAATCGAATGGTAAGCCATTCTCAAATTTGACTGCCACATGGTAATAACAGATTACATGAAGTGTTTTTATTTATTCCTCTACCCAGTTGCTCCCAATTTGGTATAGGTGAGATGAGATTGAGATTCAGCATCTATGTTTCGTTCCTCTGAAATGTTGCTCCTTTGCTTGTAGGCGCAGCAGTAAATTCTGGCTAAATGTTTTGAAACACCCAAAAGAAATTTAATCCTTGTGTAACAATACATCACTGAGGAAAAATTTCGATTTTTTCCATTGCATGCTACTTGCACTTTACCATTTCTTGGCATTATATGAGTTCTGGCCCCATATCTTTCCAGATCATACCAAAAAAATTTGCACGGCGTTTTGGGGACAAGATCCCAGGAAAGATAAAATTGAAAACATGTAATGGAAGCACTTCCAGGGTTGTAGTCACCAGATATCAGAATGAGTTAGTCCTCGAAGCAGGTTGGGAGGTATTTGTCAGCACTCATGATATAAGGCTGTGTGACTTCCTCGTATTCAGATACAGTGGAGACTTTGAGTTTGAGGTTTTAATCTTTGATCCAAGTGGATGTGTAAAAGAATCCTCAAATGTTGCTGAGAACATTTGTGATCATGTCCCGGGAAGGCATGGAGATCTTATCGACATTTCAAGCGACTTTGATAGTGACCACAAGCGAACGCAATCACCAGGAAATGAAGAGCCAACTATGAACAAAATGAAGGGCTCAAACCAATGCACCAGGATCAATAGAAGTTCATCAACTTGTGACCTCAATGCATCTGGTAATAACATAACTTATACTATTATGTGTAACTGTGTATAACTCATGTGCAGTTATGGTTAATTCCGACATCCTGCTTACTCTTTTTATTTTGTGCACTGAAGGGTGTGCAGATATTTCTTCCTCAGAGGACGATCAAGAAATATCATCTGCCACTAAGTACATCTTCTCACCTAGTACACATCTCACACAGATGCAAAAGATGAAGGTCGAAAAGAGAGTCCAAGATGTATGTTCTAACATCCCCATCTTTGGGTCTGTCATGACCAAATGCAACATTACTCGAAACCCTTGCTATCTGGTGAGTTTGATTTTTTTTTTTTTTTCCATGCTTGAGTGTGCTTGTGATTATTAGTAATGTAAGATATTTTAGTACATCACCATCATGAGTCTTACAATTATCAGATGGAAGCAGAGACCATCTTAATCTTCTGCCCTGTTAACAGGCAGAGTCTTCTAGAACATTGTTTTGATTTGGCTTTTCCTATGCAGGGCATTCTTATATTCGATTGGTCTGAAACACTGTAATCAAATTGTCGTTTCATCTGTATGGTAGTGTAGGGGAAAAGATCATTAGGCTCTCAGCTCAATTCTGCAAATTTTGGAAAAAAAAAATAATTGCACCTTTATGAAATGCAGCATTTTACCATTTTGCAAGAGATTTGGATAAATTGCTACCGATGTGTCCAAAAGAATGTAACCCTAGTACAGTGCTAATTAAGCCAAACTATTTCCAATTTTACCGAATTTAAATAAGACTATTTATCATACCAAATAAGTATCATTATATATTAGTCATGAATTATTTTTTTATAGTAATATTTATTTCGAGTCATAATGTTGATAATGTTTTATATAAACTTAGTCAATCTTAAGATAGTTTGACTTAGACTAAACAAAAAGTTGCATCCTTTTGGGACAGAGTTAGTATATACAATCTATGCACGGAGGGAAGGTTTTAAGTTACTGTTAGTGACTTAGTGTAGATGAGGGCACAAAGGTCTTTTCTCCTTCTCCTCTGTCCTGTGAACAAAACCATAAGTTTGCAGTGCCTTGAGACCATTGTTGAGCATTAGGGTGCTCCAGGAGCAAATCCTCATTAAAATTGTGTCTTGAAGACAAAATTCCTTTTTGTTAACTGTTGGCTTAACATTCCTCAAACTCTGTTACCAGGGCTTCTATACAAAATATGCCCGTCAATATCTTCCAAGCGAGAACCAAATTCTAAGGCTTCAGCAACATGGCAAGGTGTGGAAAGTGCACTATCGTATTACCAAGAGAAATTCAGTAGGGCTAGCTCATGGATGGAAAGAATTTGTAGGTGACAACAAGTTACAGATAGGTGATATATGCCTCTTTGAGCTACTGAAGAACCAAAAGGCGCTCACGATGAACGTCCATGTTATTCGGAAATAGGACTTTCTCTTTTAGGCATAGTTGTTCTGTTACTGGGAGGTTTTTGCAATAGCAGTGTGTTCGTGCTTACTCCTACTTGGCAGTCCTGTTTTACTCTATGGAATATAGATATGATACTAATCCTTATATGTACAGTAAAACTCAGGTAGAACCAATCTTTGCTACTGCATGGTGAAAATTTTCACAGCAGCATACTTTCCATGTGTTGCTGTGTGATGCAGAGTTTGGTCGCAATATTTAGGAAAATCTGAAAAGCTAGCATAAAGTTTGATCTGGTTGATTTTAGGCCTTAAGATTGCTTTTCTTTTCAAGCATCGTCAATTTGGTCATTCCAGACATGTTTGTAGCACTTGCATATTTTGCTTGGGATGTGGAAATAGGTGACAATACATGTAACAAATAATTTAAAGGCTTCAGTAGTTTATTAGCCCGATATGTTTGGGCCACCGGCTTCTGCCTTGAGCTGCTTTTGTTGACAAGATGATCGAGCAGCACTAAAGCATTCTGGATATTAACTTGGAAAATGGCAAGATGAATCCTCTATGAACCCCAGTGACATGGTAGTGATGGGGGAAAGAAGAAAAAGTTATTGGTAAGAATCGCTGTAACGGGTACTCTATTTCTTTCTAAAACTTAGTTGCATTCGATTTGCAGTAGCAGGAGTACGCCTGAAGAGAATTTTATTTCCCAATAATATGTTGTTTTGGCGTACTTGTATGAAGCAACTACAAATAGGAGTAAAACACAGCTTTGCCAATGTGGATGTTCATCGTGATTTAGAACAAAGAGAATTAGGATGTTCTTAATCATGAGCACCTGCCACACGCGAGCCTGGGCGAGAATGTGCAGCCACGAACGCCCACGTGGGGTGCGACTGCCCGGGCGGTGGGCTAACGGGGAGGCGCATAGAGCAGCCGCTCGTCGGCCATGTCCGAGCGGTGGAGAGAGGCGAGGCCTAGGAGGAAAAGTGTCAGGGGAAGAAGAGAAGGTAAAAAAAAAAAACAAGATTGCAACGAATCGGTACGCTCTCTCCATTCGCAATGGTGGATAATTTTTCGAATTGCACGGGCTTGTATCGAAGGGTAGGACGGATCTAATGGGATACTACCCACCAACATTTAAATACTGGTGCTCGTATTTTCTCAGGATTTATCGCCGTTATAACGTTAAGTGGTAAGCAATGTTCTCATCGACAACGAGGGACCAATAGGGACGAGTATTTTAGTATCTTATAAATAGGATCAACTATACATAAAAAAATTATATTTATAATATCAAAAAATGCTTTTAGATTAATTATGAAATATATTTTATAACAAATTGGTTAGAAGCCGTAAATGTGAATATCATTATTTACTAGAAACCTGTTCACACTAGACGTGAATCACTTTAATCGACATGCTACCCATAGTTGTTTTTTTATAGAGAGAGTACCCTAAATACTCTCTCTATTCATAAAAGAATGCAATTACGAGATCCATACTGGTCAAATTAGTTTAGCTTCGACTAAGTTTATAGTAAACGGTATTAGCACTGATGTCTTTAAATAAATTTATTATAAACATATTTTTATAACTAATATAAAGTCAGTCTCGTTTGTGTGTGAGTTTTATGACGTTAATTATTTCCAAAATGGCATGTCATATGAAATAAAATAAAAACTGGATGACACACCTACTCTTAGTGGAGAGTTTCATTCTCGTGGTTTAATAAGCATTTAATTTCATAACTTCGGAGCGAGTTGGTAACCATGCCAAGAGAGTTTCATCTAGATGAAACCCATTTTTATCTCTTCTTAAATACATTTTCATATCATCAATAATACCTACGTGGTAGCCTAATTAATGTAAATAAAACTCTTATGAGCTCCCACTGAGATTAGCCTAAAGATCACTATAAGAGTTATTTTAGGCATTGTGTTGCTCAAATGGCACGTACATATATGATTGAATACCTTATAATTTGTCACATATTTGGAACATTAGGCATTCTCAAATGGCCATACGGGTAGATTATAGTATATACATAAATTTAATAATAAAGTATAGTATATATAAAAATAACGGTTGAAGACCGTATCTCAAAATTTAAGGGTTTGTTTGTCTGATTTGATTTTGAAGCCAACATGTAGCGTGTTGCCCCCTATTCCGTCATTTTTTTTTTTTTTTTTCCCCGTCGTATCCAACCCGCGGGCGAAACGCCGCCCGCCGCCGCCGCCGCCGCCGGCTATTCTCCACCCCGCCGGCGCGCTGGAGCTTCGGGGGCGCGTCAGGACGCCGCATTCGTCGGCGAGGACTGGGAAGCTGCCCGTTCCCTCGCGGCCGACGACGTGTAGCGCGCCTTCATACAGAAGCACTAGTCGACGCAGCAGCTGCGGCGCGCCGAGCCACAGTGGATCGCCATTGCTGGGTCCGTTCGTACACGACCCGTTGCTGGGGCTGCCGCCGCGCGCGGCCGCGGATCCATCCCGGCGCCAGCGCGGGCGCCGTCACCCTTGCCGACAGGACCCGACGCCGGCGGACAAGCCAGGCTGTTCTTGAAGGCGCTTCATGTACGCCAGGCTGCGCGGGGACATATCGTCCACGGATGCCTTCCGCGTCAAGGGCAGGAACGTGGCGGCGGTGGCGGGCAAGGGGGTAGGAGCCGGCGCGGCGACGCGCGCAGGGCGCCGGAGCAGGGGGTAGCCGGGCAGGCGGCCGGCGGCCCACCGCGCTCGCCCTGCTCGCACCGCCCACCTGCACGGTCACGGCGGCGGCCATCAGCTGTAGCCGTGACGACAGCTACCGGCGGCGTAGGCTCCTCTGGGGAAAGAAAATCGCGAGGTGATATTGGATCACGATGGATCAGGTGTGTAGCAAGTTGATGTCGTTGCATCGCAGTCTCCGGCTAGGCGATTGGCTGCTGCAGTCCCTGCTCATCTCGTAGCATTCTCGTCGAGGTTGATTGATGTCCTCGATGTTGAGTTGATGTCGCCGCCGTGCTCGCGCACGCTCAGCCGCACGCGCCGTAGTGTTCGCGGCCGCCCAACTCGCACGCGCCGCCGCGAGCGCTCGCCCCCGCCGGCCTGCCCTGCTCGCGAATGCTGGCCCGCTGACTTGCCCCCGCCACGGCTGTGCCTGCCCTGCTCGCTCGCTGTGTCCGCGACCGCGCCGCACGCGCCGCCGCGCACGGCCAAGCTCTATTGACCGTCTCACATTTTCAAATTTGGGGTCTTTTATTATTTGGGGGGCTTTAATTTAACTAAATAAATTTACTAATAAAATTATTTGGGGTTTATAATAAATTAAAAATATTCAGCCGTATCCACTGTTGTTTGTCTGATTTGATTTCAAGCCAACATGTATCTTGAAATGTAGCGTGTTGGTTTGACTCGCTGACGTTGAAATCACAAATAGACGGTCTTCAGAGATGGGACTTAGTTTAAAGCCCCCAAAGTCTGCATTTAAAATCACTGTAAATCTCTTGGCGTCTCTCCCATTCTTCCGTCTGTCTCCGAAGAGGAACGGGCGCAAGGTCATCCTCTTCTTCTCGTCTCCCGTTTCTGCGGCAAATCACTGTAAACTCTCCTTGTCCTTTGCTGATTTCTATCGATTTCTTTTACTTAGGTAGTCTTCATTCCTTCCGTGACTTTCTATCGATTTCTTTTATTTAGATAGTCCAGGAAATTCCTTTAACCTACATTATTAGAGTTTCGTGCTCTGCTTCTTCCGTAGCCTAGTTGTTCCCCTTTGTTAGTTCCTTTTTTTTTTTTTTCTCACACACACACACAAACACAACACACACACACAAAACACACACACACACACACAGATGATCGTTCATATAGTTTGTTTCTCCCTCTATAATGCATTAAAGTAAGGTCCTTAAATCTGGGTAAAAAGCAAAGTTTCTTTTATGCAGGTATGGTACCAAGATGAGAAAACCTTCCAAGGGATGCAATAAGAGGGATGGGAAATACCACCATCAGACAGATGACCATGGCAAACATTTCTTCAAGGTTTTGATTGGTGATTTCCATAAAAGATTGGTGAGCAATTTTCTTGCACACTATGTTTCCAGCTTGTGGAATACCAGAATGTGGTCTTTACCTTCACAGAAGTGGAATATGTAACTTGTGTACTATTTCAATATTGTTGGCTGTGGTATTGTTTCCAATATATATTAGCATGTTGTCCCTAAGACTACAGATCAATGCAAAGATCTATTTTGGTAGCTATGAATGGAATAACATCACTTACAAGACTATTTTGGCAATGTTTATTTTACAGAATCTTTCTCCACAATGGGATAGGGACAAAAAGTATATATTTACTGATTTTACAAGATATTGGCAGCATTAATATCAAACAGCTCCAAGTAATCAAATTGAATTAATCAAGCTATAACAACTCTTTTGTTTCTTTGGTTTCTATTTATATTGCATCTGGAATTAATTTAGTGTTTGATTATATGATGGTGTGCATCACTTGTTTAAAGATAACTATCTGTAATTATATCAACCAAACTTGCAATACAGCGATGTGCATTTTATATAGCTCACTTACCTCATTTGAACTTTGTTCTGCGTTAATCTTGTTGCCGCAGGTCATACCAGGTAAATTTGCTAAACATTTCGGAGACAAAATGGAAGGAAGTATTACTCTTGAATCACCTGGCGGTTATACTTTTGATGTTCAAGTTGCAAAGAAGTTGGGCAGAATAGTGCTTCATCGGTCTGGGTGGAAGTCTTTTGTTAGTGCCCATGACTTGAAAAAGTTGGACTTCTTGGTATTCAAGTACGATGGGATGTCTCGGATGAAGGTTCTGATATTTGATCCTAGTGGTTGCGAGAAAGTAGCACCATGTTTTGTTGCAAAAAAATGCTATTAGTGGTGGACAGAAGAGAGAAGATGCCATTGACATTTCAAGTGGCTATGCTAATCTTCCCATGAGAACACCAGAAACTAAAAACAAAGCATGGAAGCTAAGGGACAGGAGAAGGATCAGTATCAGTTCATCAAGATCCCTATCCAACTCATCAAGTTGAGTCACAATGTTGTCAAACCTAGTACTAGTAGCATCTATGTATATTTATAAGATCTTGACATCATTGTTTTGTTTGGTTATAGAAGGAATGACATCTTCAGAGGACGATGAAGCACATTCTGTAACGAGTTACATGCTCCCTCAACGCACCATCCTTGATAGTATGCAAAAGAAGAGAGTGAAAGAGAAACTCCGAGCTATTTGTTCTGAAATCCCCATCTACGTGTGTGTCATGAATATGTCAAACATTTCTGGAAAACCTCAAACTATGGTGAGTTAGGTTTTTCTCTTTTTTTTTTTTGTTCAAGGATTGATTTTAATATTTCATTACAACTGCACGTCCCTAACCGAGCAGGTTGTTTATCTTCCTAGACTCCTTTGAAGAAATTTACAACCTAAGTTTGATGGGAAACTTCAACTGTTTTGACTTCTGAACATTGACCCTTTCCCTCTATAACCAGGACTTCTCCATAAAATATTCTGATGCATTTCTTCCATTGAAGAGCAGCAGAGTGTTGATTCTTCAGTGTCATGGCAAGACCTGGGAAGTGATGTGCTGCATTCGGGTTCGAGATCAAGGTGAACCCAAAAGGCTTCTCAATGGGTGGGCACGCTTTGCAGGTGACAGCAATTTGCAGCTGGGAGATATCTGCCTCTTTGAGCCACTGCAGACCAAGAAGTACACCATGAACGTGCATATCATTCGCAAAGTACCACCATGTTTTGTCGCAAAAAATGCTATTAGTGGTGGACGGAAGAGGGAAGAAGCCATTGACATTTCAATTGGCTATGCTAATCTTCCCATGAAAACACCAGAAACTAAAAAGAAACCACGGAAGAAAAGGGGCAGGAGTAGGATCAGTATCAGTTCATCAAGATCCCTATCCAACTCATCAGGTTGAGTCACAATGTTGTCAAACCTAGTACTAGTAGCATCTATGTATATGTACAGATCATGACATCATTGTTTTGTTTGGTTATAGAAGGAATGACATCTTCAGAGGACGACGAAGCACATTCTGTTCCGAGTTACATGCTCCCTCAACGCACCATCCTTGATAGTATGCAAAAGAAGAGACTGAAAGAGAGTCTCCGAGCTATTTGTTCTGAAATCCCTATCTATGTGTGTGTCATTAATAAGTCAAACATTTCTGGAAAATCTCATAGTATGGTGAGTTAGTTTTTTCTCTTTTTTTGTTCAAGGATTGATTTATATTGCATTTAAACTGCACGTCCTTCAGCGAGCAGGTTGTTTATCTTCCTAGACTCATTGAAAAAATTTACAAGCTAAGTTTGATGGAAAACTTCCAACTGTTTTGACTTTGAACACTGACCCTTTCCCTCTATAACCAGGACTTCTCCAGAAAATATTCTGATGCATGTCTTCCATTCAAGAACAGCAGAGTGTTGATTCTTCATTGTCTTGGCAAGAGCTGGAAAGTGATATGCCGCATTAAGGATCGGAAAGGTTGTCAAGCCAGATTCAAATCGCTTTGCATCGGGTGGCCACGGTTTGCAGGTGACAACAATCTGCAGCTGGGAGATATCTGCCTCTTTGAGCCACTGAAGACCAAGAAGTACAACATGAACGTGCATATCATTCGCAAAGAGTGAGATTTGGGAAGTGCTTTTGATCTGCTGTTGTTTTCGACTTGTGCTTTCGGGTTGGATAAGAGTCGCTTATGGTCATGTGTGTCAGCCGTTGGTGCCAACTTTTTGCAGTAGTGATATTGATGCTTTTATGCCTAGGAAGAATCCAGATTACTCTGTTTAGTGCTGAACAATAAAATCTGTGGCCTATCCATCTCCTGGTTATTAGTTAACTGATTCAGTTTTAGTGCTAAAGTTGAGCTGCTGCGCTTGTAATCCATCCGTGTTTCTACCTGTGCAGCTGCAATAGCCACTAGTATGATGCAGATGCCTATGCTTCTGCAGCCATGATGAACTTAAATGTTCTGCACCAAACAATCGGTGTACTGTTCACTTTGAGCCATAAGGCGTTGCCATAATGTTTTCTGGGGAGGAGCAACAGTCTGTTCCTTTATAAAAGCTTAAAAATTATTACTACCTGAGTCTCACAATTAAGCCGTGTTATTCTAGTTTTGTTTTAAATCAAATAATTAAGGCAGACTAAATTAGTACAGAATTCTGTTTGGCTTCGCTAGTACGTGCACGGCTGCGTCTGCTGGGCACATCATTTTGAAGACTTGTTGATGCTTGTGTTTGATAGGCGTGAGATGAAACTGGGGATCACTGAGGTTTATAATTTTAAAAGCATTGCGAGGTCCAAGATGGCTGTGGAGGCAAGTGATGGAAGGCTTGGTCTATTATTTCTCAGCGACCATGGATGCAGGAAGATGGATCTGTATAGTATCATTTTGCAAGGCATCAAACAACTAGACAACGAGTGGTGACATGAAAGCTCGATTCCACTAATACCAGGCTTTGTACTGATGCTGCATGGAGCAAGTGAGGTATACGTTCTCCCATTTGAGTTTCCACGGCATGGATGCATCAGTTTGATGTTTGTAAGAACAAACCAGAAACACACTATTTCACCTTGGTGCTTAAGCCATTCCTTTACCACCGGGGTCCTTTGACCCGATAAATTTTTGCAAACTCATACAAATCACTCTTCTAAACTGCTTTTCAAAGGTAAAGACCCCAGTGTGATATTTTTAGGAACAACCCCAGTGCCGGTTCTGTCTGGCTTAAACCACTGCTTAAACGTGAGTTATTATTCTTAGATTATTATTAGGTATATATAGATATGTTTATAGAAAAGGCGAAAGAATAACAGCGAGCCAGGAACCCGCTTTTCCACCACCGCTGGTCCCCTCCCTTCTCCTCCGGCATCACACGGGGGTTGAAGGGAGTGGAGATCCATCGTTTTTAATAAGTTTTTTCGTAGTAGATCAAGTGTTCAAGGTTCAAGATTTCTCAGAGATCCAATCGAAGAGATTAGCCATGACGTAAAGGCGTCGTCAAGATCATCGATGGAGCAATGGATCATGTCATTCCTCAGCGGTGATGGCAAGACGAAGACATCACCATTGATGGAGAATAAGGTACTCCGGCGCCCTTCCTTTGTCTCGTTGTGGTTCTATGCAGCCATGGCGATGGGTTAGTGAGATTTAGTTTTCCAACGGTATCTATCTAGATATCGGTTGGTCTTGTGTTCTCTCATGACAAATTTAGTGAAGGCAACAACGATGAGTTCAATGACATAATCGGCGCCGCCAATTTCATTATGTTTGTATGTGGAGTTGTAGCAGTTTATTTCTCTTTTGCAAAAGTGATGGGTATGAGGAGGACGGCGGTGGATGGTGAGATAGCCCTGTTCGTTCAGATCGGAGCTTGCGTCCGTGGAATATCCGTTTGGGATGGTGATCCTAGATGGTGGAATTTATGGTTTTTCAAGATTTCTTATCTCCCATCAATGGAGGTGGAGTAGTTTGGTTTACTTTTGTAATGAGAGGATGTAACTTTCTTGTATCAATGGAATTTTCCATATCAAAAAAAAAAAAGATATGTTTTATAGGTCAGAAAGTCCCTATCTATCTAACCGTATTAGCAGGTTTTCTCCGCACCGCAACTGTCCAGCAAAGCAGGATGTATGGCATGCAAGTATTTAGTATTTTGTATGTAGCCACGATCACGTACGAATATAATTAGATGACCTTAATCAAACCAGATATATTCCTCAAGCTTGGGCACTTGCGTTATGCACTATACTTTCGATCACTATAAATTTCGTGATTTCATCTCTTATTTGGGATTGAGGCAGCTCTGTGTGATCCTGATACGTAGTAGTAAGAGTAAAATACATATCCGGTCCTTAAACTTTTTAAGCTGTGTTATCCCGGTCCACAAACTATTAAAGTATGTCATTACAGTGCCTAAACTTAATTTGGATCCCAAATTACCCCGTAACGGGTCTTGCATGCATCAGGCACTTGTGGATATAAGCAGAAACCCCCTCAGCTCTTTTTATTTTCTTAAGAAACAGCACACGTTCAATGCTTTCCAATTTGAAACGACGTCAGGCAGTCAGGCAATCTAAACAGAGGCGATAAAAAAAAGAACAAAGGTTCAGTAATATTTCTCTCATCCTACAGGAATAAATCATCGTCTTGCACTTGTACTGCTACATGACCTGACGGCTTGAAACAAAATAGAGCAGCATATGGAGAACCGCCGTCGTGGCCAACTCGTCCGCGTCTGCTGCCTGATTGCCGGGCGACGCCGCCGCGGTTCGATGCAGGCGATCGCCGGCCGCCGCGAGATTGCGTCCAGGTTGCAGTGCGTGCGTCGGGTGTACAGCGCGAGGTACGCCGGCCGTCCAGGATGCAGTGCGTGCGTCGGGTCGCGAGGAAGTCGAGCAGACGTACACAGTCGCGTCGCGAGGAAGTCGAGCAGACGTACACAGTCGCGTTGCGAGGAAGTCGAGCACACGTGAACTGAACCGACGTGGGGCCTTATTTGCATTACGGACCCTATTTGCATTACGGATCCAGGCCTTTGGCACTTAACGGGCTGATTAGAGATCCAAATCAAGTTTAGGTACCATAATGACATACTTTAAAAGTTTATGGACCGGGTGACACACCGAGAAAAGTTTAAGGACTGGATATGTATTTTACTCTAGTAGTAATTTCCAAGCAATGCTATCTGTGGACTGTGGACTGTGGTCACAGATCTCGCGAACTGCAATTTAAACCATTCGACTACTCGGAAATTGCTTTTTTTTTTTTTTTTTTTTACAGAGGAGGTAGGTGATATAAAATGTAGACGGTGGGTGTTTTGGTAAGTCTCATTCTATATAATCCATCCATCCAATAAAATCTCGTGGTGTCTCCCATTCCTCCGCCTCGGTCTCCGAAGAGGAACGGGCCGACGCAACATCACCGTCTTCTTCTCCTCTCCTGTAGAAAACGTTTCTGCGGCAAATCACTGTAAGCTCTACTTGTCCCTTGGTGACTTCTATCGATTTCTTTCATTTAGGTAGTCTTTATTCCTTCGGTGATTCTATCAATTTATTTTATTTAGATACTCCGGGAAATTCCTTTAACTTAGAGTACACAGTGGTAGAATTTCGTGCTCTGTCACTTCCGTAGCCTAGTTGTCCCCCCTTCGTCCCATTTTTTCTTCTAATCTCTCTCTCTCTCTCTGATGATCGATCGTTCATGTATTTTTCTCTTCCTCTATAATACATTTATAAGTAATAACTTATAAAGAATAGAACGTCGAATTGTTAAAAGGGGAGGATTGGAGGAAATTGGACAGGCTAAACAAAGAAAAGTGGTGTTTAGACAAATCAATCCTTGCATGCAGGGCAACGTGTTTAGCCCTTGATTGATACTATACGATTGACTGGCGTCTACTGTTTTGGCAAGATTGGCCTTGATTAGTTGCCTTCTATATATCCACCGAACAGAGCTTCTATTGAGTCGGTAGGACATGGCATGCACATGTACATGACAGCTGTGATTGAGTATGCACGAAATTCTATCGACTATCAGAAAGGGTACAAATCAAAGTTTCTTTTTTTTATGCAGATATGGTACCAAGATGAGAAAACCTTCCAAGGGATGCAATAAGAGGGATGTGAATTACCACCGCAATGATCACACAGATGACCATGGCAAGCATTTCTTCAAGGTTTTGATTGGTGATTTCCATAAAAGATTGGTGAGCAATTTTCTTGCACACTATGTAACTTGTGTTACTAATTCAATCGTGGACTGTGGTATTGTTTCCAATTTATATTAGTGCATCTTGTCCCTAAGACTACAGATCAATGCAAAGATCTAGTTTGGTAGCCATCACTATCAGAATCCTGAATTTCCTTGAGGGCCAAAAATCGCCAAGGAAATGATCCTTGACCATAAAACGTCAAGCAAACACACTCAAGAATAGAGGGCAAGGGAAGTTAGTTTCTTTAGCGGTTTCGGGCGCTTAAAGATAATTTCCTTGGAGGTCCTTAATTTGCCAAGGAAATGTTGTAACCACCAAGAAAAGAAATTTTCTTAAGAGCCAACAACCGCCACGGAAATTACATAGGCCGTCAAGGTAATAGATATTTCCTTGACTGCCTTTAACCTTCTTCAAGGAAATTACGATTTTCCTTGAAGGCTGACTCTCAAGGAAATGCATACGAGCAACAAAAAATATTTCAAAAATATATAAATTTTAGTATTCTCGTTAGCAAACTAAATTGAAAATGATGACATCCATATAAACATTTATTACACTACATATAGTTCCATGTATCTTTGGCTGAACACCATTAATTCCAATGAGAAACACTTGACGGTTTGATTTTGGCACCCAAGAAAACCACCGCCATGGAAACTACCCTTTCCTTGGCGGTTTGATTTTTGCACCCAAGGCAATTCATGGCCGCCAAGACATTCAGGATTCGGCAAAGTGCCAGAATGGAATAGCATCACTTACAAGACTATTTTAGCAATGTTATTTTACATAATATTTCTCCATCATGGGATAGGGACGGCAAAGTATGTATTTACTAATTTTACATTGGCACATGGAGGTGGCTCATCCGGGATTGTCAAAGCACCAAACTCCAGAAAGGGAGGTCCCGAGTTCGAACCCTAGGTGGTGCTCTCGCTGGGATGTGAGGGACGTCACCGGCCATACTAGAATCAGGTTCCCTAGTTAAGCTTCAGCCAAGAAGCCACAGGGTACCCCAGTCTCTGCCTCTCTTACAAGACACTGGCAGCATTAATATCAAACAGCTCCAAGTAATCAAATTGAATTAATCAATCTATAGAAACTCTTTGATTCTTTGGTTGCTTTTATAGCATATGTAATCAAGTAAGTATTTGATTATATATATATATATGATGGTGTACATCACTTAATTATCTGTAATTATATCAACCAGACTTGCAATACAGCTATGTACATTTTATACAGCTCCCTTTACCTCATCTGAACTTTGTTCTGTGTTAATCTTGTTGCCGCAGGTCATACCGGGTAAATTTGCTAAACATTTCAGAGACAAAATAGAAGGAAGTATTACTCTTGAATCACCTTTCGGTTATACTTTTGATGTTCAAGTTGCAAAGACTTTGGGCAGAATAATGCTTCAATCTGGGTGGAAGTCGTTTGTTCGTGCCCATGACTTGAAAAAAGACGGACTTCTTGGTATTCAAGTACGATGGGATGTCTCGGATGAAGGTTCTGATATTTGATCCTAGTGGTTTGAGAAAGTACCACCATGTTTTGTGGCGAAAAATGCTCTTAGTGGTTGGCGGAAGAGAGAAGAAGCCATTGACATTTCAAGTGGCTATGCTAATCTTCCCAAGAAAACATCAGAAACTAAAAAAAGAAAGCATGGAAGAAAAGGGGCAGGAGTAGGGTTAGTATCAGTTCACCAAAATCCCTATCCAACTCATCAGGTTGAGTCACAATGTCGTCAAACCTAGTAGCATCTATGTATATGTACAAGATCATGACATCATTTATTTGTTTTGTTTGGTTACAGATGGAATAACATCTTCAGAGGACGATGAAGGAGATTCTGTTCCGAAATACATGCTCCCACTAGGCGCCAGCCTTGATAGTATGCAAAAGAAGAAACTGAAAGAGAGACTCCGAGCTATTTGTTCTGAAGTCCCCATCTACGTGTGTGTCATGAAGAAGTGCAACATTTCTGGAAAATACCAAACTCTCGTGAGTTAGTTTTTTTTTGGATTGGTATTGCATTTCAAATAGCTTCCTAGACTCGATGAAGAAATTTACTCTCAAAAAAAAAAAAAAAACTCCTCGAAGAAATTTACAAGCCAAGTTCGATGGAAAACTTAGATTGTTCTCTCTTTCCAACACTGAAAACCCTTTTCCCTCTGTAACCAGGACTTCGCCCGAAAATATTCTGAAGCATTTCTTCCATTCAAGAGGAGAGCGTTGATTCTTCAGTGTGATGGCAAGAGTTGGGAGGTGAGGTGCCGCATTCAGGCTACGACAGCTCAACGCAAATTCATAAGGATTTCCGGAGGATGGGCACGGTTTGCACGTGACAATAATTTGCAGCTGGGAGATACTTGCCTCTTTGAGCTGCTGAAGACCAAGAAGTACACCATGAATGTGCATATCATTCTCAAAGAGTGAGAGATTTGGGAAGAGCTTTCTGCTATTGGTTTTGGCTTTTGCAGCGGTGTTTGGTTGCATTAGTAGCACTTTTTTTTAATGATCACTGGGGAGCCGTTCCCCACCTGAATTTTATTCATTGGCCCGAAACGGCCCTAAGAAAAGGTTACATTTAAAAATCCATCATCACACAGGATGTGATTGGATCTATATAACTTTACATAAGGTCACATCTGCTATCTCTGTTTCGCCATGTCAAAAAACTTGACACCATTTTTCAGCTATTGCCTTGATGCTCATTCCAAAAAACCGCCGCATTTTTTGCTTTCCATAGCTGCCAGCACAACAGCGCAATGAAGGCCGAGAACTCTCTCTCGGGCTAGAGCTGCATGGGGGGGGCGGATCGGAGCGCTCCTAGTCACGACCCTGCACTCCACAAGTATTTGGTCGAGGGTTAGGGTCGACCCTAACCTCTTTTGGAGCAACCCACGGTGCTCCGCGGTTCGACTTCGAACCGCTCCTAATCACGGGAAGACGGCCGGGAGCCCGGGAGGGCCTACTCGACCCCGCTGGACTCGGACCTCCGCCCGGGAGCCCTTTGATATGACGACTTCGTGCAGGCCGCGTACCAGCGACCGCGGTGCTCCTCCTCCCCGTCGCCGCGATGGGAGGAGGCCCGGTAGCCACCGCACGCCGGCATCAACCTGCACAACGTGCTCGGCGTCCGACCCGGGGATGCCCTTCACGCGACGCGCTCCCGCGCTCCCGGCGCTGCCAGCCGACGCCCCGCGCCGCATGCCGTCGTGGGCTTGTTCCCTCGCCGCAGGGCGCCACGCCCATCACCACCTGGTCCCGCGGCACGCCGCTGTACGACCGCATGCTCGCACGCTAGGGCCGCCGTCACCGGGCGGATGTTCCAGCTCGCCGCGCTATCTGGGTACCGGGCGAGGCCGACACCATCAGGCGCCAGGACGCCCGACGCCTACACGCCCCCGCATGGAGGCCTTCGTCCGCGGGAGCTCCCCCCACCCGTGGCTGCGAGATATTGACGACTAGATCGAGCGCGTGACGACGGGGTATTTTCGCAAGGATAAAGTTGTCCTAAAAGGCCCAAGTTAACACCGTTACAAGCTTATAAAGAGTAAGGGTAAACTTGAGCTTCATTTTAACGTAACGAGGGTAAAATCACAACATGACGAAAAAACGAGGGTAAATGACGTTCTCAAAGAAGTTTAGAAACGCCATTAATAGCCCCAAGATTCAATTAGAACCGAAGAAGAGAAAATGTGATCAACACACTCCAAGGAGTCTCTCTTGTTTCCCCTTGCCGCTCCCTAGGAGGGACTCGGGGGGTTCCCATGCCGCGCCCCAACTCCCTCCCTCCGCCGCCGCCCGCTCCTCTTCGCCACCGCCGGCGGCCAGCGGGAGGGCCCAACAAAGCTCCTCCCCGCGCTCCTCCTCATCCAAGTTAGCCTCCGTGCCTCCCCCTCCCCCCTCCTCCCATCTTCACCTCCGGCTCCAGCGACCACCGGCCGGTGGGGCTCCCATTCCGGTTGCTCCTCGGCCGGATCCAGCCTCCCTGCGGCCAGATCTACTGCCTCCACTTGGAAGTTGACGCCATCGCCGTTGTTTGGCAGTGGCCACCGACATTGTGCTCATCTTGGAGTCGCCTCGAGGGTTGACGCCATTGTTATCGCCGCCGCCGTTGCTTGGCCATGGGCCACCGACGGGCGCCGCTTGATCCACCTCGCGTCCACGCCGAGCGTGTGACGACCCCGACGCTCTAATGCCCCCGAGTGCCGGGCGACCCAAACTTGCACTCCGTGTTTTTATGGAGCTGCTCCACGGTGGAGTTTGCAGAGCGTAGTTTACGGAGCAGTCCCAAGCACCCCTAAATATTGCCTCTAGTGGTGGTGTCGTGTGGCTTGGTGGGGCGCTCCTTCTTGCTTTCGCAGATGTGTTGCCTTTGTTTGTTTGCGACCACTTTCTCTCGTGGTTATGTTGTCTTGTCATGTCTTGTGTCGTGTGGTGTTGTATTATGTTGTTCAGCCGGTTTTGGCATTTTCTTTTAATGAAAATGACATGTGAAGTCGTGTTCGAAAAAAAAAAAAGAAAATGTGAAAAAAAGAAATAAAAAGAGTGAAAAAGAAGAACAAATGGTGCACGACATTTTTTATATTATATACGTGTATAATTATGAATCATGTACGATCATGTAAAATAGATAGATTAATATAAAAAAAGGGGCAAGAAAAAAGTAGAAAAAATTAAGGAGCAACGTGTGTGCGTGGGAGTGGGACCGTGGTGCTCTCGTTTGGTCAGATCGTTCGCCTGATTATGCAGCGCCGGCGATCAATGTGCTTCAATGCTAGCTCCTTGATCAATATGCTGTGACTGTGAGAGTGGCGAAGCTTTGAATGGTCCCGATGTTACCGCCTACGGCCTTCGTTTTCGTATTTTTCGCTCTGGCCGTCCGTATTTGCCCTCTAGTTTCGTCCCACGCGCGGTACGAGAAGTGGAGGCGTCGCTGGCTGGAGGCATCGGGGGTCGCTGGCTGGTGTTAATGCGGGCGAGTTACGAGGATCCCGTACGTTTACAGCGGCGGCAGCTCAAACGTCGGGCACGCGGCTAAACAAGGGCAGTCGGGTCATTTAGCTAGGGCAATTAGCCAGGACGTTGTTAGCCCAGAACGTCAATAAAATCGAGTACGGAGGGAGTATTTAGGGCTCACTCGGCTCCACAAAGTTGCAAAAGAGACAAAATCCCCTTGGCATCAGCTCCATTCTTCCATCAGGTGATTCAAAGGCTGGTCACTTTTGCTACTGTTGACAGATAACCTGCAGGTATATGTGGTCTCTGTATTTCTTACGTTGCTAGCATTGGCTTCCCAAAATGATCCAAGATCACTCATGAACTTTTATCTCACGTTTTTTTTGCTATTGCGATTAGTGTTAAGTACCCTTCTATCTAGTATACTCCTCTAACTTCCTTTTTGTTCTGGCATGCCCGGCCTCGTCGGAATGTTACTGTCTTTGATGTAGGCGTGGTAGGGATGAGAAAGGCTGGTAAGAGAAGCATGGAGAGGGATGCATATTTCTGTTCGGATCACAAAGATGACAAGGACAAGTATTTCTTCAAGGTTCTGGTTGGTGATTTTCGGGAACGATTGGTAAGTTTTACAGGTGCAATGTTCTTGGAAAGTGTTCTTTTTTAACTTTTGCTGTCACCACCATCTCTGCCTGCTCAGAGGTACCAGAAACCTGAATGCAAAGATTTGACCTCATGTGGTTTTAGATGCAGATTGAAACCCAAGATATATGTCATGTGTTTTTGTTCTGAACTTCTGGCTATATAGGCTGAATATTGTTCAGTTGTAACCAATCCTAGATTCGGACAGGAATACTCGTGCAACCTGAGAATTATTTTTGGCTATTGAACATGTTGGACGTATTAGCTATAATCAGTTTGTAAAACTTAGTACTTAGATCTAGGCAACTATGTACCACTCTGTACCTGTTTTGATGTCTGGAATGATATCGTTGCACTTTTAGCCAACTTCTTGAATTGAGATATGTTTAAGAGCTTGCTGTGTGTTACTGCTGCAGGCCATACCTGGTAAATTTGTGCAACGTTTCAGAGGGCGAATATCAAACAGTCTGAAGCTAGAATCACGCTCTGGACACACTTTTGATGTAGAAGTGGCTAATAATTTGGGCAAACTTGTTCTGCAAACGGATGGAAGGCATTTGTTACTGCCCATGACTTGAACAAGGGAGACTTCTTGGTATTCAAGTATGACGGCACTTCTCAATTGAAGGTTTTCATATTTGATCTTAGTTGTTGCGAGAAAGTGCCACCATGCCTTGTGAAGAGAAACCATACCCGCGGCAAAGAAAGAAAGGAAGAACATGTTGAAATTTCAAGCAGTTCTGAAGATCTTCCCATGAAATCCCCTGGAAGTAAAGGGAAAGTTTGGAAGCAAAGGAAGGGAATAAGTATGAATGTTGAACTAACTTGATTTACTTCACAGATCACCATGACCTCACACTTCTTTTCCTTTGTTTCTGTGTAGGAGACTCGGTATGTCCAGAAGATCAGAAATCACATTGTGTTCCAGGATACATCCTCCCACGGGGAACCCGTCTCACCTGTGCGCAGATGAAGAAACTGAAAGAGAGAGTCCGAGCTAGTACTTCTACAATCCCCATCTACGGATGCATCATGAAGAAGAGCTATCTTCGTAGAGGAAAATCTCAGGCTTTGGTGAGCTTGGAAACTTTTTTTGCGATCACGCTTGATTGATACTCTACTGCAATTATGCTTCATTTTTAATGCATGTTGTTATAGAACATGCGTTCCACAGCTTTGGTGAGCTTGGAACTTTGTTCTTGGATTGATACTCTATTGCATTATTTGAATGTATGTTCTTGAGAACAGGTTTCCCTCTACTTTATGAGGGAGCGAGCTACAAGTTCAGAAACAGGGATAGGAGAATTGAAGTGACAATGGGAATATATAGAACTGGACTTCTTAACAATCACCATCTTTTTGTTTCTCTACTAAGCCACAGCCTGGCAAATCACCGTTACAAGCAAAATTGAACCACATATTCCTTCTCACCTTTTCAGGTCAATAGAATAAAATTAGAAAACCTAGAAGAATTTTAGTTTTTTTTCTGAAACATAGAATTTTAATTTTTTAATCCTTGAAGTACTACTAGTTCTAAACAAATTGCCTTGAAGAAATTTTACAATCTTG
This sequence comes from Hyparrhenia diplandra, assembly GCA_015847255.1. NCBI lineage: Eukaryota > Viridiplantae > Streptophyta > Magnoliopsida > Poales > Poaceae > Hyparrhenia > Hyparrhenia diplandra. The sequence goes on from JADLZK010012703.1 coordinate 174,251, forward strand.
ATGCAAGTACAAGCATCTTCTTTAGCTATTTTCCGTTAACTTGTAACATTTGCCTACTGTATATCAGGACATGCCAAGAGTATATGCTGAGGTATATCTACCATTTGAGGACCAAACACTGATGCTTCAATGCTGTGGCAAGAGTTGGGAAGTGCGGTGTCGAATTCACAAGGGAAACCGCAACCGCGGAATGAAAAGGCTTTTGAAAGGGTGGAAACAGTTTGCTTGTGACAACAAGTTGCAGCTTGGAGATCTCTGCCTTTTTGAGCTACTTGAAAACACCGAGTACACCATGAATGTGCATGTCGTTCGCGCAAAATGAAATTTGGCAAGCAGTCGATGCTGTTGGTGCCAGCTTATCTTTTGCCATATGGTGGTAGAAGTGATTTTAGGTTAGAGCGTCTTGCTTGTCCATCCTCTGTCCGGACAACTGGTGAACTCACGTTCTGCTTGAAGTCCAGACTGTTTTACTTGTAACCCGTCTATGTTTATGTTGCTGCTGTGATACAATTAGCTATTGCAACGTCAAGCCATGATTTTGCTTGTGAAAGAGATGAAATTTACCAAATCTATATTAACTTGGGCGCATCCGTTTCTGTTCCTATAATCTTTTCTCTGTTAGCACAAGAGATTTGCATCTTCAAATTATGTTTTGCAGAAAGATGGAATGTTCTCAGATATTGAGCCCTTTTGTATGAGAAAGGGCTCATATGATGCAAACACACAGAGATGCAATGTCTTAATATATTTTTATCAAAAAAAAAATGTTATAATATATGGTCATTTTCTATTGATCTGCTGTTTTGTTTGGAGCAAAAGAACAATGGCAATAATCTCTTCAACTACATGAAACCATGACAAATATCTCACATGCGCCGGCCTGCGTGGGTGCTTCCAAGTTCCAGAGATGCGCGGCGCCTGTTCGACGACACTACCACACGCACCAAGTCTGGCCATCTCACTGACGACACCCGCGTCTTGTTCGCCCAAATGCCCTCGAGGGTGGATCAGAACGTGGTTTCCTGGACCCTCTTGGTCGTCGGGCTCAACCGTGCCGACTGATTTTGGAAGGCGTTCCTAGACATGGATCTGCACGCCATGGCATGCCAAGCCGCGCACGCCTGCCTGCCCGCGCATCGCTCTCCCTGCCACGACACGGTGCATCGTGTGTGCACACGCAGCACGCCTCGACTGTAATGCGTCTCAAACCGCCTCGCTCGCCACAACATAACACCATCACAGAGAAAGAAGATGCTGTTGGGAGAAGTAGATGACGGAGGACACAGGAGAGAAGAGGCCGTTGACTACCATTGACCAAGGACAGAAATAGTCTTTTTCAACCATTAGCTAGCTAATACACTAGACTGTACTGGCAATGAGGTTACAAAATTTGGGTCCAATTTAAAATGCAGGATTATAAAGCAGAGGAACGAAAAAGAAATGTAGGAGCAGAATAGGAAAAATGCATGAAAATATAAGAAAACATGTTTGGAAACTTAAAATATTGGTAGATTAGACACTAATGTCACCTAATTATAGGCTAGACAACAAAGATATGTGTCCAAACATTTATATTTTTTTTATGTGAATGCCCATGCATTGCCACGACACATTAATTTAATCGTTTGGAAATGATCCTTGCCCAACATTCCTAGAATAAACTAATGTTCCCGTGATTTAGAAGGCCACATATATAACTGTATGGTGTACCACGAATCCCTTTTCCCTTTTTTTAGAACACCAACACTAGATGGAATGCATAGAACTATTGGATTGATTGATCCAATAGAGGTGCTAACACAAACTACAAAACTCATGAACAACCTGACCCTGCCCGCTGGGCGCTGGCGGACACGAGTGTCGAAGGCGCATCCCGGCTATGACACCTACCTAACCACCGCCACTACCATTGGGAATGACAACTAGGAGTCTAAGATCCAAAAGGTGTGCTCCATCGCCCACGCCCATCAGCCGTAGTCTCTTGGTACTGTACACCACATTTGTCTTCATCTAGATGCCAGGTTGGGCTCCATTACTACTGTGGAAGTCCTCTTGAACGAACCCTCGTCCTCCATAGGACGCCCTCTTACCCGCATCACTAGCAGTCTAGCATCAACCATCGCTGCCTCCATCCTCCATCCCAGCATTCACAGTGCTTTGTGTTCTCCTTCAGATCCGGTCCAAGACCAATCGAAATCAATCAATAGAAACCACAAAAAGGGACGTGAGGAAAATCACGCGGGCCACACAACATGCTCAAATAGCAAGGATATATGGGCAACGCCCGCAAATTTGCAGGCTACAAGATTGGCCTGGAAACATTGGGAGGGAGTTTCGATATGAGGTACTATGCTATGCGCCTCCCTAAATTCAAGAACCTTTCAGCACTGACCCTGTTGTGAAACAAGCAAATATTTTTCTTATCTCACAATATGTAGAAACCAAGCATTAATGTTATATATGCTACCAGCAATTGTCTATCTGTCACGTGACGCGGCCAATAAGTCGCTTTCCTCTACAAAGTGACACGGCCAATAAGTCGCTTTCCTCTACATGTTGTGTACCAGTAGCAGCACACATAACACTTAACTAGTAATCATATAGAAAGATCAAAGATGAAAACAAGATATTAAAATTTGAGTTGTTCGTGCAATGCTGCCTTTTATTAAAAACCTTTCTAAGTAAACTCGCACCTCATGAGAAAACCCCTAGAAAGGAAAAGGGTACGACTAGCTCATTATGGAATTAAAAGGTTCAATTGTTCAAAAATTTTACAGAACATAAATGTCTCAACTCTCACTAAAACTCAAATGACAGCAAAATAATCAAGCAGCAGTAGTGTTGGAACACGGTCCCCAGGCACCAAGCGGAGGTGTCAAGCCGAACGAACGAGCATCGGTCGGGATCCTTCGCTAACCAAAGGAAACCATGTTTGAATCTATGCCTGTTTCGCAGGGTTGAGTAGCAAGCAAGGTGCGGAGGCTCAGCAGGCGGAGGTCTCCCTCCTCGAGCGACAAGGGGGCGAAGATGGTGGTCTCCGCCAGCGCTCGGACTAAAGCCGAGCGGGGCGAAGATGTCCGCCCCCCGCACCCAAACCCGAGCTCATAGACAAGGAAAGAAGGCTTACCGGGCGAAGGTGTTATCCACTTGGGTCCGAAGCTGGAGAGAATAGCACCCTAAATGGGCTGGGTGCTGGCCCATTTGACTAAGGCGGTTCAAGAAGAGAAAGGACTTGAGCCCCTCTAGTCGAGAAGGCAAAAGCTGGAATATACCGGGAATATAGGGGGATAGAATTGTAATCTTATATTCTTGGTTGATGTAAACTATAAATAGGGGACATAGCTCTCCTAATGTTGGTTAGTGAATGAAACTTATTGCCATTTAATATTGAGAGTTTTGCATTTTGTCTTGAGATCTCTTGTTCCTCCCTTGGGGCAATGCCCGGGCGGAGGTCTTACACCCCTATTGGATAACCCAAGTTTCAACAAGTAGAACCAGCAGTAGCTTCATTGTCAAGCCAAAGGTTTTTGTAATGGTCTTCTAGCTCCTTGTCCTCCACTGTATTTTGTCCCTTCTCTTGCCCTAGACCCCAGTCCTTGATGCAAGTCAACATCTCAACAATCTCTGTGCACAATCATCGTCAACGCTCATCGATGATCCTGCCAGTACGACTCAAGCAAGACTCCAAAGAAGTAGTTGACACAGGAACATACATAATATCTTTAGCCAACATAGAGAGAACTGAATAGGTTAGTTTATGATCACATAGCTAGGGTCGACATTATAAGTCCCTATCTCATCCTCGATAAGGAAGATCACGCGGGCCACACAACACCACCAAATAGTAATAATAAATAAATCAACCATTACGTACTAGAACCAACCTTTCTAAGAGAAGAAACAATGAAAACAAGAACGCCAACGGACCTAAGACAAGACCACGATGACATGGCCATCACAACATTGCACACAACTAAGGTCGACGTTATACGCCCCTATCCCATCCCGAGGAGGGAAATCACATGAGCCATGCAATGCCCCCAAATAGTTATAATAAATAAAGCAACAATTACATACTGGAACAACCTTTCCAAGAGAAAATGAGCACACAAACATACCAAGACAAGACCATGATTAAATGGCCACCGCAGCTTTGCACTTAGCTAGGGTCGACGTTATATGTCCCATCTCTTCCTCGAGAAGAGATATCACGCTGGACACACAACACCACAAAAATATAGTAATAATAAATAAAGCAGTCATTACGTACTAGAACTAACCTTTTCAAGAGAAAAACAACAAAAATAAGCAAAACAAGCACGCCAACCGACCAAGACAACACCACGATGAAATGGCCACGCAACTTTGCACGTAGCTAGGGTCAACATTATACGCCCCCATCACTCCCCGATAAAGAAAATTACGTGGGACATGCAATGCCCCTAAATAATATAATAATAAATAAAGCAACTCATTGAAACAACCAAGAAAGCAAAACGAGCACGCCAATAGACCAAGACAAGACCACGATGAAATGACTACTGCAACTTTGCACGTAGCTAGGATCAACGTTATACGCCCCCACCACATCCCCTTAAAGGAAATTACCTGGGCCACACAACGCCAGTACGTATTAGAAACAAACTTTCCAAGAGAAGAAAGCAAAATGAGCACTGTAACTTTTTTTTGTATTTTAGTCCATTTTAAAAACTTATTCTATAAACAGATCCTCCACGAAACTTTTACTAAAAGTAGACTGCAAGCTCAGCGTGCAATGGCAGTACGCCAAGATATGTGGCTTGGCGTTCAGCGACATAACGCTTAAACTTGCCACGTAGACGCTTAGCGTGTCGGTTTGGCCGAAGATAGTCCATTTTAAAAACTTATTCTATAAACAGATCCTCCACGAAACTTTTACTAAAAGTAGACTGCAAGCTCAGCGTGCAATGGCAGTACGCCAAGATATGTGGCTTGGCGCTCAGCGACATAACGCGAAAACTTGCCACGTAGATAGCGTGTCGGTTTGGCCGAAGATAGTCCATTTTAAAACTTATTCTATAAACAGATCCTCCACGAAACTTTTACTAAAAGTAGACTGCAAGCTCAGCGCAGTAAATGGCAGTACGCCAAGATATGTGGCTTGGCGTTCAGCGACATAACGCGAAACTTGCCACGTAGACGCTAGCGTGTCGGTTTGGCTGAAGATCGGCGTGCAAGCACTTAATGCCGAGAGCAGCTACGTCGGGCGTTCAATCACTTAACGTCAAGCCGCCGAGGTGTTCATACTACATTACAAGCTAATAAGCCCAAGTAAAATGTACGTGTCCATTCAATATCTTTGAAGATCCGTAACAATAAATATAAATTCTCTTGACATGACATCAATTTTATTAGAACCATAATGTCAGCCTCTACGAGATAAAAATATGTTTTTAGATAATGGATAATAAAATCCGGCCTCTACATCCATGGATGTACATAACCACTTATTACAATTTAAAGCAAAAAGAAAAAAATCGGCGTAAGGCTAGTATAACGTAACATAGACATAGGAACTAAAGCAAACGGAAAAAATTCTTCCATCCTCTATTGGAGATTTCTAAAGCAATCATCTCCAACCGCTTGCTCAATGCAACGAGGGTGTCCTTTGCTTGCTCAACACGCGCAATCGGGCCCAAAAGCGCAACCAATAAGCTCCCTTGAAGATGACCTGCATAATAGAGTTAGATTTCATTTTTAAAAAAATTGTATCATTACGACATCTCGATGATGGCCTGAATAATGCAGCCACACCAACCCAAATCGAGGCTTAATCTGCTTGATGTTGATTATGTAGCTAAGTACCAAACATATGGTTAATTGATAAAGGTTGAGTAAGGTTAGTAGCATAGAAAAATAATCCTCCAAATCATCTTGGCAAAAGGGCAATCAAAAAAAAGAGATCTTTGGATAGTTTCATTCATATTGCAAAGCACTCACACTTTTGACTCCCTCTCCGCTTTTCCTAGCAAGGTTGTCTTTTGTCAAAATGACACCTCTTTGGACAAACCAAAGAATTTTTTTATTTTTATAGGTATTTTCCATTTCCAGATCTTCTTGTGATGGAAAGGTGGATTTGTATCTATAGTATCAAGATACATAGACCGGACGGAGAAAACTCCCGATCTAGTTAAGAGCCATTTAAAATAGTCTTTACCATCCACCAACTCCACATTAGAGACCTCGAGCTACCAGATTAAGCCACTCGCACAAGTTATTATCCACTAAAGATCTCCTAAATGAAATATTAAGAGGATTAGAGGATAGAACTTTGGAAACCGTAGCATGTCGGTCTCTTGTTATATTATATAATCTCAGATATCTCATTTTGAGCGGCTTATCACCTAACTGTATCATCCCAGAACCTTGTGCTAGTTCCATCTTGAATTAGGAAACGACCTTTAGCAAGAACCTCATCTTTAATATGCATGAGGCCTCTCCAAAAATGAGAGTCATTTGGTTTGGCCGATACTTGGGTTAGGGTCTTGAATTTAAATATTTGTTCCTTAGCAAGGATTGCCGATACCATCGTATTTATAAGATTGACAATCCATTTGGCTAATAAACATTTGTTTTGTAGGTATAAATCAGTAATTCCAAGACCTCCTTGATCCTTATGGCGACAAAGGATGTCCCACTTAGCAAGTCTATATTTATGTTTAACATTAGACCCTTGGCAGTAAGAATCTTGACATGAATTTGTCAAGATTTTTGAGGACCCCTTTTGGGACCTCAAAGAAGGACATCATGAACATTGGGAGACTACTTAAGACCGAAGTTCAACAAAAACTAGATACGTCCCCATAGGATAGGTATTTAGCTTTCCAACATGAAAGTTTTTGTTCAAAGCGTTCTTCAACCTTACTCCATTCAGAATTTAGGAGTTGTCTATGGTGCATTGGGATACCTAAATATCCGAAAAGGGTAAGCCCTATGTTACAAACCAAAGAGTGTTGTATAATAAGGTTCCATCTCTTTGGCATCACCATAATGAAGATTTCACTTTTGTGGTAATTAATCTTTTTAGACCAGATAATTGTTCAAAAAACGCATAAAGCAAGAGTTTCAAATTTTTCGCTTGCTCGGGTCATGGTCTAAAAAAATAATGGTGTCATCAAGATATTGTAAAATAGATAACCCATCATCAATTAGGTGTGGGATAATCCCTCTTATTTATCCATCGGTCTTTGCTCTATTAATGAGAAGAGCTAGCATATTAACGATGTTAAATAAGATAGGTGACATAGGATCTCCTTGTCTAAGGCCACGCTTGTCTGCGAAAATAGGGGCCTATGTCATCGTTGACTTTAACCCCTACACTACCTCCCGTGACCATACTACTTGAACCCATCTACACCATTTGGGGAGAACCCCTTCATGCGTAAAGTTTGTTGTAGGAATGACCATTTGACCAAGATTTTCTAGAGAATTAACATGATTTACATGATGTAGTTTTCAAATGGCTTAATATGTTGTAATTGGTAGGTTTCTTCTATCACTCTTTTAGCATCGGCAAGTTTTGTCTTCTTATAGGAGTTAAGATTTTTTTCAAAATCGACTCTCAAACTTGATTTTTTTTTTGGGGGTAAGATTGGAAAAAAGCTGCTAGCCAACAACTCTCAATCTCTCGGCTTCCAATCTTAACGTACTTGGTAAAATAGGCACAACCGCGTAGAAGTATACATACGCATATCCGTCGACTAACTCGAAGGTGAAAGAATGTGGGAAAGAATAATAAGTAGCACAAGGTTCCTACGTTTTTCTGTGAAATTAAACTGATTTCTATGAAATTTGTGTACGAATCTTGTGAAATTAATGCATTTTGTAGAGCTTGGGTTGGAGAGCTCTCACCAAGGGTTCAAATCTTGGGTGCGACATTTTATCCCGGATTTATTTGAGGATTTTCCGCGCTTATGCATTAAGTGGTAGGTGACGTGACGCCCCCTCGGATGAAAGGCGTCTGTGGTGACTTTGTGAACTTTAAGATTTGTCGTTTCAGTCTTTGAAGGTGCCATATAGGGATAGGGTTTGTGTGCGTGTGTTCATAGGGGTGAGTGTGCGCACGTGTTGAGCGTTCACGCTATATCGCGTGTAATCAAAAAAAAACTATAGTGCTCAGAATATTATCCTTCTATTATAAATGTACCATTTCACCCATAATTACATAAAAATTAGAAAAACAGTAAAAAACTTTTTTAGTGCTGGTCCTACCAATTTAGTAGACACCCGGTGCATTCGAGTGATTTCCTCCTCGGTGCCTGTTGGTGCCTCTTCATTTCTAGGATCACTCCTCTCCCGTCATAGTAAATATTCTCTTTTAATATACAATTAACCGTAGGGACTTCTTGCCCATCCTGCTCTTTTTTAAAAATATATATATAAAAAAAATAACGAAACCTGCATTGCTTGCCACTGGCTCATGCTCCAAGAGACCAAGAGTTGGCCACGTATTCAGCCTCTTTGCGTGTAAAACTTGGGATTGCACCTGTACTGTTTCGTCTGTACCCCTTGAGAGTTAAAACAATGTCAGCAGAGCGGAGGTTAGTACAGCAGGAGAATAAATGCACAACTAGCAGCCGTTGGCGTCTCCGCTCTCGGTTCTTCCATCAGGCGAGTAGGTGATTCATTCAAGGCCGGTCTCTTCAACGGTTAAACAGCTAGCGCGTGTTAGCGTAGTGATCATCAAAGCTTGGGCTTGGCATCAGATCGAGGAAGCTGCAGGTACTCCATATTTCTTCCTTTCGTATGTAGTAGCCTGGGTTCTCCAAGATGATCAAAGATTATCATTCTTCAGTCTTATCTTCCGTAGCTTGCGATTAAAAGTAGTACTTCTTCTCCAACTTGTTTCATTCAATCGTTCTGTTCTGGCATGTCCTCGACATGCTTAGATGTGGTAAAGATGAGAAAGCCTGGCAAGAGAAGCAGGGAGAGGGATGCATGTTTCTATTCGGATCACAAGGATGACAAGGACAAGTATTTCTTCAAGGTTCTGGTTGGTGATTTTCGTGAACGATTGGTAAGTTTTCTAGTCCGCCATTGTCTTCCTGGGAAGTGTTCTTTCTTAAATTTTGCTGTGGCGATGGTAACCGTCTCTGCCTGCTCAGAAGTAGGAATATTGAGCTAGCAATTCCATCATCTCCCATCTTTGTTCATTTGCTCCAAAACCAAGTCCTTAGTCCCTCGGTTCAAAAAAAAAAAAAAATCCTTAGTCCCGAAAGAAAACTGAATACAAAGATTTGGCCTCTTATAGACAATATAGAAGATATGTTCCGTATTATTATTCTGAAGCTATATATGCTAGATTTTGACAGGACTGCTTGTGCAACCTCAGAATATTTATTGGTTTTTTTTTTTTAGATTACGCAGTACAACGTAGACGCCAACACGCACATACATACACTCACCCCTATGAACACACGTGACGCAAACCCTAACCCTATGAGCACCTTCGGCGACCGCGCGCCGCAAAATCTTGAAGTTCAGAAGTCACCACAGGCGGCCTTCGCTATCGACGGGGACGTCGCCTACCACTTAATGCATAACGCCGGAAAATCCATTACAGTATTATATAGTTAAACAGTATCTAGGGATAAACTTAGTCCTTAGATGTGGGCAAACAAAGTACTACTCTGTATCTGTTTTGATGCCAATTTCAGCCAATTTCTTGAATTGAAGAGATATATAAGAGCTTGTTCCATTTTATTGCTGCAGGCCATACCTGATAAATTCAAGCAACATTTCAGAGGGCTAGTAGCAAACAGTGTTAAGATAGAATCAAGCTGTGGCCACACTTTTTTGATGTTGAAGTAGCTAAGAATATGGGCAAAGTAGTCCTTCAAACGGGATGGAAGGCCTTTGTTACTTCCCATGACTTGAACAAGGGGGGACTTCTTGGTTTTCAAGTATGACGGACTTCTCGATTGAAGGTTATCATATTTGATCTCAGTTGTTGCGAGAAAGTGTTGCCATGCCTTATCAAGAGAAATCATATCTGTGGCAGAGAAACAAGCGAAATGCCCATTGAAATTTCAAGCAGTGCTGGAGATCTTCCCATGAATGTCACTGCTAGTTCATCAACCTCTCTATCTGACTCATCAGGTTTGAGTCACCAAGTTGAACCAACTTAAGTAGGATTTACTTTACAGATAACCATGACCTCACATTTCTTTCTCTTTGTTTCTCTGTAGGAGATTCTACATGTCCAGATGACCAGAAATCACATTGTATTCCAGGTTACATCTTCCCACGGGGAACCAGTCTCACCTGTGCGCAGATGAAGAAACTGAAGGAGAGAGTCCGAAAGCTAGTACTTCTACAATCCCCATCTATGGATGCATCATCAACAAGTTCAATGTTCATGGAAGATCTCAGGCTTTGGTGAGCTTGGAAACTTTGTTCTCGGATTGGTATTGTACTACAATTATATGCTTAATTTTGAAAACATGTTGTTGGAGGCCACCTATCCATCCACTGTATAACCTGGAGCTAAAGCGGACATGTAGCGGGGCGGGCGACTCCCGACGCCCCGCCACCGCCGCCCGCCGCCGCCCCGACCGGCGCCGCCCGGCGCCCTCCACCCATGCCAACTGCAGATCCGCACCTCCCACGACGAGCTACCGCTGGAGGCCATCCTCGCCTTTGTCTGGTCCACGGCCGGGGAGATCGGCGCGCCCTTCGCCGCGTGCCCCCGCCGCCGCTCCCGAGCCCGAGGTCCGCCCGGCGAGCTGGCTGGCCGCCGCGGGCTCGCCGCCTCGCCAGCCCCGACGCTGGGCGCAGGCAGCTGGGCCGCCGCCCAACTCCATCTCGCCGCCTCGCGTCGCCGCCGCTTTGGCCGGCGCCCGCCGCCGCTCTCGCCGGGCCGCCGACGCCCCCGCGCCGTGTTCGGATCCGCGCGGCCCTCGGCCGCGCTTCGACCGGGCACCGACGCCAGCCCGCGACCGCCGCCGACCACGGGGCAGCCGCCACCCCGCCGCTGCCGCCGGGCCGGCGGAGCCCCAGCCCGTCCTCCCCGCTCGTGGGCGGGTCGGAGCAGCAGCGGCTTCCCCACGCCGCCGCCGTCCTCCCCCCCCCCCGCCGCCCCCCGCCCCCCCTCGACGCCCCCTCGCAGCAGCCGCGCCGCGATACGCGCTGGATGGAAAGCTCACGCCGACGGGCGCGCTGGAGGCCGCCGCCGCTGAAGCCGAGGGCCGCCGCCGCCTCGCACGCCATTGTCGGCGCTCGCCCGTGGGGCGGACGACGGCCGTGGCGGCCGCGAGCCGGGCCCGCTCGCCGCCGCCTCCACCAAGCCGCCGCCGTATTCTCCCCCCCCCCCCGCCCCGGAATCGCGCTGGAGCGCCGCCATCGCCGCCGGGCCTCGGCGACGGGCAGCCGACTTCGCCGACCACGCCGGAACGGCCCGCCGCTGCTCGGGCCGGGCGCCCGCCGCTGACGCCGTCGCCGACGCCGTGGAGCCCGACGGGGCGGGCAGGTCTTTCCCCCAGATAAGACGGCACCGCACTTCCGCCCGCCGGAAGATCCAAGGCGACGCTACTGGAAGATAATCTCTCCGATTGCTCGACGAGGAGGACGCCGGCGTTGAGCCGAGGCCCGCCGTCGCCGGGCGCGCCCGCCCACCACTCCAGGCTCGGGTTGAGAGCTGCCCCCCACGGCGGCCATGCCGACCTCCGCGCCGGCACCGCCCACGCTGCCTCCATCGCCGCCGGAGGGTGCGGGGGCGGCCGACGCGTCGTCGACGCTGTCTCCACACCGCCGACCTGGCGGCAGCCGCAACCGCGCTGGTGCCCACACCCCAAATACGCGTCCACCACACCACGCGTGTACCCGCGACGCATGCGTTTGGTCGCCATCGCACCGCAGCCGTGGCCGGGCGCGGCGTACCCGGAGCCACGGCCCTACCACCGCCGGGGGGGCTCTTGTCGACGCATGGCTTCACCCGCATCGAGGCGTGAGGCGGGCCGCCATGCCTTGCCTCTGTCCTTCGCCGCCACCGACCTGTCCCTTCTTCGCCCGCCGGCCTCGCTTCAACCGCCTAGCCGGGATCACGCCGCCGCTGCCCTCTTCTCCGACCCGCCGCTCCTCCGCCGCCGGCACGGCACCGGGCGCTGGACCGTGGGCTTCACCGTCACCCACCGACCACCCGGTGGACCGCGGTGCAGTGAGCCGCGCCTACGCCTTTCCCGATCGCTATGACGCCACACCTCCCTGACGCCTGGGGGCCTCGCGCCCACGCCGCCGCGCTCCCTTCTTCGCCGGACAGATACTCTGTCCGCCCCATCCCTGCCGCCGCCCCGAGGTTCGCACACACCTCCTTCCGCTGGCTGCCGCCAAGGCCGCTGTCCGTGCCTCGCGCTTCGACTCGCCCTCGGATGGAGCCGGGAGGACACCGCCACGCGCCCGAGGCGCCGCAGTTGCTTTGATCAGGGCCGACCTTGTCGACGCCGAAGCCGACGGCGCTCCGTGACGCCACTTCACGCAGCACCAACCCCGGGACCGTCGATGGATCGGTGTGGGGAGATGGCACCTAATGAGCTCGTCGTCATACACCGCTCGCGGCCGCGCCACCCGCTTCCCCCGACATCGTCCTCGGGATTGTACCACACGCCGACGCAGTACCGCTCCACCCCAGACTCGGCCGCTCCTTCTCCACCGGGCGCGCCAATGATCGGTGGGCGAACTCCTCACGAGTTTGCGGCCGCCTTTGGGTCTGCTCACCTCAGCGCTCGCCGCTCCAATGCCTCGCGCCTGGCGCCTCCTTCACCCGGCCCCGTCACGCCCTGACCTCGTCGTGCCTATCCCGCCGGATGTGCCGGTCGCGGGTCGATGCGCCGTGCCGGATCGCCAAATTTCTCCCACGGAGGCCGCCATCACGGCGCTTGTTGACTCCTTCCGCTACCCGAGCAGCCGCCGCCTCCTCGCCGCCTCATCTACGGACTTCTCGGATGGACGATTGGGTCCCAGACGGCCCCCGCCCGCGGCCAAATCGGGTCACGTGGACTCCGAGGGCCGAGCCCGCCTCGCCCCCGTCAACAAGTGGGAGGGGCGCCGCACAATGCCGCTCCTCCACACCCGATGACGCTGGGTGATCAGCCGGCTGCTTGGGCACTTCGTGGAACACGCATCGGACTACAAACGCCGCCAGCGGCGCATCTTTCTTCCCCGCGGCGCTGCGTTTTTCCGGGTGGTGCTCGCCGTCGCCCGCGCCGTGACCACCGGCCGCACCCCACCGCCGCGCGAAGGTCGCCTCATTTAGTTTCTTTACCGCCACACCACTCTAAGCTCCACCGCTGCAGCCGGTGATTTGTGTTAGTGTGCCCCGCCAAGCAGCAGTTTTCCGCACCTCGCTAGGGAACTCGTGAGGTTGTAAGCTTAAACTCCTTTTTCTCTTAATGCAGAACGGGTCAAAGTGCCCTGGTTTTCAAAAAAAAAAAAAAAAAAAACATGTTGTTGGAGAATAGGCATTTCCCTGCTTTATGAGGGAAGGAGCTATAATTTTTCAGAAACAGGGATAGGGGAACTGAAGTACCAGTGTGGGAGTAGTCCATTTCTTACTTTTAGCAATGAGTAAAGTGCATTTCAGGTCCTCAAACTATGGAGGCATTCCCATCTAGGTCCTCAAACTAAAAACGACTATCTAGGTCCTCAATCTATTGTTCCCACACACCAACCGTCCAAATCATGCCATGTGAGCGCCTGCATCCGACGTGGCCATGCCAAGTGGAAGATAGAGTTGTGCATGTGCCAAGTTTTTCAAAAAACACCCTGCCTCCTTTCTCTTTATCACTCCCAACTCCAACCGGCAAGTCCCGCGGCTGCAGCGGCAGGCCACAGTACCACACCACGCTTCGTCCGTTGCCGAGCCGGCGCTCGCCGCACAGCACCCACGTCGGCCAGCACCTACGGGTCCAGCCGTCCAGGAAACCGACCGCCTGCTCGTCCGAGCTGATGCCGAGCCGTCGCAGGGCGTGCACGCAGCACGCGGACGCGCCGTTCTTCCCGAGCTACACGGCCTCGCCATTTGAGAAGGGGATGACAGTCGCGGCCTCGCTGTCCCCGTTGTGGTGTGACTGTGAGTGCCTGCCGAGCCTGAGTGAGGGAGGGGCAGCGCGCAGTGCATGGTGTCGGTGGACCGTGAGCCTGCTCCGTGGCGCGCCGTCCCGGCAATGGATCGGTGCGCATCGCGGGCGTGCAACAGTCTCGTCGGTCCCCAGCAGATTGGCGGCGTCGAGCACCGTGGAAGCGCGCACGCGCCATGGCATGACCGACTACTGACTTTTGACTTTGTATCTTGTCAGTCTCGGCGAGTGAGAAAACTGAAGGCGCTGGTGCTACACGTGTTTGATAATCATAAAATAGTGGTGATGAGCGGTTCATGTCTTGCTTGGTGGGCAACGTCTCCTATGTTAACTAGAGTATGCTAACTATGCTAACTCCGATCTGACCTCTCCATGAGCATCCGATGGATGACATAGGTGGGTTAATTTAGCACTTAAACCCTCCCACCATTAGCTTTTCTAATCAAATTTTCTCGGGCACTTAAAAACGCCTCCATCCATCGGATGCTCATCGAGAGGTCCGTGATCGGTTGAGATAGTTAGCATACGAATCTAGTTAGCATAGGATACGCTGTTGGTGATGCTAATAAGCTGATCGCTGACAACAACCTTTTTGGACACCACGCCGGCCCGCACCAACGAGCTGCTCGGCACGCCACCGTGTGGATCCCCGAGTTCAGGCCGGACCGGGCGCGAACTCGCCAAAGATCTTGGAACCGCTGCTCCTGGTGGACGAGGACCACCTGGACGAGGTGTGGGCGGTGTCCGTCATCGCTAAGACGACCCGCCTTTGCTCAGCGTGCTGCCGCCGCGCCGGCTGTTAGGAACAGGACGCGCCTCACGCATTTCTGACACCGCCCACGGGCTGGGAGAGCCCCGAGAGCCGCCCGCGCATGGTGCGCCAGTGGCTCTCCCGGTCCAGCCCCGCTGCAAGAGTTGCGGAGCTCGCCGCCCCGAGCTCGTGGCAGGGAAACGGTGCCAGGGGGAACCACACGGTGCGCAGCCCGGATCGCCGCGGTTGGAGTTGGGAGTGAGAGAGAGAAAGGAGGCAGGGTGTTTTTGAAAACTTAGCACGTGATGCTTCCACTTGGCATGGGCCGCATGTCCACGCCGGGATGCAGGCGCCACATGGCATGATTTGGATGGTTAGTGTGCGAGAGTAACAGATCGAGGACCTAAATAGTCTTTTTTTAGTTTGAGGACCCGTATGGGAATGCCTCAATAGTTTGAGGACCTGACATACACTTTTACTTTTTAGCAATCACCACCTTTTTTCCTACAAAGCCATAGCCCAGCAAATCCCTTTGCAAGCAACAATCACATAATCAATTTTTCTCCCATTTTTCTTGTCCAGGTCAATATGACATTTAATAAAAAATCAGAAGATCGAGTAGAAAAAAAAAATAATTTTGAAGATTTATTTATTTTTAATATTTGAAGTACTACTAGCTCTACACAAATTGCCTTAAAGAAATAATTTACAATCTTGATGCAAGTACTTCCAGCTTGAGCTATTTTTCAGCTAACTTGTAACACCTTCCTACTGCAATCAGGACATACCAAGAGTATATGCTGATGTATATCTACCATTTGAGGACCAAACACTGATGCTTCAATGCCGTGGCAAGAGTTGGGAAGTTCGGTGTGTGATTAAGAAGGACAAACACAGAGTCAAAAAGGCTTATGAAAGGGTGGAAACAGTTTGTTCGTGACAACAAGTTGGAGCTGGGAGATCTCTGCCTCTTTGAGCTACTTGAAAATATGAAGCACACGATGAATGTGCATGTCATTCGTGGAAAATGAAAGTTGGCAAACAGTTAACGTTGTTGGTTCCAGCTTTTGCAATATGCTGGTAGCAGTGATATTAGGTTTGAGCGCCTAGCTTACCCTGCTCATATCCATGGCTTGTCTCCATCCTCTGACTTGGCAATTGGTGAGCTCATGTTCTGCCGAAGTTCAGACTGTTTTTTGTAATCCATCGATGTTTTTGTTTCTGCTGTGATGTAATTAGCTACCGCAACGTCAAACAATATGACTGTTTCACTTGTAATCCATCTATGTGTTTTCTTTCTGCTTTGATGCAATTAGCTACTGCAACGTGAAAGCCATGACATTGAACAAAATCATAGCCCAGCGAATCCCACATAATCCCTTCTCCCCTTTTTTCCTTGGCTTGGTTAAAATGACAAAAAAAAAAAAATCAGAATACTAACAACAACAGAAATATATCTTTTTTATGATTTACGTGCTTTGTTAATATTTGAAGTACTGCTACTAGCTGAAAACAAATTGCCTTTTTTTTTGACAAACTAAAAAAACAAATTGCCTTGAAGAAATTTACAGTCTTCATGCAAGTGCTAGCAGCTTCAGCTATATTTTTCGGTTGACCTTACACTTTCCTATTGCAATCAGGGCATACCAAAAGTATATGCTGATGTATATCTACCATTTGAGAAACAAACGCTGATGCTTCAGTGCTATGGCAAGAGTTGGAAAAGTGCAGTGTATAATTCGTCAGAGGAGAAGAAAAATCTTTCGCGTGGGTGGAGACAGTTTGCTCGTGACAAGAAGTTGCAGGTTGGAGATCTCGCCTCTTTGAGCTACTTGAAAACACGAAGTACATGATGAATGTGCATATCATTCGCAAAATGAAACTTGACAAGCAGTTGATGCTGTTGGTGCCAGCTTAGCTTTTTGCAGTATGGTGAAAGATGTGATTTTAGGTTAGAGCTACTAGCTTGATATCCATGGCTTGTCCATCCCCCTGTTCGGGCAACTGGTTAACTCATGTTCTCTAAGTCCACACTGTTTCACTTGTAATAATCCATATCTATGTTTATGTTGTTGCTGTGATG
>JADLZK010012704.1:0-89662 GCA_015847255.1 Hyparrhenia diplandra
AACACAAGTTGGCGTTACTATATCCCTGCGTTGTAGTAGTGGGCCACGGCGCCCGCTACTCGGTCATATGGAAGGAGAACACCGCGCACTGTGGTGATCGATCGGCTCTGACAGCACATGTAGAACAAGGATCACCCGATCACACAGATATACACGATAGCTAGTCCTAGGATCAAAAATTGCGCGGAAATTTGAGTGGAATTGGAAGAACATAATGCTTGAACACATGACAACCGCTAGGGAGGCGGTGCCCCTTTTCACCCTTGATAAAACTGAGCTCAAATGCAAATTATAACTGACTAGAGCAGTGGCGGAGCTGGTCGGTGGCCAGCCGGGGCCACGACCACCCCAACAAAAAAGAAGACCATGTAATATTTTTTGCCCTTTAGCCTTGGCCCATGGATGGCAGGTGTCGCAATGCAAGCAAGCAGCACCGCAACCATTGGCGATGTATCGTAGTCTACGCAATCGAATATATAGAAAGGGCGATGTTTGGTTTCCTTGCGCTGCCTCTGCAGAACTCCGCTCCTCTCTGTGTCTCCGACATCAAGGATTCTGCTTGACGGCCATTGACCGATAGCCTCCACCGTGATGCACGAGTGCGCGATCAGGTAGCAGCTGATCGAATAGCAGCTGATCGATCTACGGATCTTCCTTTGATCCTCTCCATTTTAATCTCACACATTTTTATTTCATATTTCTGTCTTTTAGAATAGCAGCCGATCGTTCTAGTGATCTTGCTTATCCTACCCTAATGGCAGACCCAAACCCTGATTGCATTTTCTACAATGAACGTTGTTAATAATAGGACACGAAACAAAATGGAAGATGGATTTTTAAGAGATTGCTTGGTACTCAATATTGAGAGAGAAATTGCAATGAAGGTCACAACAGATTCAGATATTAAGGATTTTAATACGCTGCAGTCACAGTGAAATTTAAATAAACAAGGTATCTTGACCCATTTTGCAAACTAACTATTTGTTTTTGTGTGTTTCTATTGCATAATTAATCACTACAACTACAATCATGGCTAGCTAGTGTATGCTTATGCGGACCATGATAAATTTGTGGAAATTACAAAATTCTAAAATCTTGTTTGGCCCTCCTTTTATTTTCTCACCAGCTCCGCCACTGGACTAGACGTGCTAACCCACACCTCAGATGCTCCACTACTTATACCAGTAGTTAATTAATTATAACACACACGCTTACAACAAGTAAATTCAAATTTAAGTGGATACAAGTTGCTAGAATCAAACTGCTCTGATAGAGCGCCATCCCAACGCGGTCGCCACGCACGCCCATGTCTTTAGTGTTTCCTGCCAACATGGTAATTCAAATTCTGCTGCATCAAATGACAAACCGGTTTCACCACAGCACGTTCCTCATCGGTGAACATGGGCTTGACCAACAAATATAATATACTCCTAAAAGTTCTTGAAATAATATAAAAGGAAAAGTTCCCAAGGTCCATATTTGAAAAGCAATTCTGTTACTAAATCTCCAACCATGTCTCGCAAACACCTTCGTAGCTAGGGATAGCATGGATAGTAGTGAGACAAGTAGTAAGCCTTCGGATTTCCCATGACATAATTTTTGCTCCTCGAATCGAAAGACTATACGGAGTAGTATGTACTATAACAACACAAACGACATCTGATTGTTTATTATTGCATATTTATAATCACAACATCACTAAGTACGTGCAGATTCCCATGTATATATATGAGATCAGCCACGCAAGGAACTCACTCTCCTCGCATTATTCAAATCCATATATGTGTTCCGTACACAGTAGGGCTACAACATTTATATATATATAAAGCTAGGCATTTGCGGCAGCAAATTTCTAGCCAATATATGGTTCTGGGCGAATCACAATGTTCTGGGCGTTCTTGTGGATAACAAGACGTGTGGTGCCTGGTTCGGCTTCTGTAGCCGGCTCTGACCTGGACCGAGTTCTAGAACTTCGTCTATATCGCCGTCCCAATCGTCACTGATAAAATCTATTGCATCTTCAACGGGCAGCAAATTTCTAGCCAATATATGGTTCTGGGCGAATCACAATGTTCTGGGCGTTCTTGTGGATAACAAGACGTGTGGTGCCTGGTTCGGCTTCTGTAGCCGGCTCTGACCTGGACCGAGTTCTAGAACTTCGTCTATATCGCCGTCCCAATCGTCACTGATAAAATCTATTGCATCTTCAACGCTCATGTCAATCACCTCTTTCCATCGATCTTTTCTATCAAGCTTGACCAGCATCCATCCAATCAGGTAGTAACATCCTTGGTTTTTCTCCCTTAATTTTGAAACTGTTATATATAATTGCTAAACAACAAGCAGCATAAATAATCAGGAAACACGGACATAATCGATAGATAACATTTCTATAAACACAATATTATTATTAATTTTGGCATGCGTTGACATGATACTATATGATTTCCTTCTTTTAATTAGAACAAATGGCCTTTTGTCCCTCAAAGAACTTAATTACCAATATGAAGGGAGTATAATCGAATGAATTATTATGTACTATAATAGTAAAGCAAGCAGAAATCAGTCACCAAAATATTTAAAACAAAATTTATGTAGTAAGAAACAACTAGCAAAAAAGTACATGCCTACCTGCAGAGAAGAACCCACTAGTAGTCACTACTACAAAAACTTCTTGTAAACGCCCCCTTTTGCCTGGTGAAATACCAAAGCGAGCGCCCTATAGTGACTACATTAGGGGCGGCTGGTGTTCTGACGCCCCTACTATTATTGGGGCGGTTCAATCTCAACCGCCCCTAATGTAGTCCGCGATAAAGGCGGCTCTATGGCGCCCCTACGGTGAGATCGAATTTTAAAACTTGACACTAAAAATTAAAAAATTCGTAAGCGACCTCGGATGGAAAAACTTTGTACATATGAAATGTAGATCTCAAAAAGTTATGAAACTTTGTAGTTGACGACTTTTTATTTTGAAATCATCTAGTCATGCAAAAGTAGGTATTTGAAATGTCTCAAATTTGAAATTCGAAATTCGTAAAGCGACCTCGGATGGAAAAACTTTGTACATATGAAATGTAGATCTCGAAAAGTTATGAAACTTTGTAGTTGGCGACTTTTTATTTTGAAATCATCTAGGCATTCAAAAGTTGTGTTGAAATGTCTCAAATTTGAAATTCAAATTTCGTAAACAACCTCGGATGAAAAAACTTTGTACATATGAAATGTAGATCTCGAAAAGTTATGAAACTTTGTAGTTGACGACTTTTTAGTTTGAATCCATTTAGGGCCTCAAATAGTCAATTTACACTCGGATTTGTATAATATGTGGGGGCCTTGAGGAATGGGATATGGACACATGTGAGTGTGTAGTGCAGTGGTAGGGAGGGGTCGCGGGCAAGCCGCGAGGGTCGTGGGTTGAATCCGCCCGGCCGCGAAGCCTTGTTTTACGCGCGCATGCGGTGGGGTGGTTCCCGGTTTGATAAAAATGTTTTGGTATTTGTTTTTGAATTTTGAAATCGCGTTTTGGTACAGTTTCTTTGTAGGGCGGCTCATAACAATAGGGCGGTTTGCATCACCACGCCCCCCCTTCTCTGGCTGTAGTAGGAGCGGAGAGTTAGGGGCGGTTTCGAAACGCCCTCTGCAACAAACGAACGCCCCTACAGAAGCTGATTGTAGTAGTGAGTAGCCTGTATATGCAGATGGTTGCTGCTCTATGTATGTCTGAATATATATACACCCTGACTGTTTGTATACCTTGCTTCTTTCTTGGTGATAACAATGTACCTCTGTTTTCTAAAAATGTCGTACTGTATTTAGTTCTAGAAGAAAGTTGGTCTGTATGCAAGCAATTAAGTCTGCATGCGTGCAGCCAATGCGTTAGTAGCCCTCCATTAGTAACGAAGGACACCGTGAGTAATACTCACATTTATTTTTTTTCTCCTTGGCCTATGCACCCAGATCAAATTGGAGACTTGATAAAAAAAACATAGGGAGTGTGTATTTTGTGGACCGTTAGTTCGAAAACACCACTGTATATCACCTTTGTTGATAGTTGCCGATGATAACAATGTGAGCCATTTCTGTCCTTTTTCTTTCGTAAATTGCATCTGTCACCTGCATCATCTTCTCTAATTGTCGATTGTGCTCCTAGTAATTATTTTATCGTATGTCTCCGAAGAGACTGCTCCGGTTATTATTAGCAGGCAGGCAGACAGCTGGTGAATAATGTGTTGAATATTTTGGCATGCGTTGACATGATACTATATACTATATGATAGGCATCGTTCTTTTAATTAGAGCTAATGGCTCCCTCAAAGAACTTAATTACTGTTGAATGAAGATTGATAATGACTGAATGTATTAACTGTGCCTGTGAGCGGCTGCCTTTGTTTCTCGTACTACTCCCTCGGGATGGTATTAGAAGTCGTTTTTGGACAAGGTTTGGGTCAAACATTGGGAATATAAATCATCAATAACTTTTAATTTGTTGAGCTCGTAAATGTAAAAAAATATATGAGTAGATTTGTCTTAAAAAATACTTTGATAAAAATATACATATATCACATCTCTATAAATATTGTTATAATAATAAGTGGTCAAAGTTGTGTTTTGGAGACCGTGTCATTTTGTCTAAATGACTTCTAATACCAGCCCGAAGGGAAGTAAGTGCCAAAGGGCCTAAGTAGTTACTGTCCTAATGATGGTAATTACATCTAATTGGTCAATATTAATTAATGCTAATTAATTCTAACCCTCCCCATTGATCAATTGATCTTCTATAGACTTCATTTAATCTTGTATAGGCACCATTGTATATTAGATTTAGTCATAGTCTTGAATTCTTTGGAAAACCATGTAGGAAAAAGCAAAGTATATCGATATACTAGGTAACCCTACGGAAAAAAATAAGGAGAAAGCGCCATGATATATATAACTCAATGTTTATAGACCCTTTAAGTAATCTTAAAGACATAGTTTAGAAACATTTTTTGATCCTAGATCAATATGTCGAGATATTATCTTGAAAATCCTATATGTGGAAAAATAGATAATATGACAATCACTATGTGTTAACATTACCTCATTAAAAACAAGTGAGAAAACTCTACAAGAGCAAAACTCATATAAAGAAAAGAGTGTAATGTGATGTTTATACATGATATATCTTAGAGAAATTCTCCCCCGATTTTTGCAAATCTCCAAGACTTCTCATACCAATTCCTTAATACATTTATGAAATGAGGAATATGGGAGAGACTTTGTGAATAAATCGGTCAGTTATCACAAGACTTCATTTGCAAGATTTCAATTTCTCCATTCTTTTCGAGTTCATGGGGGTAGAATAGCTTAGGAATAATATGCTTAGTCATATTACTCTCAATATATCCTAACTCCATCGAGTAACACGTGCCAAATTAATCTCAAAGATATTTGTAGGTGTATCGATCGCACCAATACCACAAGATTGTATAATGTAGTTTATCATTTTGTGGAGCCATATACATTCAGTGATGCCTCATATAAAGCTATTATCTCATAGCGATTAGTGGATGAAGATACTAATGTCTTCTTTGAAGACTTCCAAGATACTAATGTTCCACCTTGCAAGAATACAAAGCCCGTTTATGATTTGCCATTGTAGGGATCGATAAGTAACCAACATCTATATATCCTAACAAAAACGGATCTTGATTTCCGCTATACAATAATCAAGATCTCTAGTGCCATTTACATATCTCAAAATCGTTTTGACTCCTACCCAATGACGTTTTGTAGGTGCAACACTTTGTCTTGCTAATAATTAACTACAAATTCAATATCCGCCGGGTATTGTTAGCAAAGATACATAAGTGCTCTAATGGCACTTATATATGGGACATGTGGTCACAATATCTCTTCTTCTTTTTCCCTTTGGTCTAAAAAAGGATCCTTCTTAATGTCTAAGGATCTTAGTACCATGGGAGTCTTTGTTGATATGACTTGTCCATATTGAATTTCTTCAATACCTTTTGGACATAGGCATACGGTGTATAAATACTCTAGAAGGTAAATGCTCAAGTTGTAAACCCAAGAAAAATTTGGTTTTACCAAAATCTTTCATGTCAAACTTAATCTTTAAATGATGGCGTGCTTCACTAAAAATGGTTTTATTTGCCGATGATGTTATGATCATTGACATATACCGATATGATACAAAATCCTAAAGCGATTGTACCACATTTGGCCCTTTGCTTTAAGCCCTATAATGACACGCAACTTGATGCAATACATGTTGCAATTTGCCTTGGGGTTGGTATACTGATTCCATTAGGAACTTTCGGATATATATCGAATCTAATGACCCATATAAGTATGTGGTCATGATGTCTATCAACTGCATAGATAGAGATTATGTACGCAGACACGGTTATTAAGTGTTGGAATATTACGCCGCTCATTCTTGAAGAGTAAGTTTGATTGAAATCAATGGCGGTGTTTGTGTAAAACCTTGTGCCACGAGCCTTGCTTTATATATCACCACTTTGTTGTTTTCATTCCTTTTATGGACGAAAACCCATTTGTATCCCATATGGAAGATCTTTGGAAGGTGTTGGCATTATTACCAAAAATACCTTCCTTTTTATTAAGCGAGGCAATCTCTGTTTCTATTGCAACCTTCCACTTATCACAGTGCGGCGCTTCTTTCACTCAAATCATAGACTTGGGATCGAATCGGCTTGGAGGATATTTGAAATTTGCTTTCGGAGAAGTAACGATCGACTATTATATATAGACTTACGGTCATAAGATTCTCCCATCCCAATGAAATTCATAGCTATTTCATCTACCATTAGTTCCTCATGATTTCCCAATACGATGGAACTTGGATCTTCCGATGTTCAGGGTCGGTGTTTATGCGCATAGCTGACTTGGCTTGTGGATTACAAATATCCATAGGACATAAAATGTCCTCTAGGTGTCTTCTAACGAAAGGTTGAGTTGCATTTCTGATCTTCTAAGCGCTTCTTCCTCTCTTATTGCCAATACGAGGGTGAGTGGTTTTATTAGGTACCTCCACTCTTTTGGCACGTTCCTTGTAGGATGGAGAGACTTTGTAACACCTTTATAATGAGAAAGCATCTGGCAGATTATTTGCAATATCTTGCAAATCGGTAATTCTCTAAACTTGTGGTTCAACTTCCGTGAATGCGTGGATCTGAAAATGAAATGCCTTTTGCATTCCAATCCATTTCCTAACATT
This sequence comes from Hyparrhenia diplandra, assembly GCA_015847255.1. Taxonomy (NCBI): domain Eukaryota; kingdom Viridiplantae; phylum Streptophyta; class Magnoliopsida; order Poales; family Poaceae; genus Hyparrhenia; species Hyparrhenia diplandra. The sequence goes on from JADLZK010012704.1 coordinate 7,241, forward strand.
CTTTTTTGGTACAATTCTCCCCTAATGCCGCAAAATGATCCTCATTAAAAATACAATCAGTGAACCGGGCAGTAAATAGATCCCGTATCAGAGGTTCTAAGTACATAATAATTGACAGAGATGAATACGTCTACAGCGCACCCAAATTTCCTGTGGGGGCCCATAGAAGTTCTCTTAGGTGGTGAGATTGAGTGCGTATACAACGCACCTAAAGTTACACAAATGCAAAATACTCGGAGGATTCCCATGTACTAAGCGCAATGGGGAGTTTTCATGATATCGCGGTTGGTCGTAGTTGGATTAGGTCGGCGTGCGAGCGCATGACCCCAACACGGCGAAGGCAATTTACAATTCAGTAGCATAGGTCTTGCAATGAGCTTGATTATTTTAATCGGCGATTCAACCAAACCACTTTGAGTATGTACGTAAGGAACAGAGTTTGAACCTAAATTCCCAATGCCATACAATAATCATCGAAAGCACGGGATGAGAATTTAGTAGCATTCTCCATTCAGATAGATTGAATCCGATGTTAGGGAAAATGAGCATTCAACTTAATAAGTTGGGCCATTATTTTGGCAAAAGTATGGTTTGCGTGTCGATAATAGGGACATATGAGACCAATGCATAGATGTGTCTATCAATACCATGAAGTACCTGAACCCGATAATGGTTGTATCGGACCACAAATATCTCCTTGAATTCTCTCCAGAAATTTTAGTGGTTCAACTCAAATTTTAAGATATGATGGTTTTAAAATTAATTTCCACATTTGCATATGCAATGCAACAAGAATCTTTAGTTTGGGGAAATTTTGTCTTTTCCATATCATGACCTATGGAATTGGCGATAATTTTTCCACATCATTCCTATTCGGGATGCATGCTAGTTTCGAGAATATATCAATGTCTTGGAAATTATCTTTATAAGCAACATGAGCAACGGGCTTTATGTATGTAAAGTACAATCAATTTGGAGTGAAGGAAACTTTTCACAGATTTGTTCGCCAAATCGTAAGTAGTTAAGAGAAGAAATTCCTCTTTATTATCTTGATGTGTTTCCACATGGAAACCCTTCTTCTGATTTCTATATAACTTAGAAAGGATGCGAAGTCGAATCGAGGATACAACAAGGCATCCTTTATTGTAATTTGTGTACCCATAGGGAGAGTAATGGTGGCTCTCCCTAAACCAAGTATTAACGCATCATGACACGATGGTCATAATATTTCCTTCTCTTTTCTGAAGAGCGGAAATATTTCATCTCTCTAGGTATAGAGTTTGTGGTACTTGAGTCCACGAGGCATAGTTCCTCCTTAGGATTGTTTTCAACATACATCATGTAAAACAAGTGTAATTTAAATGCACAAATGTAATCATATAGAGAATAACATACAATATATATTAAATATCAAATATAAAGGCTATGAAATTTACAATATATATGAGTATGTATAACTAGACAATAAATCTAACTATATACTACTCTTAAGCATACTAATTAATGCAATCCGAACAACTATGTATGACTTAGGTATTTACAACAAATATTAAATCTGATATCAAATCTGGACTGAGATCACTCTAAATCTCTAAATATGTCTCCAGAACCAAAATCTAGGAGCATATTGTCCGTAGATGGAATATCTTCTTCCATATTAAGAGACATGTTGTTCCCGGCTTGCTTAGGGGGCCTGCTTGGAACAATTCTCTTCTCGGGGTAGCATCGGATGTAAGATTGAAGTGTGCTTCATACGGCAATCCTTGAAAAAATGTGAAAAATGGCCACAACGATGGCACTTCACGCCATTTATGGGTTTCACATTGTCCTTAGGATCTTTATTTCCTCTTATCCGAATTAAATCTTTGTCTCCTATTGTGTTTGCATTTAGCGGAGGAGTTCCTTTGGATCGGATCCTTGGAACCTCTTCTTATTCCCATTAAATTTATGTACATTGTGGACCTCGGTAGTGGCATTGAACCAATAGGGTGCTTATGATGATTCTTTAAAAGAAGTTCATTTTTTACTTTTGAGATAACATATGGATAAGTTGGGAATAAAGCTGGTAATTATGAGCCCCTGTATTGTTGTTGCAATACCCTATCGAACGAAGCATAGTAGAGAGGGTTTTCTGTCTCTGTTGGCTCTTTCTCACAAAACATCAACTTGGAACAAATTTTATTAATGAGAATGATTATAGTCGCCCCGCGGTTTTAAAATCTTGAAGGCATAAGTGATTCCATTCATAATTAGCCTCAAACCAAATAAGTTTCTTTTGTTGTTCATATCGCTCTTTAAGAGCAACCAATAATTTATGAGGATTTTCAATCATAGGATAATTAGCCTCGGGTATTTGTGAACTCTTAGCGGGTTCATCTTTGTTTCTTTCGAGGAGTAAAAGAAGAATCTCCTTTAAGTGATGTCCACCAGCCTTTGAGTTGTAGTTGAATTGATTATAACTATCGGGCTTCTTGAATTCTCTCTTATAGAAATCTCTATTGGTCTCTTCCTGTAACAAAGCTATATTACCAGCAGAATCAAGGTCACTTGGGTTATGCACCAGTACCACTGCTCTGATGTCATCTTTCAGACCATCAATGAAACGATTGGTGATAGTTGCATGGCTGAACTTTGGATCATGTGCCAAAATTTGATGAACTAATGTGTCAAAAACATTCAATATACTCGCCCACATGATCGATCGCTTTCGATTACGAAAAACTATCTAAGCAAAGAGTCATCTTTGAGCTTTATCAAATCTTTCAACCACAACTTTACACAGATCTGGCCAAGGTATACTCTCAATAGAATAATCCAGTGATTGCTTCCAAAATGCAACATTACCCACAAACCTCAATGAAGCTAACTTGGACTTAACAGGTTCAGGCACAAAGTAGACAACAAAATAATTGTTACTGTTCTTAATCCACAGCTTAGGACTACTACCATCAAACTCTAGAAACTCAATTGGTGGGATAGCATGAGCAAACTGAAGTGGTAATGTAGTAGGAATAGCATGACTAGCAGCAAAATTCAGAACAGGTGATGTAACAGGTTGAGCCACTAATGCTTGGGGTGGTAACACAGTTGTAACAACACCATGACTACCCATAACTTTGTCGAGAGATCTCTCTAGGCATAGTAAAAAAGCAGGCGAAGTGGACTAGATTTTCTCACCCCTGTGAAGATGAAGATTCAAGGGCAAGTCGGGTTGATGTGCTCAATATCGAACACCTTGTGGCGGGGTTGGTGGACTCTGTTGCTTGCTGTCGGTAGATCAATTCTACGGGGCCAGATCTCGAAAATCGATCTGCAACCGCTCCACATCCGCTTGCACCTTGGGGCGCCAATCGAGAGCTCCTTGAGGGCAGATGTGTTGTCCTTAAGGGTGGAACACAGCTCGGTGTGATGCGCATCAAGACCAGCCTTCATCTCCTTCGAAGCGTAGAAAACTCACCAAATTGTGCTTCCATCACGGTGATCTTCTTACGTTCACGAAGTCGATCTTGAGGGCAGAGAAGGTATTCGGTGGAGCCGCCAGATCGTCACTCCAGCAGGTGCAGCCAGCAAGAGCGCTGCCGCCGCGACGTACACTTCACCAACTGAATCTGTGGAACGTTGGGTGGAATTAGAGCGAATCGAATCCGTCAGCAGGGAACTACCGGACCAACTCAAGCCAAGCGAGCCGTTTGTTCAACACGGATCAATCTCGGAGATGGTGGTGGAGGATCGGCGAATCCGATACCAAATGTAAACATCAACGCCATAAATTGTGTCTACTTAACCCGAACATTGATTCACTAGAGTTTATATGGTCTAGTACATGAACAACAAAGATAACATATCCAACAAAAACACGAAGAGCGAGATGAAACTACGACACCATCGGGTGAGCATGCGAGCTCTCTGCCTATCCTCGGGGCCGAAGCCGGCCAATACAATACGCAACTCGGTTGTGACCTCCCCCCGTTGATCGTTCAGTTTTAAGTTGATGGCATCAAGGCTTGCTCCACTCGGGCACGCATGCAGGGATTGGGCTTCACGATGCGCTTTGCTTGGATAGCCGCCGAAGGCCCATCGAGAACTTGAAACTTCATCTTGGCTTCCAGCGTCTTGCTCTTGGTGTCTTGACTCGGACATATAAAGGGTACTTGATTAGGGTTAGAAAACCCTAACCGCCCAATCCACCAACCTCATTTGCCCGATTTCGCTTCTTTGTCGCCACTTGTTCCACCCCGCCACTCCGGTTAACGCCGTAGGCGTACCTCTAGATCCATCACGGCCGCTCCTTGTCCGCTGTAGTCTGCAGATCCACCGTCCTTAGCCTTCTTCCTCCGCCCCCTTCCTCCATGGCGAGCACATGTCGAGGCCGAGCAGCCATGGAGGTCGGCCGGCGACGGTCAAACCATTCGGCAAACCAAGAGCGACGGATTTGCCCGCCCGGCCCTTCAAGCCCCGCTCGGTGGTGGGGAGAGCCCTCCTCTTCGCGAGGGAGGGGCGAAGTCGCCGCAGGGAGTCATCGGCGGCGAGGGCGTTCGGCACGAACGGCGTCTGTGAAGGAAGTTCCTGGGGCGGAGGAGTTGCGCGAAGGAGTAGCGAACGTGAGGTCGTAGGCGGCCGTGGCCTACACCTGTGCTCCTCTGGGCGCTCCCGTTCCGGTCTTGTGACAACGGGCGGGGGGACTCGAGTGGCATCGAGGGCATCCGCCATGAGGTGAATTTCCTCGGCTCCAAGGCTCGGCTTGATGGTCGATGGTGGCGGGCGTGAAGGTGATGACCTCGAGCGGTAGGCGGTGGAGGCATCAATGGCGGGCGCCTAAAGCGCCGCTGCGAACATGGCGGCGCCATGATGTGAAGCGAGCGTCAGTGGAACTGGAGGCGGCATTTGTTGCCGGCGAGGGGCGGCGACCACCCGGCGGCAGCGCTTTGCTTTGGCGCAGCGGCGCGATGGAACACGGCGTGCGTCAGTAATCGCGGAGAGCACGGGGACGGGCTCACGAAGCATGAAGCGTGGAGGTTGGGCGGTGTTGTTGCAGCGGGCGGCGTCTCCGGCGTCGGTGATGGTGTCCACCATCGCATTCATGGAAGAGTGGGTGGCATCGTCGGCATCACTATCTTTGTAGAAAGCTGCGGTGACTCGGTGATCTTCGGTGCACTTCAGTGAAGTCCTTCTCTCCATCCTCTCTTGCCTATAGTTCTAGTGGTGGGCGAGCAAATCAAGTGCGTGATAGCGTTGAGAATGAAGATGGATAATGACTGAATTGTATTAACTATTTTTTTTTTGATACTGTTGTTGTGCGGAAATCAGAATATATACATGGCCATCATGCACGAAAAAAGAGTTTCTACGTACTCCCTCCATATCACAAATAGATGGGCTTTTTAGAAAAGGGGTTGGTCAAACATTGGAAATATAAATCATAAATAACTTTTAAGTCGTTGAATTTAGAAATATGAAAATCATATCAATAGATTTGTCTTGAAAATTACTTTCATAAAAATATACATATATAACTTTTCAATAAATATTTTTATAGAAAATAGAAGTCAAAGTTGTGCTTTGGAGCGTGTCGCTGTACTAAAAAGCCCATCTATTTGTGATATGGAGGGAGTAATTACCCCAAGGGCCTAAGTAGTTACCGTCCTAATGACTGTAATTACCGCTAGTTGATCAATATTAGTTAATGCTAATTAATCCTAATAATTATATATAAGTATGAAGGGAGTATAATTGAATGCATTATTATGTACTATTGTAGTAAAAAGCAAGCAGAAATCAGGCCACCAAAATAATTATGAGTATGAAGGGAGTATATAATTGAATGCATTATTATGTACTATACTGGTTCGGTTGGTGCAGCCGGCTCCTGACCTGGACCGAGTTCTAGAACTTCGTCTATATCGCCGTCCCAATCATCATCACTGATGTAATCTATTGCATCTTCTATTGCATCTTGAACCGTCCAGTCAATCACCTCTTTCCATCGGTCTTTTTCTATCAAGCTTGACCGCATCCATCCAATCAGGTAGTAACATCCTTTGGTTTTTCTCCCTCAAATTTGAAACTGTTATTTTTTTTTTTTTTTTTGCGAAGAAAAAAAACTGTTATATATAATTGCTAACAACAAGCAGCATAAATAATCAGGAAACACAGACATAATCTCGATAGAAACATAACATTTCTATAAACACAATATTATTATTAATTTTGGCATGCGTTGACATGATACTATATGATAGGCATCCTTCCTTCTTTTAATTAGAACAAATGGCCCTCTGTCCTTCAAAGAACTTAATTACCAGTATGAAGGGAGTATAATCGAATGCATCATTATTATGTATATACTATAGTAGTAAAGCAAGCAGAAACCAGGCCACCGAAATATTTAAAACAAAATTTATGTAGTAAGAAACAACTAGCAAAAAAGTACATACCTACTTGCAGAGAAGAACCCAGTAGTAGCCTGTATATGGCGATGGTTGGTGCTCTATGTATGTCTGAATATATATACAGACTGACTGTTTGGATAGCTTGCTTCTTTCTTGGTGATAACAATGTACCTCTGTTTTCTAAAAAATGTTGCATTTTGGTCTCTATGCCTCGGTTTCTTCCGAGCCAGTAAATCCGCATGCATGCAGCCATTTGAGTTAGTAGGCCGGTCAGTGCAATAGAGCAAGTATCATGGCAAGCTGTAAGCCGACTAAATGCTGATGTGGAGGAGAGAATTGAGGAGAGAGAGGAGAAGCGGGCTGTAAGCTTACAGCCGGCTTGGCCACAAGAACCAAGAAACTATGTGAGATAGACAAGTGGACCCTGTATTAATTAGAAAGAGCTAACTATTATATGGGTAGGCTAGAAGAAGCGGGCTGCAAGCTTACAGCCGGCTTGTTGACTGTATTATAATACTTGCTCACTGTGCCTAATAGTCACATTTATTTTTTCTCCTTGGTCTGTGCACCCAAATCAAATTCTTCACTTGAAAAATACCCGAGGGAGTGTGTATTTTTGTGGATCGTTGGTCCGAAAACACCACTGTATATCGCCTTGTTGATAGTTACCGATGATAACATTGTGAGCCATTTGTCCTTCTTTAGTGAAATTGCATGCGTCACCTGCATCATCTTATGTCCTTTTTCTTTCGTTAAATTGCATGCGTCACCTGCATCATCTTCTCTGATTGTGGATTGTGCTCCTAGTTATTATTTTATCGGATATCTCAGTACAACGTAGAAATATAACATGCACACACATTTTATTATTTTATCGGATGTCTCCATTTGAGATTACACATTACAACGTAGGCGTTCAACACGCCGCGCACATTCACCCTTATGAACACATGTATGCAAAACCTACCCTTATGAGCATATTCGGAGGACATAGCCGGAAAGTCTTGAAGTGCGTGCGGATTAAAATGACATTTTTGGTTCATACATTGGATCTGCTAGCTGCTGGTTTGGCCCCGACACCTCGTGAGTCCCATCCGACGAAGCTCACCGACCGAAACATGTCTTGCATGCCAGCCGCTAACAGGACTCCTGCTATTGTACGGATCGGACCGTTACATTTTCTAAATCAATCAATCAATACACCCGTGAAGCGGACTTTTTGTGAAATTTTGCTCTTTTTTAAAAAGAAATTTTAAATCCGTCCCTAGTTTGAAACAATTTGCACCAGGGTATCCCTTTTGTCGGCGCCAATCCCGGTGGCGTAATTTTTACATGTCGCGCCACCGCATGTGGCGCGACCGGTGCATCCGCGGTGGCGGGGTAGCGTTGACCGGGGGCCCGCCCACGTCGCGCCCAGTGCATGCGGCGCGACGGACGGGAGGTGGTGCTAGGAAGGATCCCATGCAAATAGTGCTACAAGTCCTATCCGGCTTTGGTAAAAAAAATATCACATAAAACATTTGTAACACTTTTTAGTTTGTTGTGAAATTATTGTCCTACCATGACCTAACTAGGCTCAAAAAGATTCGTCTCATCACGTACATCAAAATTATATAATTTTTTTTTTTTTATTTACCTACATTTAGTATTCCATGCATTAGAGAAAAGATTTGATATGATAGGTCAATAGTGAATTTTGGAGAGAGAATTGAGAAATGGGTAGGAATCGCACTACATGCGGTGTGCATGCAAATAGTGCTACATGCAAATAGTGCTACAAGTACTATTCAGTTTTGGAAAAAATGTTACATAAGGCGAGTGTAGCACTTTTCATTTGTTTGTAAAATTATTGTCCTATCATAACCTAACTAGGCTCAAAAGATTCGTCTCATCCTGTACATCAAAATTATATAATTAATTTTTTTTATTTACCTACATTTAGTGTTTCATACATAAGACAAAAGATTTGATATGATAGGTCAATAGTGAATTTTGGAGAGAGAATTAGAAAACTACACACAGGGGATCGGCGCGTGCATGCATGCATATTTATTTTTTTATTTTTTTATTATTTTTTGCGATGTGTGGCCGCAACGTGTTGTCACATCAACCGCATGCACGCCCATCCCCATCCCCTTTTAGTTTCTCAATTCTCTCTCCAAAATTCACTATTGACCTATCATATCAAATCTTTTGTCTCATGCATGGAATACTAAATAATGCGTAAATAAAAAAATTAATTATATAATTTTGATGTACGGGATGAGCGAATCTTTTGAGCCTAGTTAGGTCATAGTAGGACAATAATTTCACAAACAAACGAAAAGTGCTTCGATTGTCTCATGTGGCATTTTTTTTCCCAAACCTGAATAGAACTTGTTGTAGACTATATGCATGGCGGCCTAGCTCCCGTCCACGCCGCATGCCTCGGGCGCGGCGTGGAGGGGCCCGGTCAACGCCAGGGCCGCCAGGTGGATACACCCGATGTCGCGCCACATGCGGTGGCGCGACATGTGTAAAAATCACGCCAACGGGATTTGGCGCGACAAAAGGGATACCTAGCGTAAATTGTTTCAAACTAGGGATACATTGGAAATTTGTTTTAAAAAGGGCAAAATTTTAAAAAAAATCCCGTTGTTGACACTTGTTATCATATAAATTTATTAATCAAATAAACATGAGAAAGGGGTATAAATCATAATAACAACCTAGAATAGGGTGTCACTAACATATTTCCACCGGTTTTGGTAAAGTTGTGAATTGCGGGGACTAAACAGGGAAAACACCGAATTCGCGAGCGCGTGCGACTACGCGCGGCGTAATGCAATCAACTCAGAAAGAGTCTAGAAGGCTCCGGATTAATCCCGGCGTGATCAAGACTTAGCACCCAAGAAAACATCATCTAGAAGACTCCGGAAGCCCGCGGCTGGCGGGACCCAGTGGGCCCCACTGCGGGCGGCCGCCCAAATATTAGGCGGTCGGCCTCCCCTCCGCCCACGTCGGCCACGCTTCGAAGCTTCTCCAACCGCCTCTAAGGCGCAATCTAATCCGCTCGTTTAATGTCGGTTTGATCCGAGGGCGGCCGGTGGAGATACGAGTCCAACACACGGCACCTCCTCCCGACTATATAAGCGGCCCCCGGGCCCCCTCAATTATCATCATCTCGTACATCAATTTCATATCTCATCGGATGGAGGCACGGCGCTGGAGAATTAGATTAGACGGCTACAATGTAATAGAATAGATCTAGTAGAGAGTTAGGGGGAGAGCGGAATTGCGCTCGGTTTCGGAGAAGTCTTGGCGTTACGGTATATCTTTGTATCTCAACTCTATTAGACTTTATGCCATAATTAGATCTATCTTTTCTAGTACTTTTATGCCTTTCATGTTATTGATTAGAATATAGTTGTTATATAATTGCATGGGATCTTGGCTCGCCGTATTGAGTGCTCGGTTATTCATGATGATTAGAGTAGTAATTAATAGTGTGCACATGGTGTCTAGACTAGAGGTTACCTTAGATTGCACCCGGTCCACGGATAGTTGTGGTAGCCCTAGGTGGTGGCGACCCTAACGGCCGACGTATTCCACCACGTTGGATTGGTAGTGTAGGACCGTGAGTCGGAGCTTCCTAGCCCCCTTCTCATCCCTTTCCGCGGCTAGTGTTACGATGTCGAAGTGTTCTTTTATGATCGCTATACCTTTTCATGCCTTAGTTACTCAAGAACCAAAGTACTAGAGAAGTATTCAGGAACCTAGATCTCTCCCGTTGTCCTCTCGACCTAGCTATCTATTCTATATTATAATATTCTCTGGTTAAGTGCTATTAATTATCATTTATATCATATACATTATTTACCCCCTCACTTTAGTTTAGTTGGTATATTAAGTTAGTAGATACATGATTTTGATTTATCATAGTCTTTACCCTTGCTTCTTTGTGGAAAATATAAATAACGATACTACGGAATACTCAGGGTAAAAGCTACAATGGTATATATATATTACGTACGCGCTTGCGGAACCCTTTACATTCTTTTGCACTTAATAAATACCAACAAGCTTTTTTGGCGCCGTTAGGGAAGCATTCGGCGTAAAGATTACGATAATGATCTTGATATACGCTAATTTAGTGTATCAATTAGCTTTAGTAGGATTACCCTTGTTACATTGAGTGTGGAATAGGCGGGGCGTTTGATGCCGTCGCGACCTCCCAGGCAAGCTTCCACAAGAAAAGGAGAAACCGGGGAGTTTGAGCAAAGAAGATCCATCAACACAAGAGCCCTGCCATCTCTTAGGTACATTTATATATATTATTCTAACCATGTGTAGATTGAAGAAAAGGTCGCCGTCACAAGAATTCAAAGCACATCTCAAGTGACGAAAGTAGAAGTTTGCACAACTCACAAACTCTATTAGTGAGTCATGGTAAGTATGATCAAAGGTGAGAAAGTCTTGCTCATGGACTTTAATTTATGAGTAGTTTCTTTTCAATTGTTGCATTGCATTGCATGTTTACTTTGAATAATCCATGCATTCACTCCACTTAGTTTATGTTTTTCATCGTAGATCCATTGCATGTTTAATTCCTTGCAATCACCCATCATGTCGTTTGCATATAAAAATAATAAATAAATAAAAATATTATCCTCACCATGATCATGCTCTCTAATCTCTGTTTAAGTGAATCTCTATAGTGCTTTCATGCTATCTTTGTTTGCTCATGCATGCTTTGGTTTGGAAGTATTCGACATACTTCCATTGGCTTTTTAACGTAAGCGTGGTGCTTAGGTTATATAAACTTTCCTTAGTTAAATTAGACATGGAGTCTAGTTTAATTATTGAACTAATAATTGCTTGTGTAGACATTGGCTATTGTTGGACTAACCCCCAAAAAAAAAAAAAAAAAAAAAAAAAAAAAAATCTCAAATCCAATTCGGGTAAGTCAAGAGATCAACTCACGAGATGAAGCAAGGCATATGATGAAGTCCAACACCTTTGTGCAAAAGAAGATCCGGATCGTTCCTCATGGAAGAAAGATGCGTAAGTATCACATCATTTATTTTGTCTTTTGCTAAAAGTTACCTTTGCCTTGAGCCATGCTAAAGTGCAGCCATAAAAAATAATAATAATAATAATATTGCTTGAAAACAATATCTGTGCTAAAGTAATCAAAGAACCATCTTTTTTGTGAGCATAGATGAGTTTATATCAACCTTTGGACAACAACATGTTCTTCAAATAGTTGCAATCCTTGGGGTATACGTCCACTAATATCTCGCGAGGAAAGAATCATCGATTGTGCGCGGTTTAGCATGAACCTACCACACCACCACAGTCTACCTCACGTCTACATCTCTAAAAGACTGTCAAGATCCGGCTTGGGGAGTGCAACCCCCATTATCGTAGTAAGTACTCTTATCCTTTACCTTATTTACTACTAGTTTGGTATTTTTGTTTTGATAAAAAGATATAAAAAGATGCATAACTATAGAAAACTAAATAAAAAGTTTAAGTTATATATATAGTTTGATCTTTATGTTTTGCTATAAATAAATAAATAGTGTGCTTAGGCTTGCTAGAATAAAATTAAACTTTCGAAGATGATCCCTATGTATGGAAATGATGAATAGTTGCTCCACCATAAATTCCTCTTTTAAAGTACTTACAATTGGACTTAGATTCTCCTGAAGCTTTAAATGCTTAATTTGCTCTAAAATCCTACACTGTGGGAAGCACATGCTTAATCGAGTCTAGGCGTTAAAGGATAATGATTCATGAAAAGTTGAGCTGCTTTGTTTTATCATATTCCTAGAGATACTTGATTCTGGTTTTATCTTTTGAAAATCATAAAATACTACATGATGAGTTCTGTATTTATGACCCTTAAGAGTTTGTCATACACATCAAAATCATCCCACTCCACCAAATCTGTTGCTTCTAACCCGAATGAACGCATTCCCATATTCCATCAAGCCACAAGCCATATCATAAAAATAAACTCTTGCAATTGTGGATATATCTCTCTCAATGTTTTGTGTCAAATAGACTTTGGGCTACATTCGAAAAAAAAAAAAAAATATAGAAGAATAAAAATATATAGAGAGAAAAGTGAGACGAGAGAGGGAGAGTAAAGGACAAGTGTCATACTAGGCGAGAAGGGCCTACCTCCCTAATAATAAAATAATATTTAGAGATGAATAATGGACACGTGTCCGAGGGTGAGTAGGGCCCACATCTCTAAGGAGAGAAAAAATGGACAAAAGTCAGGGGCAAAGCCCACCTCTCCAAGAATGGACGGCCCGAGGTCTTAGCAATTTTAGAAAGAGAGATATAACCCAAGATGCTTGAGAAGAAAAATACTAGAAAAGGCTAAGGGCTATTTACTACCTTTCATCCTCATTCACTTCACCACTATCATCCCACTATGTATGTCCTACCACATGTATAACTCCACTACTACCATCTACGCTTAAGAGGGTCATACATAGGATCTCTGAGTTTCTTTTGAAAAATGTTGCAAAACCCCAGGATGATAGTTGATCAAAGAACTTGAGACATGGTACTTGACTTGATTGTTCTGTCTTTTAATTGCTTAAGGTTTATAAAAAGGCTACGCCCCATGGTAAAGGTAAGAGAGAGCAATCTTGTTGAGAGGAGAATTTATTTTTGAAAACACAGTGCTTCTAAGGTATGAAAGCGTAGTAGCAACTCCTGATCCTACTATAGCATATAGCTTTGCTAGGGACTAGCAAAGGGTAAGCTTGGGGAGTTTGTTGACACTTGTTATCATATAAATTTATTAATCAAATAAACATGAGAAAGGGGTATAAATCATAATAACAACCTAGAATAGGGTGTCACTAACATATTTCCACCAGTTTTGGTAAAGTTGTGAATTGCGAGGGGACTAAACAGGAAAACACCCCGAATTCGCGGCGAGCCGCACACGACTTCTGCGGCGTAATGCAATCCAACTCAGAAAGAGTCTAGAAGGCTCCAGTTAATCCCGACGTGATCAAGACTTAGCACCCAAGAAAACATCATCTAGAAGACTCCGGAAGCCCGCGGCGCCCGCGGGGACGGGCGGGCCCCACTCTGGGCGGCCGGCCCAAATATTAGGCGGTCGGGCCCCCCTCCGCCACGTCAGCCACTTCCGGAAGCTTCTCCAACCGCCTCTAAGGCGCAATCTAATCCGCTCGTTTAATGTCGGTTTGATCCGAGGGCGACGGTGGAGTACTGAGTCCAACACGGCACCTCCTCCCGACTATATAAGCAGCCCCTAGGCCCCTCAATTATCATCATCTCATACATCAATTTCATATCTCATCGGATGGAGGCACGGCGCTGGAGAATTAGATTAGAAGCGACTACAATGTAATAGAATAGATCTAGTAGAGTTAGGGAGAGCGGCATTGCGCTCAGGTTCGGAGAAGTCTTCAAGCGTTACGGTATATCTTTGTATCTCAACTCTATTAGACTTTTATGCCATAATTAGATCTATCTTTTCTAGTACTTTTATGCCTTTCATGTTATTGATTAGAATATAGTTGTTATATAATTGCATGGGATCTTCGCTCGTATTGAGTGCTACGGTTATTCATGATGATTAGAGTAGTAATTAATAGTGTGGACATGGTGTCTAGACTAGAGGTTACCTTAGATTGCACCCGGTCCACGGATAGTTGTGGTAGCCCTAGGTGGTGACAGACCCTAACGGCCGGCGTATTCCACCACGTTCGGATTGGTAGTGTAGGACCGTAGTCGGAGCTTCCTAGCCCCCTTCTCATCCCCTTTCCGCGGCTAGTGTTCGATGTCCGAAGTGTTCTTTTATGATCGCTATACCTTTTCATGCCTTAGTTACTCAAGAACCAAAGTACTAGAGAAGTATTCAGGAACCTAGATCTCTCCGTTGTCCTCTCGACCTAGCTATCTATTCTATATTATAATATTCTCCGGTTAAGTGCTATTAATTATCATTTATATCATATACATTATTTACCCCCTCACTTTAGTTTAGTTGGTATATTAAGTTAGTAGATACATGATTTTGATTTATCATAGTCTTTACCCTTGCTTCCCTGTGGAAAATATAAATAACGATACTACGGAATACTCAGGGTAAAAGCTACAATGGTATATATATTACGTGCGCTATGGAACCCTTTACATTCTTTTGCACTTAATAAATACCAACACCCGTGAAGCTCACCGCTTGGAAATAATTTTCAAGTGTAGCTAGGCGATCGCTCTCTATGAACACTTGAAATAAAAAAAAAATATATATATTTCAAAAAATACTCTCTCCATTTCAAAAAAATATGTAAATCGGGGTTTACGGGAGTCAACGGAATGTTAAGTTTAACTAAGTTTCTAAAAGATATACTATGTGAATTTATACCTTCAATTAGGTTATTATAAAAATATATTTTTTTAGTAAATCTTATGATACTTAGGCCAATCTCAATGGGAGTTTCATGAGTGTTTCATGCACATTAAATGCGGCGCCACATCGATAAAATTTCACTTCTTGCATGAAACTCCTAGAAGAGAGAAGGAAAGAGTTTCACCATGGTGAAACCTTTGGAGCCTTGTTTCACATGCGTTGGAAGAAACTGTGAAACCCTCATTGAGACACAAATAGAGTTTCACCATGCAACTATGTAATTAAATCATGCAATGAGAGAGGTTGTGGGACCCTTGAGCCTATGAAGCGTGCAATGGCTGTACATTGAGGGAGATGTCTATTTCATGTCAAAGTTTTACATCTTGAAACGGGAGGTGAAACTCTCCATTGAGACCGGCCTTACTAATATTAATACTTTTTCATATATATTGAGTTAAAATTAAGAATCTTTTACTCTTTTTTAGCATCTCCGAGCTTTCATTAATCAATAACGAGGAGTACAATCAACAACCGCTAATCCCATCAACCGATGCGGGGTATAGCCAAGCCAAAACTTGAGCCCTTAGTAGCCGACACCATCATAGCACAACAATGGACCACCAATTGGCATCCCTACGCACCACACAATTCGAAAAACAACAAAACTCCTACCTAGCCTCCGATAGTCGAGGCCTCATTCATTCCCGGTTGTGACGGGGGCGACCAATTTATAAGAAATCAAGTATAAGTCGCGATTAGGAAGCAATCACGGTCTACACTTGAGTCCATATAAACCCGGTATTAGGAAATCTCGAGTGATTTCAAACTCATCAACAACATACAACAGGATCGTTGAGCTTGGTAGTAAAATCCGTAGGTATTTCAAACCAAATTCGATACATATTAAACATCGAGTGCTAAGTATGAATTTATTACAAACTCAAGTTCATTTATGCGGAGCGGTAGTTTTGAAAACCAAATAGTCTTTTTAGCGAAAGCAAATATAAGATAGTGCCGAGGAAGATAGTCATCCCCAGTAGTAGCATGAGACGAGGGGATATGGAATTGCCTTGCCCGGCCTTACTCTTCATCAACAGGGAACAAACAAGTCTTACGGTAACCATGGTAAATATGATCACCGCAACAACGGGGAATAAAACCACGAGTACAAAATACTCGGCTAGACTTACCCGATCTGAATAAAAAAATAAGGACTCCAAGGATTATGATAGGCTTTATCGGGGTTGGTGACTCACATTAATTTCGCAAAAAAAAAGTAGTTTAGTGAGCCTACCCATACTACTTCTATATCCAAGTTAACGAGGGGTTGTATTTACTTACATAACATAGATCTGTATAGTCAAGATTAAACATCTCTCGGCCAGAATAAATAACAATATAAAGTAAGCTGGATCGGGGATATAACTTCTTTGTGACATGACAAAGAACATTGGTTATAGTGATTAAGACTACATTGCCGTGGACATAACCGGGTTCTCACCGTCCGGGAGAGATGGCGATTCGAATCGATTGCAAACCGGTGGCGAATACCGACACACACCAAGTCTACTTTGCAAAGGTAGACCCGATTACTCCTCAAGGTGTTACGGGACGTAAAAGTCTCGGTCTTCTTGGCTACCCCCTCCTTCTCGGGTACCAAGTGGCGACAACGAGACCCGACATCATCGTGCGCAACATCTTGTACCCAATAAAAAACCCCGCGCAACCACCGCCAAAGGAGGGCGATAAAGCGAGCATGGCCGGCCCCTAACAATCTTGCGAGTTTCATGGCTCACGACCCGCTGAGCCTACTATATGCCAGGTACGTTCAACTTCCGACCACATTCCGACAAAGTATGAGTCCTTAATCGATCAGGTGGAAAGGACCACAAAGTCCACCCAATCTCTCATGTTTTACTTTCAGGTTCTTAGCAACAGCTTGACAATCACCCATGTGATTGTACACAACATATCCTCAAGTGACCGACATCACTTTGTCTCATCGCAATCATGATGCGAGCATTAACCTAGACTACGCTAATAGGATAGGGTAACAACTTCAGCAAGGATCATAATGCATCAACGGTTTCAAGCATTTCCTATACGTAATGCAAGAACATATAAAAGACTCAAGTCAATTTAATTGGAAGAATAGGAAAGGTCGAGGAATGCTCCGGGGCTTGCCTCAGAACGTCGCAGAGGCGTGCTCCGGGCACTCAGTCCACTCTTCGGTCGATCCTTCTCCTCCGGTGACTCCTCCGGACTGCACTCCCAACTGGAACAGCTCTCCGGCTCCTCGATCAGCTCCTCCAGAACCTCCCCTGATCCTGTGATGATGCATATGATTGGAGAAAGAAATAAATAAGCTTACAAGAATGACAATTTGCATAAAGTAAAGTATGTATGATGAATGGATGCTTCATGATGCAACTAATAGTAAGTGCGTATCTCTTCGCAGAAACACAACAAATTCTACACAAGAAACATTCACAAGTTACATCAAACAACACCCTACTCTCTCTACTTCACGAGAAAACGGCAGATTGACATGTTTGTCACTAAAACAGATCACACAGGGGAGTTCTACAACTCCAAATTAAGCAAACTAGGACTCTATGGAAAGCTAATGAAATTCTATATAAAACATTCCATAGCACCAGCAGCTGAATCTAAACCTAACAGCCTCGAAATTGGGGAAAACAGAGACTCTGTTTTCAGCCCAAACACCACATATAACACCCATAACTTCAAAACTACTCATGCAACTTATACCAAACTTAACCAGCAAGTAAATCACGTAATTGCCTACCAAATAAACCTACTGAACAATCCAAAAGATAATCTAAAACCCATAAAACGACATGCCCTAGCAACACTACACTTGCACACTTATAATTAAATAAAGTGCTAGAACAAGAAAATGTAGAAACTTCTCAACTAACCAAACCAAGCTTATCAACAGATCATAATCATGCTAGGAACACGTAACAAAAAAATATAATTACCCAACATGAGCATATAAGCATAGATTTCTAGCCTATTTCCTAAGCACTACAATTATAATAAATATACAACTACCTCAGACAATTCTACAAAAATTACCAGAGCATCCTACTGGAATGTAGTAGCTACCATAAAAATATCATGGCAAGATTCTACTTGTACAGCCCTACACAAAAATGACAAGTTGACACCAAACCTAGGCATGAAAATACTTTGTACTATGAAAAGTGTCGGACAACAGATTTCTGAGTATGAACATCTACTCAAACCTATCAAGAACCACCACACCAAGTTTTACAACCAAAACCCTAATACTTATTTTTCTATGAATTTCTAAAGATCACATGGCAAAAAGCACATAAATAGAAAATCACATTTCTTCTACAGAACATACCATGCAAAATATTTTTCCTAGATTCTACTCACAAAAATAAGCACTTTTCATACAGGAAGCATATTTTTATCACGCACCAATTAAAAGATATGATTTTCTTCAATTTCCATGCATTTATGGCCATAAATAAAACTATATATAAAAGTTCTCAGAAAATAGGGTTTCATAATTTTATACTGTAGCCTATCTTCTAACAAACACAACAAAATTTGTCTCACTCAATTTGGACTCAAAATGACCAAGTTATGAATTTTCTAAGCTTTTCATTCAAATCTAGAAAAACATAAAAGAAAAAAAGAAAAGAAAATCGGGTGGGGCCGGTTTGTCGGGCAGGGAGGCAGGCAGAACGCGCGGCGGTGGTGGTCGACGGCGGATTTCGCCCGGCGGTGACCAAAACACGCAACCCGGCTACTCTAATCGACTCTACTCGGCGAGGCGGGGCGCGCGTTGGTGCCCTTGGTTCGACCTAAAACCAAAGCGAAACGGCGGCGGCGACGTCGGCGGCGGCTTCAGCGGCGCGGCGCGGACATCGGCGAACCGGCCGTTCTCCGGCGATTGACGGCGCAGCGGTGGCGTTCTCTACTCCCCTAGGTCCAAAAGTGACATGCACGCAACCTAGAAGCTCAACGGAACAACGACGGTGACGAACGGGACGCGCGGCGGCGCCACGACAGCTTCGTCGGCGACGACCACTGCACCGCGAAATGGCGGTCGGATCTACTCAACCACCCAGCTCTAGAGCTCAAGCATCACGAGGCAAAGCTAAACGCCGCGAAAAGAAGAAGAAAGCTCGATCTACGAGCTTGCGCGGCGGCTGCCCCAACGGCGCCATGGCGCTCGCCCGCGCCGGGCTCGGGAAAGCGGCGCCACCGTGGTTCTCCACCTCGATTCACCGACGGCGATCGTGTAGAGGACACTAGGACGGGGCTAGGGCTGCGATTTGGCGCTGTTTGGCTCGGACGGCGGCGACGGAACGGGCGCGGAGCTCGATCGACGGCGATGATGGCGCTGGGCTGATTCGCCGGCCAAGGAGAGCGGCCGGCGGCGGCCGGGAATGAGGCTAGGGTTTCAGGCGACGCGACGCTGGTTTTAGGGGCGGCGCTGCGTGGGTCCGGGCTGTACATCGGCGGCTGTGCTGCGGCCCGCGTCGTCCCGGCGTTTGTCGGCCGGGCGGTGAGCCGATACCCCCCTACGTTTTACGGATCAGCAAACGTTTTACGGCCTAGATCTCGAAAACCGTGCGGAATTTGGAAAAAGTCAAAACATCAACTTTGCGTAGAATTTCAAGATCTACAAAACACTCAATATGGACTTTTTCTAATTTGGCCTAGATTTGAAACTAAAAATTAAAAACAGCAAGGTCAATCCAACATTCAAAAAACAGAGTTTGAAATTTTGACTTGGGTTTGACTTGAACTTGGGGGCTCTATTTGGGGCATTTCAAAACCTTTTCAAAAGAAAGTCACAACAGATCATTTGCTCCACATAAAAAGTACTTCATTTCATCTATAGAAAATTTTTGCTAAAAACACTTCTATCAAGCACTTTTTTGAAAAGAGTTTCAAAATGGGTCAAAGAGGTTTGACACACTAGGGTTGATTTATAGAAATTTTCTAAATCAAAACACAAGCTCAAACATGGTCCTAAATTATGATAAAAATACATCTAAGCACCATCTAGGTCCAAAACATGATTATAGCAAAGATCCTATAGTAACTAGGTCAAGCAAGCATAATATGATAACAATTGAATTAAAAGCTATTATGAACTTGCTCATGCATGAAATGATGATGATGAAATGCAAATGATCATGCTTTCAAGATGCTTAACACCTAGGGTGTTACAGCGGTCATCTAGTGCCGACTTGAGGCCACAACAATCAACTCCAAGAATGACTTTCTCGTATCCATTCTCCACCGCAAGCTCGAGCCCTTCCTTGGCTACCATAGCCTCGGGCGTAAGGGCATCCGACACATCATCGAACCATCGCCCCGCGACGCACAAGGCGGTATGATCCGGATCACCACCCTACCCTTTGCGGGTGCAAGCTGTAGCATCAAAACCCGCATCGGTATTCACCTTTACCCACCCCTCATCCGGGTCGTTTCCACCGCTCCGGATTCTTGGGCTGGATCACTCGTTTGGGTGTTCAAGCATTGCAAGCTCCTCCAACATGGAGATAAAACATGTTGTTGCTCGGGGTTGGCAAACTTTGCGCCCATGGCGTCTTGCATTGCGGCGAGTCCATAACGTCCGGGCTCCACAAGCGACTAGAGCGGCCATCTTAGGAAGCGGATATCCGGATGAAGACATTTGTTGCCCACGTGCTTGGGTGAAAATTTCGAATTGGCATCCCTAAAAGTTTTTGACCTGCCCCAAAATCTTCTAGCCATTGGGCCTTTGGATCACTACGTGAAACAAGGACTCCTCGGGATCTCCACATATCTCACAAAAAACTTTCCCGGCATCATGTCTTCTTTTCGGCTCCATCTTTGAAGGCAGGGGGAGTTGTGCGGCACCCGCCACTAGAAAATGCGTACAGCCGGTGGCGGGTTGAGTTTTCGGACCTTTTGTCAATGTTGTCCTCCTTGGGCAACTTTGTAGGTTGATCACACGAGAATCTTGTCCATGCTTCTTAAGGGCCCAGTTTTGACATTTACTTAATGTTGTTACTACAAATAGATGTAGAACTTATCTCCAGCAACTGCGCTAGAAATACTTGTTGGTATTTCTTATTGCTATTGGTGATTCCACAAGCGCACAGAATATACCGCTGTAGCACTTCACCTGGGAGTATTCCAAGATATCATTATTTATATTTAGCCCAAGGGAAATAATAGCTAGGGAAAATATAAATGAATGATCTGTATATCTACCACAACTTAGATTGAATTAGTGTAAGGGGGACAATGAAAAATGATAGGAAGGGGTGATGATGTCACAAGATAAAAGAAGCTCTAAGTGATTAGTGAGGTAAATCTATGTGGGGAGTCAAGAGAGGGTATAAGATTCTTGTATAATTTACTCTACTTTCATGAATCTAGTCTAATCATATGACGGGGTCAAAAAAGTTTGAGTTTACGCACGACAAATATGCTAGGCGATAGGTGAGAAATGGTGAATAAAACCACCACTAAACAAGCTATCCTTTTTTTGGGGCCTTACCTTTTAAGAACTTGCCTATAAATACATGGTGATTTATATAGAGACCAGGTGGGTTGCCACTTCCTTGCTGGCTACCACAAACAATCCATGCAGCAAGTGATAACCAAAGGCAAGATTGAGTACGTCTAAGCACCACGCTTACACTTTCTCTTACTACTCTAATTGCATACGCATAGATCAACTAGAGCACCTCTTGTGAGGCGATGATCGCATACGAGGCATGGGTTGAAGTGAGCGAGGGTTGAACCACGAACAAGGATGAACCACTTATGGAATACTATATCAAGATGATACGATCGAGTTACAGGAGCATGCCTTAGGAAGAAGTCTAGGGTCTGTCCGCACTCCAAGATTGCCTATAAGAATGGAGCCCTGATATAGGTGATGCATAGGATCTCTGATAGGTTTATGATGTTAGGCCCATGTCCCAAGTCATGTAAACCCGAACTCTATACCATGTTTTCTCAATAACAACAAAAATATAGTTTTGATATCATATCTGTACTTAATTAGGCGTATTTGTGCATGATCCAGGCGCAAATACATATGATTAAACAACCTCAAAAATGGGGTGTGACACCAGTGTCATAAACCACTTGCACACGTGCCTTTCATTCCATACTCGCGTGCTAGGGACAAAAAGGTCTCGCACCCTTTCGACATTGGTTGTTGGTAACCGGACGGAGGCGGAAAGGGCTTCAAACAAGGAATCCGGTTATCCCGCCAAATGTGAACTTCTCTGGTCCAATCCTCATGATCGGTGCCTTTCTTAACACGTCTCTTCCATGGATGATTGATCTCCAAGTCTCGAGCAACGCGCCTTTTTTGGTAGGCGAGAGGAAATTACGATCGGGAAAATACTTCCCTCGCCCGAGAACCTCTGCGCGCACGGCCTACTCGGCCTTATGATCAACCTCCAACCTTGCTTACCCAAAGATCGCTGATTAAAAAGAAAAATATACGAAACCAATTCCTCCTTGGCATTTTGATTGTGTCAATTTCTCCCACCGTAGCTAGTGAATTTTTTTGTGGTTATCTAGAGAGCTAACCCACGATAATTCGACATAGCGGCTGTAAGCTTTCGGCAAACCACCGTTGATAACTTAAAACGCGACAACGGATACGTTGGCACCGACTGTGCATTAGCTTTCAGCCGAACCTCTCTCGCCGCACAGCTCAAGCTCTTCTCTTCCCATCCCCCAACATAACCTCTCTCACCACACTACTCAAGCTCTGACTCTTTTGGCAACAAGATTTACATGTTTTTTTAACACGGAGGGTAGGCTTGGGCATAATTAACCCGAAGACCAATAACCGAACCGAACCGAATGGAAATGTCGGTTTTAGGTTTTTCAATTCAGCCGGTTTTTGTTTCTACCGAGGTTCGGTGTTAAATTTGTGTGTGTGGCGTAGTGCGGTATCAAAGGTTGAAAATTGTCCACCAGTCCCCCACCGCGTTCACTCAACAATAAAGGTCCACGAAACGCGACCGAGATCGCCCACCACCGGCCACCGAGTCTCTCATGACTCATGACTCCTCATCCCCCTCATCCCTCAAACCCTAACGTAGAAGCAGCCCCACACCACGTAGGTCGAACGCGTGAGCATGGAGCGGATGCTACGGCGGCGGAGAGCATGTAGTGCCGGCAAGCCCCCACGCGAGGGGCGCCACGCGAGCAAGCTGCGGGGCTGGTGCGGTGGTGGCGTCCGCGGTGAGTGGGTCCGGGAGGGTGTAGTCGTGTGTGGAGCTCGTGATTTTCCCCCGTATTTTTCTATTCTGTTGCTGCTGCGGCTTCGATCGATTCTCATTTGTTGGAAACCGAACTAAAAAAACCAAAACCATTCTAATTTTTTTGGATAACCGATCGGTTCTCAATTGTTGGAAACGAAGCTTAGAAAACCGAAGAAACCGAACCGAATTGCCGGTTTAAACCGAAGCGTCTAAGGTGAGCAGAGGGACGCCTAGCTGGCATATGGAGGCTGCTAGGCACAATACAACAACAGTTTGCTGAGAATGTGGGCTGGATGGGCTTGGCCAACTCAATGGGCTTGAGGTTTTTGTTTCAGTTTCTCTCGAATATTCACCGCTCATTCTTATGACCAGCCAGCGGTGATAATAATCTTTCTTTTTTTTTTTTTTGGTTCACCATTTCCAATGTGAGTATCTGTCTATACGCGCGGCAATGATATTCCACTGTCCCTAAATATTGCTACCATTTTTTTCTTCGTAATAAAGAATTTTGACTGAACATATAAATATTTTATTGGTACTTATAGTACACAACTAATATCATAACATACATATTTGAAAGTTTAGTTTTTTTAGTAAATTTATCTGAAGAATGTTGCACATACTTTTTCTTATACAGTTGAGTTAAACTTTCAGCATGGAAACTAACGACAACTGTGGGATAGAGCCATTTGATATGTTTTTTAGCCAAAATCCAAGATATTTATTTTAACATGGCCAATCTTGGATATCACACTAGTGGTTATATATGGAGCAAGGATGATGAAAAATCGTTCCTTCTTTACACATTTTGATTGACACAGTGGTTATATATGGAGCAAGGATGATGCATGTATATGGAGTATGGCTTTAGGATGATGCATACATATGGTTATTTCCCTTGACACAGTGATTGACACATTTTGATTGACACACAGTGGTTATATATACTATAAAAAAAAATACTGCGTTGCAATGAGACATCGCGATCTATTAATTGTATGGTCAGCTTTATGACTTTGGCTCGATGTTTATTTTAACTAACTCAATTCGTCTTCAAATTAGAAATTAATGTTTTTAGGTTTCTCTTTTTTTGTTGTTGGTAAATTCGGTCAAAATTAGTTGAATTGGTCTTGCATCTTCGATTCGTTTCCTTGTCTCTTTCTTCCCTTTATTAATTTGATCCGAACTCAAAGAGCCATCCGATCCAGTTTGCTTGTTCGTTTTCAGAAGTTGATGAACAATACTGAATCAGTTTAGGATTTGGTGGCAGAAAAAAAGTGTCGGACTTGGAGATTAGTACGGGAGGAAGAGGCGGAAGGAAAAAAGAGTGAAAAAAAAAATGGTGGACAGAAATTTTGGTGAACTAAAATTTTCTCGCTTTATTAATAGGTATAGATATAGATATAAATATAGATATAGATATAGATATATGTTCTTTACTTTTTTTTTTTTTTTTTTTTTTTTTGTTGTTGAGAATATATAACCAATGCGACATACTCTTCCTACTAAATTTTTGTTTAGGGAACACATGATTATTTAATTGAGAAAAAAAAAAAAAATGGAAAAGACGTCACAACCCGTTGTAATAATCATGGAAAAGACGTCACAACCCGTTGTTTTTCCCCGACCTTTTAACCCTGAAAATCTCCTGCCAAGGAGAGACCGGCCACGTCACCCTAAAAATTTTGATTGGTCCGGATTGTTTTGCGCCTAGATCTTTTCATTTTTTTGAATCGTGTTTTAGTCCAGCCAACTCCTTGACAAACAGTAAATAAGTTTTTTTTTTACTTTTACACCATGAATTATCATAACCTTACAACCAAAGAAGACAAAATTCGGAGTTTGGCGTTGTTTTGCGTTTAACCGCCCGTCTCGGTTTTTTTTACGAAAACACCCCCGTCTCCACTGCCAAATATATACCGCTCAGGGCAAAAAAAAAAAAAAAAAAAAAAACCTTCCACGCCCGGCCTCCTCTCCCTCTCGGACTCCCTCCCAATGGCGACACATCTCGTCGCCACCTCCGCCTCCAGCCTCTCCTCACCCGCTCCTCTCCCTCTCCCTCTCCCACGCCGCCAGGAGGGCATGCAGCCCCGGCGCTGGCGGCCCCCCCCCCTGGCGGGCGGCGCGCAGCGGCGGCGTCGCGGGCGGGCGGGCGGGCGGCGTGACGGCGGCGGGCGCGGCGACGGCGCTAGGCCGCTGACGGCCCCCTCTCCTGATCTTCTCTCTGCGTCCCCACGCCTCCTCTCGTCGCAGGTGATGCTCAAGATTTGTGGTTACTGTTAAGGTTAGGGTTAGGGTTTTGTGCTTGCTTTATCGAATCCCTCTCCTCTCGATCATTTGTTTCTGGATGGTTCAGTTTAGGGGTTCAGAATTTTTTTAGTCCTCTTTAATAAGATTCTAGGGATTCTAGATTCCATTTTGTTATTAGGTATTTAATCGATGAATCAAAACATGCTGCCACAAAAAACTAAAGTGATGAGGGCTGCCAGGGTTAGACGTGCTCTTCTCTGTGTGATTGCTGATGAGATTGTAGGGATTTTTAAATTTCATGTCATTGCCTGTTTGCTGCCTGAACCAAAACAGGCTCACATGCCAAGGTTATAGTGGCAAAACTTATCTTCTCATCCACAAATGAAATGCTTTTGTCTTCATATCGGTATTCATATACCCAACCTGCAACCATTCGAAGGTATATGAGCCAGAGGTAAAAAAAGAGCCTTCTCATTGTTAAAGTTAGAGCACCTATTCCATTTGGATCTAATATCTTGATTTGTTTACTGCAGGAAGGAACATGGTTTGGTGAGCCTTAAAGAAATTTATTTGGCGAGTCCTAAACTCAGCTCAAAGCTTCAAAACATGCTCCCTAGAGTTGTTTGCAGTGAATGATTTAGAGGTTGAGGTGTGCAAGTATTCTTTTAGTACACAGCTTTTTTGTTATTCATGTTGTGCCTCACGGATACCCAAGTATATACCTGATTCTTGCTTTCTTATAAAAATGAAGATACCTGCCCATAGTGTCCTTAAACATGAAATTGGGAAAGCATGTATCACTATGCTATTTGATTGTGAATTAAGTCCATGTTTGTATGTCGTATCCTTGTATTAACCTTGATGAAATCAAGATATCTACAAGGTATTATGATTTTCCCTTCTTTTTGTTGCTTGGGCCCTTGACTGTTTTTGTACCTGAGTGCTTCTTCTTCCTGTGCAAATCTATCTTAAAAGCATATCAGTCCATCGGCATTTTTTTTGGTAGTGTACAAAATGCCACCACATAGGTTTAATTTGTTTAATACCTGAGCGCTTCTTATTGATGTTGGTCTAAATTTTAGATACACATTTATTGACACTAGATGGTTTACCTTGGTACTATGCTAGAATTCTACTATTTTCCAGACGGACGGAGTACAAAAATGTTATTATTAGTTGAGAGCTTTTTAGCTTTATGGGCTTCAGCCTCTTGTGATTCATGATTTCGAAATTTGGTGATGGTTGCAGCTGACAGAGATGGATGGGGTAATTCTGATTTCGACATTTCTTTTTGGTGTGTCGAGTACAATCTGATTTCGACATTGAACAATAGGCAAGCACTATTGTTGGTACATATAACAATGATGATTCTACTCTTTAAGGTCAGCTTTATCCCTAACCCCTCTCCCCTTCTAATTCTGTTAAATAGCTTGGATCAACATTAAACTGAAATTTATAGCTCATTCTTCGTAGCAATTCTAGAAACTTTGAGCTGTTGTCCTTTATTCCCTTATCAGGTGAACGAGTTCTACATAAACCTGCAGGAGGAAGAAAATCACAATTGGTTCACATAGTTGTGATGCTTGATCGTTTGCTCCTTTAGATATGTCCTTTTCTAATAATGCCATGTCGTTGTCCATGTTTTCAAGACTCGAGATACTAATTGCTTTGAATAGCTATCTTTCCCACAAAGTTTCTTTACTAAATCTCATTACAATATTATCAGCATGGGCAAAGATGGTGAAGACAAAACGCATGTTTTTTTTTCACATGTTACTGTCTGTTATCTCAAACTGTATGTACAGACTAGACAATTTACTAGAGTGAAGTAGCCTAACCGTACTTTACAGTCACAACTGCATGTACTTACTAAACAATTCAGCGGCATCTCCTTTTGAAATACGCATTAGCTAATGTAATGTGTGTGTGACTCTATATGGTAATGCGCATTAAAACATATCTTAATATCGACACATCGATTTTTTAGGGTCAAAGATGGTGAAGAGAAATATGAGACACAGTCTGTTATTTACCAATAATAATGTTTAACAGGTAACACTCTGTATGGAAACTCTGTATGGAAGGCGTGTGCTTCTCTCCAGTAATTTGTATTTACATATTGGTTCTTCCCTTACTTAATTATACCTCAAGGTGTTCACATAGGATTGTAAGTTAGTTCAAAATGTGTTACCAAACTACCTGGTATGCATCCTCTGTATATGGTCCTTCAACTTTTTAGGTCACCTTTCATTTCCCTCACTGCATATCTTCAATTTGTTTTTGTATGAATCAAAAGACTTGAGCGCTATAGCCAATAGATTATAGGAACATTCATTTATTTAATTCTTTCATTATGGCTTATGCAAATGGTTTTGGTCGTCTTTTCATTTTCCTGCCTGCACATTTTCAGTTTGTTTGAGCTAAAGGGAAAAAATTGTATGGGTCAAAAGACTTCAGGAAACTAGATAATATATTATGAGAGCATCCATATAGGTAATAGTTTGTATAGCTCATGCAAAATGGGTCCACAGATCATTTGTTGGCTACATAAATTTAGTTGCAATTTTTGCTACCTTTCGTTATGGTTCAGGCAAAATGGGTGCAGAGAACATAGTGCTTCTGACTTTAGTTTTCTGTATGGAATTTAATTTATGAATCTGTCACCTACTTCATGTCGTGTTCACTGAATTTCCTCCTAGCTTATCTTTCACCAAGAAAATAAATAAATAAAAATCTTTATCTGATATAAAGGTGTCAGGTGGATCGTCCACGTTATGACGATAGGTTCAGATACTTCAGTATATTGTTTGACTCATTGCTCTCTTTTCAAATGGAAGTGCCTGATTATTGATCAATAATCCGCAGGCCCATGGATATGTCTGCTGTCTTGCAGCGGTCGGGCTAGGGCAACATTTATGAAGGATATTGATCTTACTGTCTCAAATGCAAAGGTACATCTTTTGGTGAACTTAGTTTCTTGGTTCATGTTTGCATATGCTCTAGCCCTACATTGCATAGGTACATTACAATTCAGTGGTCAGAGTTGTGAGGTCTAATTTGTGGGCTCTGTACATTACACATTACTGTATAGACTACAAAATTGCAGTCTCGGATTTCATTGACATTATGATTTGATCCAAGGTTTTTTTTTTGAAATAACATATCATGATTTCAAGACCAATCCTTATGGTATCTTATTACTTATGCACTTGCCTATTTTTTTGTGTCATAAGGGATGAACCAATGTCTCGGGATGCAGGGGTTATGGCTGTCTAATGCTACATGTTGATTTCTTATGTTACCAGCATTTATTTCGACACTCCATTTTATACTAAATTGACTATTAACTTTTTCCAAGGAAATTTAGAAAATTTTTGTATTTGAGGGTGTGTTTCAAAAGATATTTAACATTATCAGAGAGGAGGGCTATTCTAATGGAGGTGTAATTGTTCAGCTGAAAAATTGCTTATTGGTGTTCTCTACCTGAAATTATCTTCAGACTTTTTTTCCCAGTTTCCATACAAAGGATTTAGGTATATAGTATTTAGTTGGACCTAATGTGTTCCTTATTTGAAGCAGGATTGCCTCAAACTGCTAAACAATTTAATTCGATGCAATGCGTCAAAGCAAGTTCACCATTCTTCCAAAACCTTTCTGAAAGTTTTAATTTGTCAGCGTTCATGCCACTCTTTTTTTACCAATCAGATGCTTCCAAAAGAGACAATGGCCTCTGACCCATTGATATCAATACTAAAAATTAGGAGAGGTGCTGTATTTAGTTTTACCCATTAGAAGGTATTATGTTTATCGGTCCACCTTCTGCTCTTAATGATAATTTCTTGGAATATCTGTCTTTGGTTTGGATTAGCAGCGTTTTATTCAATCTGTGTCTTGTCTAGACCATAAGTCTCCTCGGTGCTTTAAATACCGTGGAATTGCTTTTAATTGGAGGCCCATCCAGTGAAGTATGTAAAGATGCTAACAAGAACGCAAATCAAACATGTAACTGAAACTTTTCATTGTGTGCAGCTCAAAGCTACCAGGAAGGCTTTTAAGCTACCGGCTTTTCCACCAAAATAAGCATTATACAGTGTCTCTTGTCATCTGGTGATCTGTTGTACATTCCAAGTTCCTGTTGTTTTATCCAAACAAGGGATGATTTTCTTGTTGCTACCACTGACTGACTGGACATAAAGCTGAAGCTTACTTTCTAAAATGGTATTCATGATACAGTCGACACTGACCTGGTAAGAGATTAGATCCAATGTAAGGTTGTTTTCTTTGTCTCTATTGCAAGTTGACTCAACTGAATAGATTAAGGCTATTCTACCAGGTGGCAATGTGCATCAATGACGTCAAAGGCAAAACAACTCTCAGCTGCAAGGAAGGCTGAACAAGCTGCATCCACAAGGAATACCAAAGGGGAAGCGTATATACGAGACTATCAGCCACTGCTTAGCACTCTAGGGATTATGTTTCATGTCTATTGTTTGACAATATGTTTCACCAAAGGCTCAATGAGATACTTAAAGTAGGTTCTTCTCAACCTTTCTTTAACTACACCTAAATGTTGAATAGTATTTTATACAGGACATGTAAAATCAGTATGCATGTAAAATCAAATTTGTATTCCACATCCATCTCCAGCTTACACCTATCATACGCACCAAATCTGCTACATTTTGCTTCCCCTCTGCTTATGTACCATCTCGTGCTTGTGAACGTACACTTT
This sequence comes from Hyparrhenia diplandra, assembly GCA_015847255.1. NCBI lineage: Eukaryota > Viridiplantae > Streptophyta > Magnoliopsida > Poales > Poaceae > Hyparrhenia > Hyparrhenia diplandra. The sequence continues at coordinate 37,292 of JADLZK010012704.1, forward strand.
GTTATCATCCTCGTCACATACACCCTGTTATCATCACCTATGCTGCACCAAACTGTAAATGGTCCCAGCTAATATGTGTAAACATGCTGTTCTCGGATACTTTCTACTTTACACACACTACAAGTGTGTCCCATGTAGTCTCATCAACCTTTGATTGGCTTCCGTACTGGCGCGCAAAGGCGCGCCATCCAACTAGTACCTATATATCCGGACTCTGGCTGGCCTGGCAGTGGCAGACGCTGCCCAACGCTGGCCAACTGGCCCATTAAGAGATCAATGCGAACGGCCCAATAGAGAGAAAGCCCAAAGAGTCATAACAATTCGCCAGCGGCCCAGTTCAGTGTTTTTTTAAACCTGCTCAGCGTATGCCTAGGTGTTTCAGTTTCAATTTGGATTCTTCATCGACGAAACATTTTCAGTTGAAGAGACAAACATGTGGAGTCTCGGGGAGGCACACATTGTGTATAATGTATAATCTTGACGTATTGTGATGGGACTTTTTGTATGGAGTATGGACGTTGTGCGGACAGTAATTGTGGCCAGACACAAATACAGATCGAAGAGGGCATCTAGAAGGCTGGACCAAGGCAAGAGGAGACGACGAAAATTTTCTCGCTTTATTAGTATTAAAAAAACATACCCGTGCGTGCACCGGGATAAAAATTATTATTTAGTATCCATTTCGATAGAAAATGTGTTTGTACATTACAATAGATATGGTATGGTCATCTAAAGCTAGCTATCTTTATTTGGTTTAATGGGAACAACCATATTTATAATAATATATATCAAATCCTATAATAAATACAGATCTAATGAAATATTAAGATACATAACTTGTTTGAAGTTATCTAGAGTCATCTAAAGCTAGCTATTTTTATTCGGTTTGATTGAAACAACCATATTTATAATAATATATCAAATCCTATAATAAATAAGGATCTAATGAAATATTAGACACATAACTTGTTTGAAGCTATCTAGACAGCTCTTATTTCACGCTCTAACTGAATGGAATGGCCTGCTAAGGCTTGCGTGACTTCATGAAGCCCAGCTAAGGCCCAAAACGAAAAACCCAAATGCCAAAACGATAGCAACCGTTGATCTCGGTCCAATGGCGGGATTCACCCGGAGAAGATAAACTCCGTATATAAGCCGATGAAACCCTATCTAGTCACTCCTCACACTCTTCTCTCCCCATCGGTGGCCGCTTTCTCATGCACCGAGGAGATTGGGGTCAACGCCCCCGATCGAGAGCTAAGACGCAACAAGCAAGGCGGCCCTCCGTGACGACGAGTTCCCCGGGCGCAAGGTGCGAGGCAAAAGCGTGCGGGTGGCCTCTTCTCGCAGCGGCCGTTGAGCATGGCACGGGCTCATGCGGCGAGCCACCCACGGCGATTTGGTCGTTTAGTCACGCTTGCCGATTTGGATCGGCCATGGTTTGGATTCGATTTGGAAAGACAATTTTGATTTTCCTTTCTTCACGTATCATGTTCGGGTTCTCTTTTTTATGGTCTTGATTTTTTTATGGGAGTTGCTATATCTCTTCCACAAGAAATTTGACCAACATTTCTTTAACAACAACCCGGACCCTTGGATCCTTATCCAAGGGTGGGACTAGTCATCGATATGACTTGACAATTGACAAAACAACTAGCAAAACGTGCACAGATCGCTTCCTAACGGGCTGCTTCGATTGTAATGAGTATCGGATCTAACCCGTTAACCAACACGAAGCACAACCTAGATCTACCACCGAGCGGTTATTCAGAATTGCCACTGAACCCTCCAAAGCAAGAAAAAGAAACACACTCACACCATTCGAAACCCGTTAACAGCGAGTCTGCTCATTTAGGCGCGATGCAACCATCGGACCAACCCTTTAAACACAGAAATTACAAGTCTTCGGTAAAGACAAGAGTTAAAGGCAACACTTGGGACAACAATCAGTGGTCCCCATTACAACTCTTCGGTAAAGGCAAGAGTTACATTATCAACATTACAGGATGATATTCCTCTGTAGTTGCATACAACATCAGAGTCGCAAAAGGACAAAGGGAAAGGACAAAGGGAAAGGACAAAGGGTCCCCATTCAACCATACATAAAGTTACAAGAACAGCCTAAGGGTCCTGCATTCCAGAAGAGTAAATGATCAGATTTGTTCCACTGACCAAGCACAAATGGTGCAATCAGTGGTTACTCACCCCGGTTCAGAGAGCTTGAGGTGGGCCTCTTTGTAGTCTTCAAAGAACGCTTTCTCATCCTACAAGGCGCACAATAATTAGTACTTGTCTCCCTACATATCTCTATACCATGGATAACAATAACGAAGGACATACCAAAGCATATTTCTCCACAAAGAGGGCGGAAGGAAGGGTCGCTCATCAGGGCTGTCACTTGGGAGCTGAAGAAGGCCCTCCTTATCACCACTCAGAAGTTCGCTACAAAAATGGGAAATTATTTAGAGATATGTGATAGCTATTAATTTCTACTTTCCTAGTGGAGCATTCCAGAAGAGCATACAGGCCTTGTAGAGAGTACTGAACAAGAAAATACACAGCTCAGCCTCAACACAATCCATACAGATCGACGAAGAAATGAGGAACCGAACCGCGCATACATTGGAAGACACTGCGAATGACATCCTGATGCTTCTCAGGTGCCTGCAACCATGCATGAAATGGGGAAGCAAATGAGTTAAAGGCAAGAATGACTGCTTCGGTAACATAGATCCTCGAGCAAGGAAGGATAGATCCATGGATGAACTAGAAGTTGTAGCAAACAGGTCAGTTGTACATTAATGTATAGATGACAGTCAGGTGGCAAGTAGTTGCCAGTTGCGAACAAAAGTTCTCTAGAAATGAATGGCCTTAATGTATTTTGTTAGTTTCTCCGTGCTATTACCAAGTTGCACATACTCATAAATACATTTACAGATATAAATGTATGTAATTTAAATAATTCCAATTTGCAATTATTAACACATACACAGAGGTATAGACTTGGCGTCAATACCCAATAAAATTATGGGCCAAATTTGCAGCCCTTGCCTCAAAAGTTACCATAAACAAGCACAAAGAAAATGAAGCATTGTACAATCAACAACAGTTCTTAGCACAAAGGACAAAAAATACAAGATAAAGATAGTGGGTAGGGAACAATACAAGGGGCATGACAAGGGACTATACAACACAATCAACAAAAAAATACAATATAAAGTACAAGACAAGGGACAATCCAAACACAATTCGAGGGTCCTCGTGATGACTTGGCGTCTCGACCTCAAGGGCCTAATGGCCCACTCGGCCTCAGCGAAAAAGTGTTACTTTCAAAAGGCGCCTTCAGCTAGGTTTATATAGGGAATCAAGCGATGTCATTTTGTAATTTGTTGTCTTGTATCGCAGAGGGTCCCCGCTTGTTTTTAAACAATTTGTTTTTATTTACAAGGGACAACTACAGATATGGTCGCTCTGCATCTAATCTTGCAACTGCTAGGCACAAATACAGATCTGGGCGATAGCCACAAAATATGGTGACAACTAAAAAGAATGTCAATACTCAATAGGAAATTTCCGTTGCATTTTAAGCACAGGCATGGATATACAGTACAATATACTACATGAAGATTTTTATGTTTGTTATCGTACACTTTGAAATAATTAGTAACATGTTGTGGTAAAGAAGCATGTTGGCGTATATCTCAACTGTATGATGCTCTGTTACTCTACAATAATCATAGGAATTGCAGAGCCCGACACTTGCAATTTACATTATAGCATACTTTGCAATTATGTAAGCCTATTTAAAACTTCAGTTTAGTGTTTCCCCTACTGCACAATTCAAGATCAGAATGAAAATAGGCCACTATGAGAGGGTGAACAAAGCTTTTATGGTCCTAAATGCTAGATCTTTGGCAAGGCTAATGACAAGTACTATGTTCCATGCAATTCAAAACCTAAAAATATGGTACAGTAGCTGTATAGCTCAACAGTTACCATTTCAATCTAGATAGACAAAGTTGTATACTTACAGGAAGTTCTTGATATCTGTTGTCACAATCTTTAAGATATCAAAGCCTATGAAAAAATCTAGATACCCCATGTGCCTCTCTCAGCACCTCACTCAGCACAACTTGAAACAAAGAGAAGTATAAATCACAATTCACAACTACCCATGGAAATAATTGTAACCCACTATTGTCGTAAAAACAAACACCATCTCTATGTAGGCCTATAAATAATTTGAGTGAAAAAAAAAGGAAGATAAGGATTATACTCAGTTCATTTAGAAATCACAATATGTAAAGAACAAGGACAAAAACTTGGTTTGGGCAGGCACAAATCACAACAAATAGATAAAAGGGCGAGTTAGCACAAATCACAATGGACCATTTTTTTCTATAAAAGGACAAGGACAAAAACTTGGTTTTGGAAAATACAAAAAAAAACAAAAAAAGGCGAGTTAGCACAAAACACAAGAGAAAATTTTTCTATGATAATGTTGTGAAATAGAAATGTCCAGTTGCCAAGCGATAACATCAATCAAGTAATAATTCCAAAACGAATAACATCTACTTGCCAACACCAAGCGCTACTGCAAACTTGAGCTAGTATCATATTGTTATAATAATTACACATGTCAAATACCGTAATGGTAGTAATTCAAATGTGCAATTTACTGCTAGTAAAAGTGCAATCTCGAAATAGGCGCTCACAAGTATGATCCAAATCAGGAGTTGTATTTTTAGCTAATTGATTTTCTTTTGAATTACTACATGAACATTAAAAATATCTTCAGATAATGGCAAACTGAGGATTAGATGCTGCTATGAACATATGAACGGTTCACCCAACAAATGGTAATTAGAATTTCAGAAAACATGAGGAAAGCATTCAAATAAATTGACTACACACAACATGTCGTCTAATTAATCCTCTGCCTTGCAATAGGAACCAAATGCATATCGAATGCACCACCTATTTAACCATCCTTCCAGAACCAAGACTCAATTTCAGAAGATGGCAAGTGACAAAATTCTCTAAGCTCATTAACAATCCTACTCTAATGTTTAGATACAGAAGAAGGCTACAACTATCATCTAACAAGGCTACAGACGAAATTAGCACCTTTGCAAACCGTGAGTAGACTCTAATGATCAAAGTCAAGTAAATGCTCTAATGATGAGCTAGTAATTGCTTGTAGCAATTCACGGATGCAAGAACAAAGCTACAGACCCATAAAAAAATCTCAAGACTCAAGCAAGCTTGGGCTGCTGCACTTGCCGCACATAAAGCTAAATGTGAAATGCTCTGCTAAGCGAATTGTTTTTGCTGCTACTTAAACATGAACTACCTTCTGACCGAACAAATAGCTATAACACAATTTCAGTTTGAGAAAAAAAAATGATCATGTGAGATAAATATTGAGCTGAAGACAAAGGCTATGAAGCACAAGCCAACAAATGAAGACAAAACAACAAGAAAAATGGTCCAACACTAGTATATTGCATATAGTCAAAACTAAAATTGCGCAGTTGGGTACTTGCAATTCATAGTACTGCTTACTGCAATTATCTAACTAAACCTTTTATTTGATTAGTTATCACAAAAAAGTTAATAGGAATAAAAAGCAATACAACTACTATGTAGAAGAAATGAACGAACACAAATTTTATCGGTTACATGAATAAGCACCTAAACATACTCTGCTATCTAACAATAAAATTACAGACCTAAGAATATCTAAAAAGACCAGCAAGAGCAAATTAAGTTACTTACATTACATCTCGATAGAGCAATACCACCAAACAAGTTGAGATTGCAAAATCAATAACTCAGATGGGGCATACCTTATTTACCGACTAGGAGGCAATGGGGTTTGGGCTTTGTGCATCAAAAAGTAGAATTACTCCATCTTGTTGTGTTGATGTTTCTCCATCATGTCAGCTCGAAAGAACAAGAACTGCAAATTCACTCCCATCTGGTGTACAAATGCAACTGTAAAAAGAAAATACAAATATGAAAATGAGAATGAGACCAAATGTGCTTGCTTGCTTGCTCAGTTACCATAAATTAGTTTTCACAACCCCAACACAACAAATACAGAGGACCAACACTACTGAGGTAATAACATTCAGAATTATGTAGAGAACAGACTCTTCAGAATCTAAACAAAGCTGGCAGGTAAACAAAAACTGACACTTGAGGCGTTCCAACAATTGACAATTCATAAATGATGCAGCATATCTAGCTACCTCAAATTTCTATCATACCCCAAGTATAGGCGGGTGCAGAAGTGACCATATCTTAAAAGACATAGCTCTTGCTAAAAGACAGTTAGGAAAAAAAGGAATTGAGAAAGATAGAGCTTAGAGGTGGTGGTATTTTAGTCTTACGCCCAGTGCTTTAGGAAGAGAGGTTTCAGCTTTCTCGGCAACCTATACTATCCTAATCAATTGACGACCAATTTCATAAGCTAAAGTAAACTGCATATACTTAGTAAATATCAGATCTTAGTGTTCACAAAAAAACTAGTACTACGGTAACAAGGTATGGATTACATATCTGTATGGAGTAGCTTCGTTGTCGATGCTACACAGACCTGAAAAAATGTACTAGTTGTGCTTAGAACATTATTGTTTAAGCAAAATACTGCATCCATATGAGGAACTGTATACAAAATTCTACAGACAGGGAATAGTGTCAGTTCGTGTCTAAGAAAAATAGAAAGATGCAACAACTATCTGAGACCCTGGACTAGTGCCAGTTATAAGGTTTTTGCCTTCAAATTCCACGATAATTAACACACGTTGACAGGATGCAGCCATGCAGGTATTGACACATTGAAGACTAACTAGGTGTTCAGTGTCGTAAGAACAATGCATTCCAAACTAACAAGAAAAGGACAGGCAGCTTAGTAGATTATCATTGGCACTCGATGCAAGCTGGCGATTGTTATAAGACCACAGGAGTCCACAAACCTAGAAGATATGTGAGATCAGGGACAATTTACAAAAAAAAAAAATCAATACTAACACAATCACATAAAACAACATACAAATATTTTCTATGGAAGGACAATTTTTTAAAAAAATCTTCATGCTAGCGCAATCACAAAGAAAGGGGGGAGGATCACAAAACACAAGAGATAGATGTGACTAGCCTAACAAATTTTACATTCACGCTCCTACTACCGCCAAGTAAAATTACAAATATCATCACCTCCTTCAGACCACCCACCCTTCAGCAATATAATGCATTGTCAGGGTACTATTAACAGAAGAAATAGTGTCTAAGGCATTTGAATTATAAAACATTTCAGATTCCTCTACAAAATACCCACTACTTACCACACAGTACAGAAACCACAAACGGACACGAGATGTACACAAAGCGCTAAAAATAGACAAAAAAAAGCCAAAACACGATGGCCCAAAAAATGCATGGCGGCTCCCAGATCTATTTCGGGAACAAAATCAACCCAAGCAGAGCCACGCACAGTACCATACAACCGCTCCTCGAAGAAGATTTCGCCGGAGGCAAGGATGAGCCGCGACGAGAGGACCAATACGAGTGGAGGAAGGCTCTCCCGTAGCGGGCCCGCTGCCCTCCCACTCGTCATGACTGCCGTCCGAGCAAGCACCGGGCAACAACAAAATCCAACGCCAAAACCAAATCCAAGACACAAATGCCTATGTAGGTGAGGCAAGCATACTATAGTCGCCATGAACTCGAACCAAATCTACTAAGAATCCATACACAAGACAAATCCCCCACCACAGCTCAAATCAAACGGAGAGGGAGCCGCGAGCAAAGGTACCTGAAGACGACCTCTTGTCATGGTGACCGCGACCAAGCACCTAAATCGCCAAGGAGATTCCAGCGCGGTGGGACGGTGAGGAGCAAGGAGAGGGGGCAGAAGGATCGGCCCCTCTGCGCGACAAGCTCCACCAACGCCGAGGAATACGAACAGGAGAGACAAAAGAGTGGGCTTCTAGACTGGAAGAGGATGGGAGGGAGAAGCGAGAGGAACGGGTCGCGGGTGGTCGAAAGCAGATGGGTAGGGCGCGGTGTTAGCGGGTGCATTCTTCGACCCAATAAGAACAGACACACAACATCGGATAGACCACGCGTCGCCTGGGAGGGAACTAACAACGGACAGAACGTCGCAAGATGAGGAAGGCAGAATTCTTTCAACAGACGTACAGGAAAAGTGATTTTTTATTGTACTCCCGGTCTTTCCTTTGAGGGACCATATTGTATTCTATTTGGTCTCAATCTAAGTACGTGTAGTATAAGGAAGGGATTTGAATTGGCAGGGCAGGCAGACGACGGACAAGGCAAGCAGACAGAGCAGACAGAAACCAAAGAGGAGTCCGGCTAACAAAAGATGTCGTATTGGCTTATTGAAGGCGGAATAAGGAGAGGCGGACAGACAGGGCGGATTAAAGTTTGACAGATTGGCGAAATTTTCGTGTTTTATTAGTCAAAAGCTATATGTCACACGTGCAATTTTTTGCTTCTGTCACATGAATTTTTTGACCGTCGGATCGTGTGTGAGGTTGATCCTGTCCGTTTTTTGTTTTTTGCTCTGTTCCGCACGGTCTGCTTCCATCATCGGAGGTGTGTTTATGTTTCTGACATGTGGGGCCCATTTGCTGAGCTTGTTTCTTTGGGGTAACGGCCGTTTTTAATTATTTTTGAACTGTTTGTGTCCCCATTCTGTCTGTGTCGTCTTCATGGCCGGGCCAACGGTGGGGAGAGGCGACCTGGAAGGGGGCAGCGACGATTTGGCGCCTTGGGAGGGGAGCGGCGGATTCGCCGTCGCTTATCGCCGAGGTATGTGTCACAGCCTAAGATTCAGCCGTAGGCCTGTTCTCGTTTGGATTTTGCCCAACAGTTCTCTGTTGCCAGCTAGAAATTTGAGGTTTGGGGCAGGGCGGATGTGGATTTTGGACGCAGCAGGGGTGGTTGTTGTTTGTGCTTGGCGGATCCATTTGATTTGAATGCTTTAGCGAGGTATTCTGTGGTTAATCGATTCCATCGTGTGAATCTTGTTTTTGGCGTTTCCTGTCTGTTCATAGGTATGGTTTGCGATTTGGGGAGGACGCCTGTGCCACAGGAACAGGTTGTCCGAGCAGCCGCGTTCTTACGGGCTCCACCATCGTTGCGGTTGTGTTTCTGGTAGGGCGTATTTGTGGTCAGGTCGTCGGCGCCACGGACTTTGCCGCCAGGCCATTCCGCTGATCTGTGTCCTATCTGCCATGGATGAGGTCGTATGAGTCTGAACTCTGAAGACAAACGAATCGCTGATCCGCTGAGGAGAAGAGGGAGCTGCAGGCGTACAGGCTGACTCATTTCCTAGCACTCGCGCTGCGCCTCCGGAACACGCTAGTGTCCGTGTAAACAACTAATACCTACTCCGGTGGAAATCAGTGATTGCAGGATTTTTTAATTTTTTTTCATTTCCTGTATTCTATTTCTGCTATGTTTGCATGCCACCGTATGGTGATATCTATTTTTAGTGTTCAGAACTTCAGATTACTAACCGGTTGGGGGTATTTGTTTTGTGATTGTCATTGGCATGGTCCTTGCTTCTCCCTCTGCAAAGGTGGAGATGGAGATGAACTTAAAGGCACTGGATTACTGAAATTTGTTCAGTATGATACTATCAGTGACAATACTAGCGTCTTGAGGTCTACAAATCTGCTTGTATTTTGTCATCTAACAGGATGCAGAGCATAAATATGAATTGTGTAGCACATTCAGTTTTGCTTGTTGCTTTCATCTGAGCTAATGCTTCCGAGGGCTTGTTTATTTATCTCTAACTCAATTTTTAGCATAGTTGTCCGACTTATGTTTTTCTCATCTGTATCCTATTGTTTTATACTATCTGCTCCTTTAGTTTGGTTCAAGTCAATTTCCTGCTAATTTCTCTAGATAATCATGTTTCTTTGGGGCAAATTGTTCAGCGACAGGCATTATCTGTATTCATTATTTTAGAATGAGAGAGCTGGGATTAGAGGTTATAATTTTTTATACCTGTGTGTTTCTGGTTGTACATACTATGGTCTAATGTTCAGCCTTAAAAAAGATAGTGCATAATTCAGATTCCATAACCGATTATTTTGCTTTTGTTTTTTTCAGATAATTGAGACATGTTTGTTGATGTCAAATATATTGGGGTTGAAATGGTTAGTTCGATAGCACTGTGCTAGATTAGTTGTAGTTATTGAGTTGGTCTAGATGTTGTTCACATTTTGTATGTTATCTGCTGCAAGGCTGGATGTATGGTCAGGCGATTGATCGATGTATACAGCTCAAATGCACGGATTGACCAAGTTGTTTCAGTCCACCACGCATGCACTCCTGTCGTCTCGTTTGTTTAGTCTTTCTAGGTTATGGATCGAGAAGTATGTGAGATAAAACATTGTTATGCATTGGATGATAGCTAATTCTATTTACAAGGTTATTTTAGTAATGTGATGAGAGCTTTAGCATCTGTTAGATTTTGGTTATGTTACTTCGCAACATTTCTACGTATTTTATTTCATCGATTTGGTCTGTTATGTTCCCTTTTTTTTTTTCCTTGTCCTCCCTTTTCCTGATATGATGATCCCGTTCCTGTTTAGTATATTACGTTATTAATTCTGTAGAGGATGTGACGTCCTAGCTCTAATTGTGGATTACAATGTTGAAATAATGATGTGGTTGTGACACTTTCAAAGTAGACTAATCTTACTTGACCAACTATGTGATTTCTTGTGTTAATGTACTTTGCAATCTTATGTAACCTTTTGTGCAAGTTACAATTGTACATGTTATTATAGTTTTGTCTATTTAATTGAAATAAGTCTCGCTAAGTTTTAAAAATAAATTTTGTGTTAATCCCAGTTTCATCTACATCTCTTTTTTTCGACCAAATCAATGATTACTTTCTAGAAACACTTTCCAATCATTTTAAAGAATGTTCCTTTCTCATACCTGCAAATTGCTAGGTGGTTTTGGGCTTTGGGTATTTGGGTTGGGGGTGGGGGTTTGGCCTTTGCTAGGTGGTTTGGGGATTTGACATTTTGTTCTTTGGGAGAGGGTGGTTTGTTCTTTGCTAGGTGGTTTGGGCTTTGGGTATTTGGGTTGGGGGGGTGGTTGGCCTTTGCTAGGCTGGTTTGGGCCTTTGACATTTTGTTATTTGGGAGAGGGTGGTTTGTTCTTTGCTAGGTGGTTTGGGCTTTGGGTATTTGGGTTGGGGGGGGGTTGCTTGGCCTTTGATAGGTGGTTTGGGCCTTTGGCATTTTGTTCTTTGGGAGAGGGGTGTTTGGCTTTGCTAGTTTGTTTTGGGCTTTGGGTATTTGGTGTGAGGGGGTTTGGGCTTTGCTAGGTGGTTTGGTCTTTGGGTATTTGGTGGGCGGGGGGTTGGGCTTTGCTAGGTGGTTTGGGCTTTGGCATTTTGTTCTTTGGGAGAGGGGGGTTTGGGCTTTGCTAGTTTGTTTGGGCTTTGGGTATTTGGTGTGAGGGGGTTTGGGCTTTGCTAGGTGGTTTGGTCTTTGGGTATTTGGTGGGCGGGGGGTTGGCCTTTTCTAGGTGGTTTGGGCTTTGCTAGTTTGTTTGGGCTTTGGGTATTTGGTGTGAGGGGGTTTTGGGCTTTGCTAGGTGGTTTGGTCTTTGGGTATTTGGTGGGTGGGGGTTGGGCTTTGCTAGGTGGTTTGGGGCTTTGGATTTTTTCTATGGGATAGGGGTGTTTGGGCTTTGCTAGGTGGTTTGGGTTTTGACTTGTCTAAACCGATCTCAAGAATGTTTTTTGTCGTCCTTGTGAATTATGATCCATCCTTGTTACGCTTTGTTTTTTTGTGTTTTGCGGGACAGGGGACCGTCAGTGAGGAGACTCTGTTTTGCCATCGGCAATACGACCTCCATCATGTTGTAGTACACGGAATTGTCACATGGCGCAGAGGCGGGGTGATGGTATGTATGGCCATCAATCCAAATCTCTTTGTCCAAGATGCTATCATAATCCTAGGATGGAATTATTTGATCAAGAGTTTTTTTTCTTCTTCTTTTTTTGATTGGTATTTTTCTCTTTTTTTTTTGGGTGGTTGAATTTGGAACTCATTAGTATTGGTAGGCCCTATCATGCTTCGAGGACTTGAAGCTCCAAGGAACAACATGGAGTTCGCCTTGGAGGCTTCCCACAACTATGGCGTGTTTCAAGAGGATGTTAAAGTGAGTCTTCCGTAGCTTAAGCTAGAGGAGCAGCATGGAGAAATTGCATGCCCCCTACTAGGTAATATGTGTTTTGGAAGATAATAGCTTGCCCCCTACTATGCATTAGGTTTTTGGGCTTTTCTTTTTTTTAAAAAAAATGCCCCCTACTAGGCAATGGGGTTTTTGGGAATTTTCTTTTGAAGAAATTATCATGCCCCCCTTAGGTAGGCAATATGTGTTTTGGGCCAATTTTGATGATATTTTGTTCGGTGATGACACCTCTAGAAAAGATGAAGGTGCAAGTATGCTCCAAATCCACTTAGTTTTTAAGCTTCAGATATGTTATAAATAGGTTTTGCCTCATGATGGGACCTTTTTTTGAAGCTTCTCGTTTTTGTTTTGTCATCTGTTATCGCCTGAATGGTATATTGCGGATTGCCAATAGTTAGTAGTTTTTATCAGTGGTCTATATGCAGATGAATCTTTTTTGTCTTTGAATTCAGCAATCAGATGTAGCAACTCTTTTTTCACTTTTATGTTTTTGTAGTACAAGCTCTAAGGAGTAGCATTTTGGTGCTGATATTTATGATGTGAGAGATGAACTGGAGCTTTCCTAAGCTCCATGGAATATCTCATTTGAAAGAGTTGTCACCAAGATGCAGCTCAAAGGAGGCCCTACGTTGAGGTAAAGGCGTGCGGAATTTAATCCACGAGCTTTGTTTCCGGTGAGATACAAGATGTTGTCCACTAGGAATGCATGATGGCCCCTTGGAGTCCGTATGGTTAGTATCCATGAGTGCTCTGCATTTTTCCTAGTTTTGAGCAAGTCTTAATTCTTAGGTCAATGACATCGGGGACGATGTTGTGAGATGAGGGCTCTGTTATTTTTTCTGCTTTCGGTCTATTTTCATTAGTCGCTAGAAAAGCTTTTCCCGCTTTGCACATAAGAAATGGTAGGTTTTATCTAGAAAAGGTTTTTTTTTTTCTAGATGTTAGAAATGGTAGGTTTTAATGTGCCTCGGGTTTTTTTTTGTGCTTAAGCGACCACGATGTCTTTCATTGTTCGATCCATATAGGTTCTACATGATGACATCATCAAACATTTTTGCTTGTCCTTTGTTTACTTTGTATGGACCAATATTTTTGATCTTTGTCTATTGGGAATGCATGATGGCCCCTTGGAGTCAATTTGGTTAGTATCCATGAGTGCTCTGTATTTTTTTTCCTAGTTTTCAGCAAGTCTTAATTCTTAGGTCATGGACATCGGGGCGATTTTGTGAGACACTTCTACAAAGGCAAAGATATATAGCGGTGATGCGCTACTCGTGTGCAAGCCATTCATGCATTAGGCATCAAGCATCGAGTTCAACAAAGAAAGGTGCACTTTGTGTTTTGAGCTCACAAGCTAATCAAACAATTGCCGGGCCTTTGAGACACAATCACAATGAGCATACATCATGCGCCCCTAATCGGCATAATAAAAAGCATGCATGGTCGATGACAGAGAATCCGTGGTGCGGGATCAAACCATGGGCTAGAACGCCTTTATTCGTTTTCCAAAGAGCCGGTTATAAGGGCGTATGCATATCATATACTTGTTTATGAGACATTCTTATGTCGCCGCAGTTTGGTTTGAAGCCTAATTCTTCCATCTTCTCAACCACAGACTCTGCCTTCTCTCGAGCCTTGCTTTCCCATAATTTGTTATCATGGAATTAAATGTTGGGTGTATAGGCCTCTGCTTTTGATCGGAGTAGGCTCTTGAACACCTGCTCCATCTTATCAAATGTTTGCTTTCGCCCATATGAATCTGTAAGTATGTTGAATGTGATCACATCCGGGACGGCCTTTGCTTGCTTTTCATCCGCAAACAACACGTGATTCCATCTCTTTGATCATGCCATTCTTCCCATATGCATCAAGCACTCCGTTGTAAGTATATATGTCAAGGGGAGACTATACTTTCATCGGATCCTTGAACAAGATGTCTACCGCTTTGTGTCACCAGCCTACTAGGCACTAGCACCTCAAGGAAGTGCTCTGCATTTTTTCCTAGTTTTCAGCAAGTCTTAATTCTTAGGTCATGGACATCGGGGCGATTTTGTGAGATGAGAGCTGCTGAGCTTTTTCTCCCACCTGTTTGCATCTTTTTTTTTGACCCCTAGGTTTAGCCATTGGATCTACTAGATTTGCACCAATATTCAACATTTTTTGGCCTTTGTAATCTTTCTATCTTTTTGTGGTTTGCAGCCACTGGATCTACTAGATTTGCACAAATATTCAACATTTTTGGCCTCTGTAATCTTTGTATCTTTTGTGGTTTGCAGTTTCTTTCAGAAGTTGGTCCATGTTCAAGCAATGAGAGCTCTTATGGAGGCTTCTATGGGGAGAGACAAAGGTAGGCAGAAGTTGTATGTATGATTGTTAGGTTTGGCATCAGCAGTCCCTATCAGGTTGTTTATAATCTTGGAAAAAACCATGATCTGGTCCATCTCTTTTGAATTCATGTGACAGGTGCTTACAAAATACATGATTTCTGATTTGCCTGTTTTCATGTGATTATTGGCCCCCTGCCACACGTATTTCAAAACTGCAGTCAACCAAAATTCATGTGACAGGAGCCTAAAAATACATGAATCCTGTTTGCCTTTTATTAATGTGATTTTGACCCCAATTTGCACGTGTGATTGGATCTGCTCAAATCACACATGTTCCCATTAGACAGCCTCATTTATTATTACTAGGGAATATGCCCGTGCGTTGCTACGGGTGCACGGATAGAAGTATTTTTTCTTTCAGAAGTACTTTTAATTCATTATACACTTTGAACATCTCCACTATCCTTGTAGTTATGAAGAGATAGAAGAAAAAATATTAGAGAAATTTAATTTCTTTATTTAATACTCCCTCCATCCCAAATTATAAGTCACTTTGTTTAGTTAAAGTGACTTACCAAAATGACTTATAATTTGGGATGGAGGGAGTATTATGTTAGCCAATGCTTGGATACGGATGCAAAACTTGGTTTCAAATCCCCAGGGTGCTCAGGTGCTTGGCCTCGCGCTGCTCCCCAGGGTGCTCAGGTGCTTGGCCTCGCGCTGCTCCCCAGGGTGCTCAGGTGCTTGGCCTCGCGCTGCTCCCCAGGGTGCTCAGGTGCTTGGCCTCGCGCTGCTCCCCCCAGGGTGCTCAGGTGCTTGGCCTCGCGCTGCCCATCCGCCGGGCCTCATACCGCCGTACGCCCCTAATGTCATCTTCCTCTGCTCCAACCAGAGATGGCGGCCCCTCCTCCGGCGCCGGCTGGGCCGTGCGTCGCTAGGGGTGCTGAATCAAGCGGCGGCGGCGATGTTTTTCTAGATTCTGCGGCCACGTTTCATTTTTAGGGAGGACGTAGCGCCCGCATGGCCCGTGTGCATTGTACAGAGAAGAACGGAAGACTACGGGCGGGCTTGCAGTTGGTCCGAATGAGTGGGTTGGACGAAAGAATTCTTTCACTTGAATGAAGCAAAGAACTGAAAGAAAGAAAAAGTGAAAGCAGAAATAGATGAATGAAAGAAAACAAAAGTCGTAGATGTGGATGCTTACATTGTCCTGGGCAGAACAGGTGCCCTATACGATGCCCCGATGGCGCTAGCAGTCACTGGCAGAGTGGTAGTCCTAGCGGATGGCGATCAGGATTCAGGATTGGATCACCGGTGGCAGTCTTGGCGATGGGGCGATCAAGCTATGACGGCGCGGCCGGGCGATGCAGCGAAGGCGATATGGGGGCGATCAGGCAACGACCGATGCTGCCAAGGATGCCGCGGCGACCGGGCGAGGCCGCGAGGGCGATGTGCCGATGCAGCGACCTGGCGACTTTGCGCCGATCCCGCCGATTTCTCTCTCGCGGATTTCTTGTGATTTTTGTCGGACGTTTAGCGGGATAACTATCCGAACCGGCGGGACAAAGGGAAAGGCGGACAGATTAGGGGCAGATTGGCAGAAATTTTCGTGTTTTATTATTAGGTATATATATATATATATATATATATATATAGGGCTGCGCTAAGTAGTACCCGGGATACGATTATTAAACAGTACCCAAGCCCCCCGCGCAAGGCAGCCTTCGAGCCCGCAGCCCGCGCGCGGTCGACCGTCTAAGCCACGACGACGTGGGTCGCGTGAGTCCCCACCACGACGACCAACGCCCGCGCATGACGCTGCATGAGGGGTCTCGATCACTCTTTTTTGTGGAATGATTTTGTTTTTTCATTTTATTTTCTTTTGGCCGCTCGTGAGTCTCACCTGGCAGGTTTCAAGCCGACCTTTTTTTTGAACCGTTTTTTTTTCCGGCTACCCGTGACATTCGCATGGCCAGGTTTCTGAAGCCGTTTTTCACGCGAACAGTATTTTGCAAATCAAAAGGCAGGATTGACCGTCCTGTTTAACTTAGTTTCAGGTATTTGAAGTCTTCTTGTTTTGCAATTAATATTACATTATTACTTATTCACTTCTGTTCCCAAGGATTAGTGAAAACATATAGTTCCTATAATCGCTGCAACTGTTCTATGATAATCAAAATAGACTTTCCTTTTGCTCGACACAAATCTGCTATTGAATGGGTAAACACTTATAATAAGCACAACTTTTCAGCAAGATCAAGTACTCATAACAAATTCCTGTACACTTTTCTAAAACAAATTACTGTAAACTTTCTAAAGTGACGGCGCTGGCCAAAGAGCACCACCATCGTAAGATGCTGATCACAACATTCTAAAGTCACCTTGCTGATCACTACTATCTAAAATGAGACTACTTCAAGGCAGAATTAAAAAGAGATTTGTCTGAATCTTGTGAGCCTGGTTCTCTGACGGACAGGTAGGTAATGCAGCAGCGCAACCTTCATATCTGTTAAAAGATCTTGCAACAAAAGTATTACTGATATGAACTGTCAATCTTCCATAATGAATGAATAGATAATAGACACTTCGCACATCGAACTTAGAAGGCCAGGTATTGAGCCCTATTAGCTCGTTTTGGGGAAGAGTGGTGGCACATATAGGCACGCAACCAACTTGTGCTAGGACACCTAGTCGCAGTAGAAGTTTGCTTTATCATGATTAACATGGTGTCTGGTGCAAGTGATTAAAAAACATGGAGACGCCAAGCAAAATCTCAATTTGACAAATATGAGATGACCTAATGAGCAGTATATACATGAATTTCAGATTGCTGATAGATGCGGTCATGGCTCAAAACTGAAGGCAGCAGCATATCAAAGGTTGTAACATTGATCACCATGGAAAGCATAAACATTTTTAGATCCTATGATTTATTTAAAATAACAATATGAGGGCACACAATGCAAGGTCTGACAGTATATCATTACAGGATGCAATCAAACAATGCAAAAAAGCAAAAAAGATATATGTAGCAGAAAAGGGGTAACTTCAACTTGAAATAATTAGTGGTAATATCTAGTTACTGAACTGGTCTCCCTGAACTATGGTAATATGCCACCATCCACCAGCTCTCCCTGAATGGATTAGAATTGAGAAGCTTTGTTGCTCGGTCAGCAAATCGATGCACAGTTACAAGAACAAGTACTGAAGGCTAACCTTACCACAAGTGTAGGAGGCGAGGTTGCAGGCCAGGGGCTGCGCAGCAACATCCCTCAGGAGCTATCTCCGAATAAATACACTATGTTTGGAACACACAAAAACAATTGGAGATTATGAACTCTTTGTTCAAGTCAGAGAAACCAAACAATGTACAGGGCAATAAAAGTATGATACACATCAGTAGAACCAAAATACTAGGAATGTACCAAAATATGGTGTATGCCATGAGCTAACAAAAAAAAATCACTATCATGCTGCTGCTATTGATTAACTCTGCATAACAATATATGATTTAAAGTAACAAGGTTATCTTCGACTCGAGAAAAAGCCTTATTAAAAAAAAAAGAAGTGCATTGTGTTTAATTGTTTATAACACCACCAATTGTTTGAAAAATTGTCTTGTAGGCATGGCTAGCAGAAACATTTTGTTGCTTCCAAAGATGTAGATTAACACCGGAATCCAGGAATTGGACTTAGCTATAATGGCGAGAGAAGTAATGATTCAGAGAACATCTACATTTGGCAGTAAAAGTAAACTGAGTTATCTACAAGTGGCAGTAGAATTGTTCACATGAGTCTAGCATTTTAGATTTAATTAACTGCAATGAGCAACAACTGGCATAGGGTCTAACTAGGAACAAAGTAGACAAGGAATAGAACATACCAAGGTGGCAAGATTGTGGCTGATCTTGGCACTGCCCTATCAAGATCAGCCAAGGATATCTATATCTGATAGATGTATTGATGGCCACCAAGTGAAATATATTGCACCACAAGTGACTGCGGTAGTGCCCAAATGGGATCTGCACAAAAAACAAAGAGAAAGAAAAAAAAGGATAAATAACAATGATGAAAATATTAGCTTTAACCAGTGGAAGAATAATCAATAATATTAATAGTCAAGTGGATTTTAAAAAATAGGGTGGAGAAAGCAGTTCGAGAAAACTGTATGAGCACAAGGTCAAGTAAGTCATGCGATGCAGAAATCAAATTGACACATAAGCTGGAACTCATGAAAATTCAGAGAATAAATCCAAATAGATATAGTTGATCTGGGCTGATCAAAGATGGAGATAGGAGCCTGCTTGTTCTTAAACTCGACATGAATCTCACCCTGAACTTGAATAATATGAGATGAGATAAAACAAACAAGCTTCTAATATCAATATCTCTATTATAAACACTACGTACTTCTAGCTTGCAGGTCCTATTTTGAAAAAAATGACCCAATTTGTTGCTATGCAAGTAAAAAGGCAACAAATACAAGATCGAAGCCAGATAAAACTGGAACACCAAGCAGCCACAATCTGAATTTGGTAGTACAGCACACGAACTACTCAATTCTCCAAGAAGGCCAACCATGCCAAATAGGCAAACATGCTACCCAACAAAACCAGAAACATCACTGCTTTGCCTAAAGTGGTCCCATTGCTAATCTTGGGGACGATTTCAAGATAGCTGATATCAAAATTAGTTCATTTAAATAACATGAGGCATGAAAACACATAGTTTATGTGAATTATATCTGGCATGTACCTGCAAATCACTTCTGACCTTATTGAGTCCATATCCCTTTTAATTACATCTGGCTTGTACCTGTAAGAAGATAAGAAATATTAGATTACCAATTCCGTGAATCCTTCCAAACTACATACCTCCAAAACAAACTATCATAAATCTCTTCCCTAATATAGTAAGACATGGCAAACCATCTAAGCATGCTCCTTAGCCTGATACAATATTCGCCACTAACACTATCTTGAGCTGGTTATTATGATCGAATTAACAATTTTTAAACCTAAGAAGAAATATATAGAAGCCTCCCAAACACAAGGCAAACTGCTGAGAACAAAAAAAAAAAAAGAACACCATAAAAAGGCCTTGTGGGACACATATTTAGCAAGAAATACAATCACTTGCGTAAGTTATAGCAGAAAAAAGGAGCACTAGAACACTAGATACTGACCTGGTCTTCCACGCTATTGATAGTCTTTCACTTTGTCAACGGTGCATGTGGAGTGGATTCAGAGATACTACAAGTCATTCAGATAAAAAGGTAGTTGATAAATCTGTGAATCCGAATAAAAATATTTTAGGAAAAAAATCAGGAAACAAATCTAATTAGACATGAGTTTGCTGTAATCACACATATATGAGCATTTACACTTTGGAAAAAAAACAAGTTGCACATCTTGTGTTCTTATTCACAAATAAATAAAAATAATAAATCTCTAATTATGCTCATCAGCCAGCATAAATAAAACTAATATATCGAATGGTGATAGCAACATCTCCCCACGGAATGGATCCGAAATGAGTACCATCCTCCCACAATCAAGAAATTGATGGACCTCAATAGTTAATTGTAATAATGTTATATCATCATCATCCTGGTACCATTTACAACTATGGAATCAATAATAGAAATCTCAAGCAACAATTTCAAGAATACATATTTAAAAGGTAGTTAAAGAATTGGCTTTAGTTGTATTCATATGAGAATACTCAAATCTATTTGCTAGCTACGGAAAGAAAAGATTATCACTTCTAGCTCAAAATCAAGTTTTTGTGTACCCTGTCAGGGGTTTAGCCATATTTCGGGTTATCTCATATGAATTGAAAATTAGAGAAAAAATATCAGTCCTAAATACAAGCGATGCAGTGATGGGAACATGGAACTGCACTACACCAAGGGACACGATTCCTGAATTTTGCTGCTTGCACGCCCTTTATATGCCCTGATGATGTATGAAATTGTGTCATAATTCAATAATCAAATTCATGCATGGTTCAGATCAGGCAAAGACCAATGACTAGGCGACAAGGATGCACTAGTAGGCACGGCCGATCCTAGCGCTAATGTTTCCTCCATGCAGCACATTTGCACAAAAGACAATTACATTGTTTGTAACAGAAACGTGAAAAATAAAGAGCCCTAGGCTTGCCTCCACGAAAAAAGGAGGCAACACACTTGATGATCTAGATGAATTTGAGCAGAGATCATATAATAAATCTCTAAATTTTGGCAAAACCAAAAACAAAATCATGGGGCGTGAGATAATGAAACGATAGCGAAGACGGCACCACCAGGTCGACAGCTTGCTCGTAGTGTCATCGCACATGATGTAGGTCATGGGCCGCCTGGTCACCGACTTGTTCGGACGACGTCGTCATGTGAGCTAGGTCACTGGCCATTCATGGCCGCCATTCAGATATGCACCGACAGCATAGCATGGATCCCAAAAAAAGCGCACCAGGGTGGCGCCAAGGGCTGACAGAAAAGACAAGAATTATGCAATTAAACAATGAAGCAACAATCCTAATCCAAAATTCACCGGATCGGATACCTAATAATCCTAATCCAAACTACATCGGATCAGGATACTTACCTGAATGCCGTGGTCGAGCTCCGGTAGGAGGTGGTGGGATTTGGTGGGCGGAGGATCTTTGTGGAGGGTTTCGCCGTGGGAGAAGGCGGGAGGAGGAGTTGGATCATGGCTGGGAGGAGGAGATGGAGCATTGTGGCTGGGAGTAGGTGTAGGCTGGACGTCCCCTTCACCTGCCCTTGCCTCTATCCGTCCGGCCTCCATCCGGATCCAGCGTCCCTTCCGCCTCCCCTTCCTACCGGTGGGGGAGAAGACGCCGTCGCCGCTGCGGGTAGGGGAAGAAAGGCCGCGCCGCTGCGTGTAGGGAAGAAAAGGTCACGCCGCTGCGTGTCGGGGAAGGGCCGGGCGCCGCCGCTTGAAAGTCGAAGGAAAGGGACGGGCGCCGCGCCGCCGGGGAGGAAGAACAGGTCGCGCCGCCGCTGGTGGTGGAAGACGGACCGCCCCGGTGGCGCCGGGCGCCTCGGAGGCTGTGATCTCGCCCGCCAAACGGGGGGAGCAGGCGGGGGCGGCGGAGCTAAGGGTCTGCGAGGGGCGGGGCGAGCTGCGTTCGTGCCGGGGGGGCGGCGGCTTAGCAGGTGGCCGTGCGACGATAGCGAATGGAAATAAACCGGCGCCTCCACGATCTATTATCAATATACGAAACAAAAAAAATTATGATGAAAAAAAGAAAATAATAAATAAAAGCAGGTGCGTGCGAGGAAAACCGAAAGCAGGGCCACGCCCGCCCGTAGACTGGCTTCTCGCGTATTGATGCGTCGGGCTGGCTCGGTCTGGCTCGGGTAGCGATTATTAATCACTACCCAGGGGTAATATATAGAATACCTATATATATATATATATATATAGATATAGATATATAGATATAGAAGTATATATATATATAGATGAGTATGGCTTTAGGACACTTTCGCCAATAACTAGTAAGGTTTTATGTAGGCATGCACCATTCGACAATCAGTAACAAATTAGTCCTTGAATTATGTATTCCTCCTGCATGTTCAAGAATTGAGGTCCATGAATTGGAGGATTGTAGCCAAAGTTTCGGCAGTATTAATCCATGATACCAAGCTAGGGATACTTGGTGCTAGTATTGAGAAGCATCGAACATTAGTGAGACAAAGTAGTAATGCTTCCAGATTTCCCATGACATAATTTTGCTCCTCAAATCAAAGGAACACCAGGACGACATGCATATATGAGATCTGCCACGCAAGAACTTGAGATATCACATTATTCACTTCATATTTGCCTTCCGTACAACAAGGCAGGCATTTATTGTTTTTATTATATTATTGATGTATAAAGCTAGGCATCGTCGCGGCATGCAGCAAATTTCTAGCCGCTGCGTTCTTGGAGATATGGTGGCTTAACCACATAGGCCTGCCCCGCCGATGAGGTCGCTGTTGATAATAAGACGACGTACGATGCCGTCTGGGATTGGTGACGGCTCCTCATCTGGACCGAGTTCTACAGTATCTAATTCGTCGTCGTCACTCAGGCCCAATTCACCACGGATAATATCTTCTGCCTCGCTAACGACTCTGTTGACAAGCTCGGGCCAGCTTGTTGTAGCATCGGCAAGCTTGCGGACTGCCTCCATGGTAGTTACAGCCTCTGGTTTTAACTTCTCCTTTAATTCTGAAACTGTTATATTTGCCAACAAGCAACATCAATGACCTGGAAACATAGGTATAATCAATAGAAACAGGACATAAGTTTGACATGCGTTGACATGATACTTACTATATATAAATGATAGGCATCCTTCTTTGAATTAGAATAAATGGATGTTACACAGTCCCTCTGTCAAAAATAGATTTCTAGAATTGTCGTAAGTCATTCTTTTTAACTTTCTAAAAAACTGTCTAGATTTATGTTATAGAATTAGTATCATTAGATTTATCACAAAAATATTTTCATTATGTGTTCATTTTGTATAAGTCATTTTTTGAACTTTCTAAAAAAACTGTCTAGATTTATGTTATAGAATTAGTATCATTAGATTTATCATAAAAATATTTTCATTATGTGTTCATTTTATATGATAAATATTATAACTCCTTTTTCTAAAGTCAGTCAAAGTTATGGCAAAGATTTTATGGATTGACTTATTCGAGGCGGGGCTCCCATCATATTGTATTGGTAAAAAAAAATTGTTTTAAGGGGCTGGCATTTTCGTGGTTACTGTAGCCCTGCTACTGTATCACCACGAGTTTAGTCCCGTATCGGGAATTTTGAGAGTTGAACCAACTTAAATAGCCAGGCCAAGGATGCGTAATAACCTTCAGTTAACCGTTTTTGGCGAAGTGGCGGCGAAAGCTCAAGCGGGTTGCTACATAGGTGGGTCCGCTCCTAGGTAGAGTGGGCTTGAGCCGTGTTCCGGGCCTGGAGTGATACAAATAGTATCAGAGCCAACTCTCGTGGTTTACGTATGAATCAGGGATATGGCCAAGAGAGGTAATTCTGTACATTTGTCCGGTTTGGGTTGGTTGGTTCGACCCTTGATGAGGACGTCGAGTCCTAAGGGGTGATTGAGCCCCAGTCCAATAGGTCAAGACGGGCCGGGCGATTTTAACTTTGGTGTTCTTGTAGCACGGCTAGTGTAGCACCACAAGTTGAGTCCCCGTATCGGGAGTTCAGAGAGAGTTGTCGGGAGTTCAGAGAGAGAGTTGAACCAACTTAAATAGTCAGGCCAAGGACGCGTAACTTTTGGTTACCGTTTTGAGCGACGCGGGCCTAAAACTTATTTGGTTGCTATGTAGGTGGGGTCGCTTTGAGGTAGAGTGGGCCTGAGCTGTATGGCGGGTTTGGGGTGTTACATTGGCACCATTTGCACAAATCATGTTGTTATTAGGTCTTCTAATCAGGTTTTTTTTTTTGAAAAATCGACTTGAGTTAATCATTCCTTAGTATGTTAAATGTTGTCTCGAACGAGCTTAGTTACCACTATGAAGGGAGTATTATCGAATGCATTATTACGTATATAGTAATCAAGCAAGCAATAATCAGGCCACCAAAAATATGTAAAAGAACGATGTATGTAACAAGCAACAACTAGCAATAAGTACATGCCTACCTGCTGAGGAAAAATGTAGTACTAGCCAGCAGATGGAGATGGTTGGTGCTCTATGTATCTCTATGAATATATATATACACACTGACTGTTTGTATATCTTGCTTTCTTCAAGCTATTAGGTCAGCATGCATGTCACATTTTCGTCTGTATATACCTCATTTTCATCCAAGCTATTAGGTCTGCATGCATGTCATATTTTTCATCTGTATACCTCGGTTTCTTCAAAGCTATTAAGCCCGCATGCAAGCAGCCAATGAATTAGTAGCCAAGCCCTTGTATTACTCCCTCCGTCCCAAAAAAACATGCAACTATGAGAATCATGTCAGTCAACTTAACTAAAGTTTGACTCAATTTATAGAAGACCTATAACAAATATGCATGTGCATTGCACCAGAGATAAAATCCCTCAAATGTTCATGGAACACAAATATGGAAATCCTACATATTGATGGCTAATTTATTTATACAACTTTAGCGCATGCCGACTGTCTTGGTGCAATTGCTAGGAACTACAAGCAGCCCGCATGGGCTCCACACGCACTGCTCACCACAACCAATGAACCAATGAATTGGAGGATTATAGCCAAAGTTTCGGCAGTATTAATCCATGATACCAAGCTTGGCATACTAGGTGCTAGTATTGAGAAGCATCGACATTAGTGAGACAAAGTAGTAATGCTTCCAGATTTCCCATGACATAATTTTGCTCCTCAAATCAAAGGAACACAGGACGACATGCATATATGAGATCAGCCACGCAAAGAACTTGAGATATCACACTCCTCACATTATTCACTTTTTTTATAACAAACAAACTTTATTAAATTAGCAGCACAAAACTGCTAGGTGGGAAACATTGTCTCACAGTACATGATTAAGAGCTTCCCTAACAGAGCATCTCGAGATATGAGAAATATTGTGGCATGTAAATGTTACATTTGAGTCTTCATTATGCTGCTGGCGAGCCTGATTAGCTAAAACATGTATTTGCCTTCCGTACAACAAGGCAGGCATTTATTCATTTTATTATTATTAATTATTATTATTATTGATGTATAAAGCTAGGCATCGTCGCGGCATGCAGCAAATTTCTAGCCGTTGCGTTGTTGGAGATATGGTGGTTTAACCACAATGGCCTGGCCGTTAATGATGTCGCTGTTGATAATAAGACGACGGTAGACGCCGTCTGGGAGTGGTGACGGCTCCTCATCTGGAGGGAGTTCTAGAACATCTAATTCGTCGTTCTCGCCCAGCCCCAATTCATCAGCGATAGTAACTTCTGCCTCGCTAACGGCTTTGTTAACCAGCTCTGGCCACCTTGCTTTAGAATCAGCAAGCTTGCGGACTGCCTCCATCAAATCAGGTAGTAACGTCCTCTGGTTTTTAACTTCTCCCTTAATTTGCAAATTGCCAACAACAAGCAGCATCAATAATCAGGAAGGCATATAATCAATAGAAACAGGACATATTCTACAAACATAATGTTATTATTATTATTAAACCTGTCTAGATTTATGTTATCAAATCAGTATCATTAGATTTATCATAGAAAATATTTTTCATTTTATATCATAGATAATATTACTCCTTTCTATAAAGTAAGTCAAATTTACGGCCGCGGATTCTACGAATTGATTTATTCAAGGAGGAGGAAGTACTCCCATCGTATTGGTAAAAAATATTGAATTACGACCTTAGTTATCAGCACGGAGGGAGTATAATTGAATGCATAGTCAAGCAAGCAATAATCATCGGGCTGCAAAATATTTAAAAAAAGAAAAATTTATGTAATAAGCAACAACTAGCAATAAGTATATGCCTACCTGCAGAGGAAAGAGTAGAGTACTAGGCTGTAGATGGAGATGGCTGGTGCTCTATCTATGGCTATGAATATATATGCACACTGACTGTTTGTATAAGCTTGCCTCTTCTCGGAGGTAACAATGTACACCGTCCCTTCTTTTTAAATGCTGTATTTGGTTTTAGAAGGAAGTTGTGATGTTATGAGCTGTTTTTCTTGTCAAACACTCTTTTTCAAGACAATTCTATTGGTGAAGCTATTTTTTTCCTCTCTTACAAAGACATGAGTTGTGGTGAAGCTGAAAAAATAGCTTTTAGTGAATTGCATAGGTCAGCTCCATCTAGAGGGAGTGTGTGTATTTTGTGGACCGTTATTTCAAAACCACCACCGTATATATCACCTTTTTAAATAGTTGCTGATGAGAACAATGCGAGCCATTTCTGTCCTTTTGCTTTTAGTGAATTGCATAGGTCAGCTGCATCATCTTCTCTAATTACATAGGTCAGCTGCATCATCTTCTCTAATTGTCAATTGTGCTCCCCGGTTGGCATGCAGACAGGTGAATAACCCCCTACTGTTTACACAGGCACATGACTCAACTCACATGTACATGCGTGTTAATATACTGCCTCTGCCCTTTAAGAGTGTCGCTCGAGAAGCATGTTTGTGAGGGGACACGATTTTCCAACGACACTTTCCGGAGGGAGTAAATGAGTACTCCCTCCTCCCTACTAAAAAATAAAGTCATTTGGGGTGGTGACACGGTCTACAAAGTATAACTGTTTATCGAAAAGTGATATATGAAAGTATTTGTCAAGTCAAATCTATTCATATAGCTTTTACATTTCAAAATCAACACCTTAAAAGTTATTCATGATTTATATTCCCAATGTTTAGACACAATTCTTATGAAAAATGACTTTACTTGTAAGCATGTAGTGAGTACATTAAACTAGCATATATTTATAAACGTCTCAGCATAAATTATAATGTAATCAAATGGACATGCATTTGCCTACACACTAATATACAAATGGTTTCTGCCAACACCATTTTTACCACCGCTTCAATGAAAACCGGATGTAAAAATTTTCACCAAGGGTTTGTATTACTGTCAGTTGGTTCTAGCGTAATAATGAACTGAAGGTGAGAATATTTGAACGCACTGAAACTATATATCCACGAGCCCAAAAATCGTGAGCATACAAAAACCACCCTTAAAAACCTATCCTTTGGTGGCCATCTCATTTCTTTCCTCCTCACAGGCAGCCTCGTTCGTCTTCTCTTAGCCATCGGCCCACCGCTCGCAATCTGGCCACTACTCCAAACCAAATCCAGTTAGCATGGTGGTGGTACAGCCGGTGAGGCTGGACTCAGACCTGGAGGTCGTTGGAGTTGCCAATGGCATCGGCATGCCACCTGGCGGCGGCTCTAATGTGGTTGGGGAGGTTCACAGCTGTTCAAGGGTGAGCCACTCAATCAGGTGGAGTTGCTCTCCCCACGTTAAACATTGGATTGAACTGCTTGTGACACATCGTGGTTTCAATTTCAATACACCACGTCCATCTTGCACATCTATCAGAATAAGCTTGGGACACATCCATCATATATCATATATATAAAATAAATAGTATTACGTCAATTTTCGTGCTGCAGTAAGGAGGAGAAAAGATGCAACGACAATTACATTAAATTCGGTATTCTCGGATTACATTCGCGGTCTAATATAAAGTAGAGTTTCAGGTGCAACGAATTGTGGGTGAAAAGACATCAAATTGGCCACGGGAGGCAGAAGCCATAACTTTAACCTTTGCGAGTCAGTATGATGCATCATCAACAACAAACGATCCAGAGAAGTATGGTCAGTAGTCGTGAGCAACTACTGGGGTTGTGTTGTTGCCATATACTATAGTCACTTGTTCAAACCAAAGAGAATTATATTCAAATAAAGTGATAATTTCAAGTGTTCAACTAACAAAACATGATAAATACATAGTTGAAGGCAAAATTTCGGGGTAGTTTGTGTAGTTTGGGTACGGAGGGCATTGCAATTACCCAAACTAATTTCGGGTAATCAAAAACACTATCCGAACTAATTTTGAGTATATTGGGTTTGGGTAATTCAGGTCGGGTTCGGGTGGTCGGTATCGGGTTTTTGCCCAGGGCAAAGTGAGACAAAGTAGTAATGCTTCCAGATTTCCCATGACATAATTTTGCTCCTCAAATCAAAGGAACACAGGACGACATGCATATATGAGATCAGCCACGCAAGAATTTGAGATATCACACTCCTCACATTATTCACTTCTCTTTTTTTTTATAACAAACAAACTTTATTAAATTAGCAGACTTTAAACTGCTAGATGGGAAACATTGTCTCACAGTACATAATCAAGAGCTTCCCTAACAGAGCATCTCGAGATATGAGAAATATTGTGGCATGTAAATGTTATATTTGAGTCTTCATTATGCTGGCGAGCCTGGATTAGCTAAAACATGTATTTGCCTTCCATACAACAAGGCAGGCATTTATTGTTTATTATTATTATTATTGATGTATAAAAGCTAGGCATCGTCGCGGCATGCAGCAAATTTCTAGCTGCTTTTATCTTGGATATATGGTGGCTTAACCACAATGGCCCGCCCGTTGATGATGTCGCTGTTGATAATAAGACGACGGTAGACGCCGTCTGGGAGTGGTGACGGCTCTTCATCTGGAGCGAGTTCTACAGTCTCTAATTCGTCGTCCTCGCCGAGGCCCAAATCCTCACGGATAATATCTTCTGCCTCCCTAACGACTCTGTTAACCAGCTCGGGCCAGGTTGATTTAGAATCAGCAAGCTTGCGGACTGCCTCCATCCAATCAGGTAGTAATAACGTCCTCTGGTTTTTAACTTCTCCCTTAATTTGCAAATTGCCAAAAACAAGCAGCGTCAATAATAAGGCATATAATCATAGAAACATGACATATTCTACAAACAAAATGTTATTAAACCTGTCTAGATTTATGTTATCAAAATTAGTATCATTAGATTTATCATAGAAAATATTATCATAAGGTCTTCATTTTATACCATAAATATTATTACTCCTTTCTATAAAGTCAGTCAAACTTACGGCATAGATTCTACGAATTGTTTTATTCAAGGAGGAGGAAGTACTCCCATTGTATTGGTAAAAAATAAAAGTTGTTTTAAGGGGTTGGCACCGTTTACACAAATCATGTTGTTATAAGTCTCCTAATCTGGTTTTGGGACGCAATTGCATGCGTTGCCAACACGTGGCTTCACCGTTTGCTCGTTCTCCTTAATTCGAGCACCCGTCGCTTTGGTTGCAATCCCTTGCATACTATGGCTGTTGGTGGATATTCATAATTTATATCCAAATCCACACCCCTGTTAAATGGGGAGGGTATGGGTACAAGTTTAATTATCCATTAGAAATGGGAAGGATAGGGTATGAGGAATAAACTCTTTATTCATTAGATATACATCATAGTATGAGTATGTCCATACCCTCTCTGGTGACAGGCCTACTGCATACTCTGGCACTACTACGAACACATCGGCTGGCCACTAAATCTAGCAATAATTTCAATGCAAATGTCTGTTGTATTAAAGTTACCCGAACACTATTTAATAAGAAAATACAGGGAAAAAGCAACTTCATTTAATCATTCCTTAGTAGTATGTTAAATGCTGTAGAAAATGACCAGTACGGAGCCAGTATAATCGAATGCATTATTGCAACTATAGTAGTCAAGCAAGCAATACTCATCGGGCCACCAAAATATTTAAAAGAAAAAATTTATGTAGTAAGCAACAACTAGCAATAAGTACATGCCTACCTGCAGAGAAGAGTACAGTATTAGGCTGTAGATGGAGATGGTTGGTGCTCTATGTATGTCTATGAATATATATACACACTGACTGTGTATAGCTTGCCTCTTCTCGGAGGTAACAATGTACACCCTCCATTCTTTTAAATGTTGTATTTGGTTTTAGGTGGAAGAGAGAAAATAGGAGAGAAGGAGATGGGTGACGCATGCATCGCCAGTGGCTTCACAGGTTCCAAAAGCTTGCGGCTGATAATAGAGGAGGGAAGGTAAGTTAGTGAGGGGTTCCACACGTTTAAAAAAATATATGTGAAGAGCCGGTCTATTGTATTGCTTGGCTGTAGAAATAGCCCATGCATAAGCCAAGCTTATTGGCATTGCTCTAAGTGTCGCATTTTGTTATGTATGTCTCGGTTTGTGCCAACGGTGCCGTAGTATCGCTTTATGGTCTGTATGCCTCGGTTTCTTCCAAGCTCTTATGTCATTTCTGTCATTTTGCTTTTAGTGAATTGCATTGGTCAGCTGCATCATTCTCTAATTGTCAATTACGCTCCCGGTTTAGGCACACGTGCCGCTAAATTTGCTGGGGCACACACAATTGCACAGACTAGTCTTCTTTTTGTTTTTTCAATGGTACACAAACTTTAAAATGTAATAACTTTTCGTCGAACATTTTTTTTAATTCCGTTTGCACCATTGCATTTATTATGACGAGATCTATAAAACTAGATCCATGTTAGATATGTTTTGAGAAAATTTTCATGATGACAAAAATACATAGTACAGAATGACACACACTATAGAACATGATATTATTGGAATCCCAATCAGAGCATAGCGCCAGAGGTGCCTTAGCGAATGTAAGTCATTCACTTTAAGGCCGAGAGGGCATCCTTCCTCCTCTCTTAGCCATCAACCCACCGCTCGCAATCCGGCCGCTACTCCAAACCAAATCAGTTAGCACGGTGGTGGTACAGCCGGTGAGGCCGGACTCAGACCTGGAGGTCGCGGGTTGCCAATGGCATCGGCATGGCACCTGGTGGCGGCTCTAATGTGGTTGGGGAGGTTCACTGCTGTTCAAGGGGTACTCAATCCGGTGGAGTTGCTCTCCCAACGTTAAACATTGGATTCAACTGCAGGTTTCAATTTCAATACAGCACGTCGATCTTGCATATCTATCAGAATAAGCTGGTGACACGTCCATCATATCATATATTACCTCCATTCCAAATTATTAGACGTTTTGGCTTTTCTAGATGGTTTTCTTTTATTATGTATCCAGACATAGTGTATAACTAGATGCGTAACAAAATAAATGTATCTAGAAAAGTCAAAACGTCTTATAATTTGGCGGGGAAAAGTATACATAATAAATAGTATTACAAAACAGTGTACATCACAGTAGATACAACAGTCAATTTTCATGCCACAGTGAGGAGAAAAGATGCAATGACAATGAATTTACATTAAATTCGGTATTCTCGGATTACATTCGCGGTCTAATATAAAGTACAGAGTTTCAGGTGCAACAAATTGTGGGTGATAGACATCCAAATTGGCCACGGGAGGCAGAAGCCATATCTTTAACCTTTGCGAGTCAGTATGATGCATCATCAACAACAAACGAACCAGAGAAGTATGGTCAGTAGTTGTGAGCAACTACTGGGGTTGTGTTGTTAGCCCCTATTGCTGTTGCCGCAGTGCTGGCTCGTGCTGCGGGGTGGCGGGGGAGTCTGGAGCAATGGCAAACTGGAGGGCGCGGCTGGCTGGCTGTAGGATGAAGGCCACCTCTGCTGCCGCCAGTGCAGACTCTTCCTGCAGACAAAGGAAGAAGAAGCATGGATAACTTAGATTGTGTGCCATATCAGTGACAGAAGTTTAGGACCAGTAGCTATAGAATGGTTTATATAACTACCTGTAGTTCAATGCTATGGTGATCTTCCTATGCCAAAGGGATATTTGTTTGCAATTGGATCAAAAGGATGCATATTATATTATTATACAATGATGATTTGGAACCAATTTTTTCATAGCAAAAACACATGATCACTTCAAGATTGGACCAAACGCGCGTCAATGATATCCTCTTTTAATGAATTTATTTGAATATAAGGATGTTGCACTTTGTTTTATACAATCGAGTTAAACTCTCGGTATGAAAACCAACGACGGCAGTTAACTAGGTAGTCTAGAGGATAGAGGGAGTAAAGAGGATAGCTACATCGATCACATGTGCATTTATCTTCAGACTATCTCGACAACAACTACCCAAATACCATACATATTCGATGATTTGCATCATTACACAGGATAAAGATCCCCACCCAAAACTTAACTTTCTCTAACAGCCAACACAAATCGAGGGCGAAGGCAAATCTCCTCCCTCGTCCTTTGCTTCGGCACCACGGCCTCGAGATCGATCCGCTCGCCACCGTCCATGTCGGACGCATGCGCGCTCCACACCACGGCCCATGCGCTCGCGCTCTCCTTGCTCCTCGCGATGCTTTTCTCCAAGTGGCTCCACCTGTTCCCATGGTGGTGGCGCAACCATGGAGGCCACCCACGCCACCCACGCCTCGATGGCTGGGCTGGAGCGCGGATGGGAGCACGTGAGCCACAACACCGCATATTGCTCGCTCCAGAGCATCCGTGAAATCAACCCCTGTCCACCTGCTCGGGTCGGCCCTTTCCACTTGAATCAACCATGTGGTCGATTCCGCCATAGTCGTCCAGCATGGCCACCATGAAGGACCGCGGTGCCCCTCGCACTAGTGCGGGAAAGTGGTCTATCCCCGGTTCCCTAGCTCCATTTGTCCCGGTTTCGTAAAGCGGGTTTGCGGTCCCGGAACTAATAGTTACCTTTGTAGCACTAGAACGGGGATAAAACTAGCTAAAGTTTGTCCGGTTCTAGACAACAACCGTGACAACAATTGGGGGGTGGGGGGGGGTGTTGCATTTCGCGAGCCACATGTTCAGCCCATTTGTCCCGGTTCTAGATACCACCCGAGGCAAAAATAGGGGGTTTTGTCCTTTTTGATTGATGATTCATTTTGTTTTTAAAATTAAATTGGTTTTCAAATTTGATTCTACGATGCCAATAACATGCACATACGCTCGAAAAGTTTCAAATGGATCGATGCATACACAAATAACATACAACATACATATTTAATATAGTCAAGAGCAGACATTGTATTTGAACGTCACACCATCATGGGCGCATTTAGTACAAGGTCTGAGAGCCATTTAGTTCAAGTTCTAAAAATATAGTCAAAAGCGTGCTAAGTATTTCAATGCCTCAAAATATATTTCAAGGCTGATCAAACTTCTGCTTCCTTTATGGAGCTGATTTGCAATGGAAACAATTACAAATATGGATTGAAAGGCATATAGAAAATTGGTAGAAGTTTATCACAGCCAAAAATTGAGATTACAGGCTATCCGTATGGGTTTTGTTAGAGAATAAACAAACAGGAAAAAAAAAGGAAGCTTCGATTAGACCAAAGTCCCAGTAACTTTATCCACAAATTTCTAATACTTAAATGGCATAAGATTCTACCCTGTGTTGGTGAGCACAATTGTTGTACTAGTGTTACAGACTATTCTTTCAGTTTTTTTTTACCAAACAAAAACAACATGGAATTGCGACAATTCTGAATATATAGTATATGCATGAGGTGCTTCTGAATACATTAATATGGTAGCAATAATACATTAATATTGTTAAGAAAACAGAGTTCGATTTGTAGGGAAGATAGAAAAAATCGCTCCTATTGTTTCTACATAGATAGGAAGTGCTGGAAACCATACTATAGGTACAACTTACCTAAACTAACACTTCAATAGTAGAACATCAAGTGTCTAATGTGGACACGATTCTCATATGCACACTACATCTTACCAAAGCCTGAATGAGTGAATTCTGAAACAAGGCCCCAAAAACAAAGATGCACTTGAAT
Organism: Hyparrhenia diplandra; assembly: GCA_015847255.1. NCBI lineage: Eukaryota > Viridiplantae > Streptophyta > Magnoliopsida > Poales > Poaceae > Hyparrhenia > Hyparrhenia diplandra. Next base: position 71,147 of record JADLZK010012704.1, read on the forward strand.
ATGTATCTACACCGATATATAATGTTTTGTTCTTGGGTGGATCAGAGTCTTCTTTTTACCTGAGCACATGAAATGCCGGTGGACCACCTGCTTCTTCCCGGCGCCCACATGAAGATACCTTACAAATCACACCACGCACACAAACACAGACTCGATCATCAGCCAAAAAAAAAAAAGCTTCTTGTATTCAAATTCAACAGCGTGACGGCGACCGCGCACGCGTACTCCAATGCTTACTGCTTTCGCGGCTTCGGGCGACAGCAATCCGGCGCCCCAGCGAAGGTTCTCTCAGGTCCATATGCCGCCGCCGCCGTGTGCTCGTGTCGAGGACGCCAAAGCATGTCATCTAGAGTGCGGTCGGCTGAAGTGCTTGTAGACAAGCGCCTCTGCGCCGCCGACGGCGCGGCATCCCACGAGTTCCTCCCACGTTGGGCGCGCGGCGCGGCGGTGTGGGGCGTGGGAAACGGCGTGGAAGCGGCGTCGGGCTGGCGGCGGGGCGGGGGCGGCGGCGTCGGCGTCGCGGCCGGCGGACGACGACGGCGGCGTCGGGCGCGCGGCGGCGGGAGATGTCGGCGGCGGCGGATCGGCCCGGATCTAGGAGAAGCACTGACTTCGGATCGACTAGATCTAGGAGAAGGACGATCGTTCATATACCCCGGCGCTTAGTTAGGTTATTGGCGTCACCGGGACAAAATAGGACATTTCTCCTGTGTCTTGAGGATACCCGGGGCTAAAGGTTGGGAGTTTTAGCCCGGGTCTTGAGAACGCCCGGGGCTAAAGCAAAATTTGGTCTTGGTCGGGCGGGGATTGAAATTTTGGGCCTTTAGTCTCGGGTGTCCTCAAGACCCGGGGCTAAAGGGATTGAATTTTATTTGCCGCCATGTTCAAGCATTGTATAATTTTCATTTATATATTCTATTTATTTATATAGTAAACCTTTGTTATTTGCTTAGTAAATTATTAGCGAGAATTTTTTTGAAAAATGTACGTTAAATTTTTTTTTTCTTTAATGCACAAATGAAAAATATGTATTTTATTGTTTTATGTATTTTTATATAGATATTGAACATAATACAAATGCATAAACAGGGAGGATTCTTGCGGTAATTAAAATAATCGGAGAAAATTACCAAACAATTCGAGAAAAATTCTCAAACTTGGCGGTGCCTTCACACATACCATGTAGACGCCTCGAAAAAGTTTGAGGCCGATAGCTGCTTGCAAAACGAAACGGGCCACACAACCATGAAAGCGTAAGTGTTAGGATAGGGTTCGGTGAAAGGTTTTGTATACCACTTTGTGCTACACGTCGCGCTTCCGCCTATGTCCAAACTTCCTCAAATTTTTTTGTGGTCATTTACACCAAAAATTTGGCTGCACACACAAAATCCTAGGTTTTTAACCATTTTTGAATTCTTGTATTTTTCTACGTGGCCAGCGTGCGACCATATATGGTGAATTACACTTTGAAAACACAATAATTCTGCACCGGCCTCCACAAGTTTTGCCTCCTATAGCATAAGAGACCTTGCAGCAAAGTTTGGCACCTTTTTAGGTCTTTTCGGGGGTGGTCGCAGTTTAACGATATAATTTACGGCGTGTCGCGCGAGATTATTAAAATAATGAGAGAAAAGTACCAAACAATTGGAAAATTCTCAAACTTGGCGGTGCCTTCACACATGCCATGTAGAAACATCGAAAAAAAGTTTGAGGCCGATAGCACATTGCAAAGCGCACGGGGCCACACAACCATGAGAAACCTAAGTGTAAGGATATGGTTCGGTGAAAGGTTGAGTATACCTTGTGAAGCATGTACGTTCCGCTTATGTCCAAACTTCCTCAAATTTTTTTGTGGTCATTTACACCTCAAATATGGCCCCACGTAAAACCCTAGGTTTTTTAACCATTTTGGAATTCTTGTATTTTTCTACGTGCCACTTGCGACCAAATATGGTGAATTACACTTTGAAAACACAATAATTCGCACCGGCCTCCACAAGTTTTGCCTCCTAGGGCTCAAGTGACCTTGCGGCAAAGTTTGGCACCGTTTCGGGGTCTTTTCGAGGGGTGGTTGCAGTTCAACGTATAACCAGGGAGAAGTCACGCGGTAATTAAAATAATGAGAGAAAAGTACCAAACAATTACGAGAAAATTCTCAAACTTAGCGGTGCCTTAGCACATGCCATGTAGATGCCTCGAGAGAAAAATTTTGAGGCCGATAGCCTGGTGCAAAGCGCACGGGCCACACAACCATGAGAAACCTAAGTGTGAGGATAGGGTTCGGTGAAAGGTTGAGTATACCACCGTGAAACACATCTGGTCGCCTATGTACAAACTTCCTCAAAAAATTTTGTGATCATTTACACCCAAAATATGGCCCCACACAAAATTCTAGGTTTTTGTCATTTTGAAATTCTTTGTATTTTTTACGTACCGCATGCGATCAAATATTATTAGTTAATTACAATTATTAAATCAAACTCAAATTTTAACAACTTATAATTAGTTTAAAGAATGACACGGCGTGTATTAAAAGTTAAACACGAAGCTAATAGAACTAGAACGAATCAAATCGGATTTAAAACACAATAGTTATAGCATTATAATCGAATGACAAATTTGTAATTAAGGGAAAACGTATTTCCTTATATACGCTTTCCTACATGTCATGCTAAGGGCGCCGCAGTGGGAAGATGGAGAAACTCACGGGGTCTTATGTGGAAAAGGACATTGCTAGTTAAAAAAAAAAACTTTTAGTCCCGGTTGTAAGATGTAACCTGGAGAAACCTAAAACTATTACTCCCGAGTTCTACTCGATGTCGGGGAGTAAGGGCTTTAGTCCTTTGTTGGAGACCTTTAGTCCTGGTTGTGTGTCTTGGGGCGCGTCGCCCATGGACCTTTAGTCCGGCTGTTGGTGTGAACCTAGAGGAATGAAGCTTTATCCCGGTTCTCGTTGAGAATCGAATCGTAGTGTATTTTGCATCCGGGGATAGACCTTGTTTGTGGAGTAGTGTCGCCTCTCTCCGTGCTCCTCCGGCGCCCGTCATCGCCCAAGCACCACCAGCTACAACCGCTGCCTCGCCACCCCTCGGCGCGTGTGATCGCACCACGGACCACCTCCGGTTAGGATGTGGACACCTTCGAGGTTGCCGCGGCGTGGGGCTTCCCCTTTACTTCCCTCGCTGCCGACGGAGTCGGGTTTGCTAGAGTCGGTCTCCTTCCCGATCCTCCTTCTCGTGACCCGGGGACTCGAGCGGCCCACTAGAAATTTGCGTCGTCCTCTGCGGAAGACCCTTATTTGCGTGTTGACTTCTCGTCGTACCCAAAATGGGTCACTAATCTGGGGTCCTCTGTTGGTGCATGTTTTCAGGACGCTAAACCTTGTGTACCATACCATGCATTTTTGCGTTTGGGTTACGCCGTTGGAGATATTCTATGACATGTCTTTGATACTGGCGCACCCATTTGATATGTTTTTCTTTTTGAGCCAATATCCCAGTATGTGTTTTAACTTGGCCAACCTTGGATATCACACCAGTCACGCGTTCTATTAGTGCGTCTATGAACATACTTCCTTCTTTTCACATTTTGATTGACAAAGTGGTTATATATGGAGCAAGGATGATGCATACATATATGGAGTCTGGTTTTAGGACACTTTGTCCAATAACTAGTAATATTTTGAGTGGTCTAATGTAACATCTAGGCATGCACCATGCGACGGATCGACAATCAGTAACAAACTAGTCCTTGAATAATGTATTACTCCTGCGTGTTCAAGAATTGAGGTCCATGAATTGGAGGATTATAGCCAAAGTTTCGGCAGTATTAATCCATGATACCAAGCTTGGGATACTTGGTGCTAGTATTTAGAAGCATCGACATTAGTGAGACAAAGTAGTAATGCTTCCAGATTTCCCATGACACAATTTTGCTCCTCAAATCAAAGGAACACAGGACGACATGCATATATGAGATCAGCCACGCAAGAACTTGAGATATCACACTCCTCACATTATTCACTTCTCTCTTTTTCTTTTTCTTTTTGATAACAAACAAACTTTATTAAATTAGCAGCACGAAACTGCTAGATGGGAAACATTGTCTCACAGTACATAATCAAGAGCTTCCCTAACGAGAGAAGCTCGAGATATGAAAATATTGTGGCATGTAAATATTACATTTGAGTCTTCATTGTGCTGCTGGCGAGCCTGATTAGCTAAAACATGTATTTGCCTTCCGTACAACAAGGCAGGCATTTATTGTTTATTTTTATTATTGATGTATAAAGCAAGGTATCGTCGCGGCATGCAGCAAATTTCTAGCCGCTTTGTTCTTGGAGATATGGTGGTTTAACCACAATGGCCTGCCCGTTGACGATGTCGCTGTTGATAATAAGACGACGTACGACGCCGTCTGGGATTGGTGACGGCTCCTCATCTGGACCGAGTTCTACAGTATCTAATTCGTCGTCGTCACCCAGGCCCAATTCACCACGGATAATATTTTCTGCATTGATAACGACTTTGTTAACCAGCTCGGGCCAGATTGTTTTAGCATCAGCAAGCTTGCGGATTGCCTCCATCAATCACGTCCTCTGGTTTTTGACTTCTCCCTTAATTTGCAAACTGTTATAATTGCCAACAACAATAATCAGGAAACATAGGCATATAATCAATAGAAACAGGACATATTCTACAAACATAATGTTATTATTACACCTGTCTAAATTTATGTTATCAAATTAGTACCATTGGATTTATTAAAGAAAATATTTTCATAAGGTGTTTATTTTAAATATTATTACCCCTTTCATAAGGTGTTCAAAGGCTTTCTATAAAGTCAGTCAAACTTACGGCACGGATTCTACGAATTGATTTATTCAAGGAGGAGGAAGTACTACCATCGTATTGGTAAAAATATTGAATTACGACCTTAGTTATCACTTATCAGTACGGAGGGAGTATAATCGAATGCATTATTATGTAGTCAAGCAAGCAATAATCATCGGGCCAACAAAATATTTAGAAGAAAAATTTATGTAGTAAGCAACAACTAGTAATAAGTACATACCTACCTGCAGAGAAGAGAAGAGTACTAGGCTGTAGATGCAGATGGTTGGTGCTCTATGTATGTCTATGAATATATATACACACTGACTGTTTGTATAGCTTGCCTCTTCTCGGAGGTAACAATGTACACCCTCCATTCTTTTAAATGTTGTATTAGTCGAATACATTATTACGTAGTCAAGCAAGCAATAATCATCAGGCTACCAAAATATTTAAAAGAAAAATTTATGCAGTAAGCAATAACTAGCAATAAGTACATGCCTATCAAGCAAGCAATAATCATCAGGCTACCAAAATATTTAAAAGAAAAATTTATGTAGTAAGAAATAACTAGCAATAAGTACATGCCTACCTGCACAGAAGAGTAGAGTACTAGGCTGTAGATGGAGATGGTTGGTGCTCTGTCTATGTCTATGAATATATATACAGACGGATTTTTTGTATAGCTTGCCTCTTCTCGGAGGTAACAATGTAGACCTCCATTCTTTTAAATGTTGTATTTGGTTTTAGAAGGAAGTTGTGCTGTTGTGAGCTGTTTTTCTTGCCAAACACACAACTCTATGGGTGAAGCTATTTCTTTTTCCTCTCTTAAAATGACATGAGTTGTGGTGAAGCTGCAAAAAATAGCTTATCCTAGCTTTCTCCCTCGCTTCTCTCCCGTATCATGCCAAATATTTTTTTCAAAACAGCCCAGCTTCACCTAGAGAGTTGCTCGTGAAGCTGTTCTAAGACAATAACTTAACTATGCTATAGGCATAAGAGCATAACTCAGCAAAATCCTAGATGGAAGGAGATAAAATAGGGTGACGCGTGCGGTGACACATGAGAGAGATAAAATAGGGCTACGCATGAGGTCACACATGAGAGATAAAATAGGGTTGCACATGAGAGATAAAATAGGGCTACGCATGAGGTGGCGCATGCATCGCCGTCACTTCACAGGTTCCAAGAGGTTTTGTGTGGGCCTACTAATCTTGGTACTCGTGATCAGAGCTTGCGACTGAGAATAGAGGAGGGAAGGTGAGTTAGTGATGGGTCCCACACATTAAAAAAACATATGTGAAGAGCCGTCTATTGTATTGCTTTGGTGTAGAAATAGCCTCGCATGACATGGCCTGGCTATAAGCCAAGCTTATTGCCATTGCTCTAAGTGTCACATTTTGTTCTGTATGCCTCGGTTTGTGCCAATGGTGCCGTAGTGTCGCTTTTTAGTCTTTATGCCTTGGTTTCTTTCAAGCTCTTAAGTCATGCGCTAACTATGAAGCCTAATACTCACGTTTATTTTTTCTATCCTTTGTCTATGCACCCAGATAAAAAAAAACCCCGAGGGGAGTGTGTATTTTGCGGACCGTTATTTCGAAAAACACCACCGTATATATTGCCTTTTTAATAGTTGCCGATGATAACAATGCGAGCCATTTATGTCCTTTTGCTTTTTAGTGAATTGCATTGGTCAACTGCATCATCTTCTCTAATTGTCAATTGTGCTCCGGGTTATGGCAGTGTCACAAACCAGAATTGGGCCAGCCATAAGAGGGCTAGAGAGGCCCAATAGGCAACGGCCGGCCTAGGAGGAGGGGGCAGCGTGCCAGGCGCCACCGCGCGCCGCCGTCATCGCCACGTCGTCGTCATCTCCGTCTTTACTCGATGTCGTCAAGTTGAGTGAAATTAGGACTTTTTTGTGTGCTAGGGATATTCCAACTCTATAAGGAAATCTCTTATTAGGAAATAAATAGGATTGCATGTAAAGGTATTCCAACTCTATAAGGAAACCTTTAGAGAGGTTGCTTGGATTACAAGTCCCACTAGTTAGGCCATATAAGTAAAGGGGTGCATGTAATCTTTTTGGGGAACAAGCAATAAAGAATAGTTCGTGCCTCTCTCCTCTCTCCTTTGCCGCCGCCCTGCCCTAGCACCGTCGCCGCCACCGACGCCACCACGCCGCCCGCCACGGCGCCGTCGCACCACCGCCCCCTCCTTCCCCTTCCGCTTCCTCTCAACCGCCCCGAGCACCACCACCACCACCGCCCACACCATCACGCGCCCGCCCTCAAGCTCATCGTCGACGTGTCACTTCCGGCCCAATCCTCCGGTTTGTGGCCGGCGGGTATCCGGAGACCGGGCGATTCCCACCACCTATGACTTCAAGATCGTGTGAGTTCACCATGGCGGAAGGAGCTCCTTGACAACAATCGGCGCCAAGATCGGACGTCGCCCGATGAGATCGAGTCTCGTCTTCGCCGCATGGAGTACCTATACACCGGCCCCATGATCCAGCTACCTCCTCTCCGTTCTTCGGCGACAACCACAACCTTTGGAGGGCGGCTTAGTGGTAGTCGTCGCCTGGCGGGGGCCCTAGGTGCCACCCTACCCTCGACAATGCCATCGGCGATGATTATGAGCTGCCATCCTCGGCTAGGCGAGGGCAGCGGCGTCATCTAGGGCAACCCCCACCCGGCGATCATACATCGCCATCGATGACAACGCGACACCGGTCATGACTCCTTCCTCTTCACGAACACCTGCGGCGCGCGGGAGCTCGGCGGTGCCCTGCCGACCTCCCGTCCTCGGTGCGCGATGCGCTGGAGGTGCCGCGGTATGATGGCAACGGCGATCCCGACCTACGGATCAACAAGCTGGAGCAACTCTTCACGCTATAGCGCGAGATCGATCGAGTTCTATGCGATATCTGTCGCTTTCCATCCGAGGTCTGCGGGAGTGCAGTTCCATGGAACCATCACGGAGGCGTTGTTGGTCAAGTGGGGCGTCTTCCACGCGATACCTGCGGCCGCGACGGACCACACATTGACAACAACACCACGTGCGAGTTCGCACCGCCAAGACGGAGGCACCGCCGCGGGCGACTACATCGATGCCTTTGAGGCCTATGCCACACACATGGACCTTGAGGGACATCTACACCGTGTCACCCTCTTCGTCGGTGGACTACGGGAGCCTCTTCGCTGGCTCTCGAGTGGGATGAGCCGCGTGTCACGATGCGAGGAGGCCATCTACATACCTTGCACGCCGCCACGGCGGCGCCGGATGACCAGCCACCGGCAGCGGTGGGCGGGGACGAGGCCGGCTACGCCCCTGCCGCAAAGTCGCCTTGGCGACGAGGACAGCGGAGTGGCAGCGCCTTGCCTCTACCATGGAGACCATCGGCGACGGACGGGCGACCTCCTCACCAGCTTCGCACGGGAGCTACAACAAACCGGGAGCTCGGCATCATCGCCAAGTGCCATTGAGCTACAGGGCAACCACACCAGTGGACCCTCTACAGCGACAGCGTGGTACTTCCACCACTACTACTTACCCGCCACTTGAGCTTCTCGGGACCTCCTCCTCGATAGCGAAGCACCCTACATGGCGTTGCGGTGGGCTTCCACCTCGAGCACTTCCCGCTGAGCAACGGGGCCTTCCTAGCAAGTGTCTGCTCATGTTGGTGTGCCCAAGCGTCGAGAATGGATGATGTCGGTGCTCCTCTTCGATGACAACGGGCAAGAGTTCCTCCGCGTCAACTTGCGGCGGATGTCTTAGGTCCCCATATTGGGCGCTGTGAAGACCGCCCGGCAACCTCTGTGCGGTCGCCTACTTTGCCTATACTCGATGCCGGTCACCTCGACTTCGCCCGCGTGTTTCTGCGGCACATCCATGCTCGGTACATGTGCCGACCCGCGTACTGCGTCCGGACTCCTCGGCTACTGCGCCCGGACACACGGTGTCGGGCATCCTCGGCGCATCCGTCATGCGGCGTGCATGGATGGATCACCCCTTCGTGCAACCCTCGAGCTACAAGTTCAGCATCTACGCCGGCGACCTCCACCCGACTTCTCCTTCGACGGCGAGGGAGCCGGCATCTACAATGACTCTAGCAACAAGTTGGGCTCCATCATTCTCAACTACGGACTAGGTGTCGCGACCTCCATGTTCGGCATCGCCTTCGCTCCCCACGATGGGTTGGTTGGCGGCGCGTGGACGCCGCCCGCCTCGTCGAACGGTGGGAGATGTCACAAAACCAGAAGTGGGCCAGCCATGGGAGGGCTAGAGAGTCCCCCACAGACACGGTCGCCGGCCTAGGAGGAGGGGGGGCGCCGAGGCGCCGCCGTCGTCATCGCCACGTCGTCGTCATCTCGTCTTTACGCCGTTGTCAAGTTGAGTCAAATTAGGACTTTTTTGTGTGCAAGTGATATTCCATTTTATAAGGAAATCTCTTGTTAGGAAATAAATTAGGAAATCTCGCCGAGGGATACCAGCCAAACTGGAGGAGAAGGCCGGGAAGTCGGCCAAGCGGGCGGCCAAGAAGACCAGAAGGCGCCTAGGTTCTCTTCTTTTTATGTTAATTAATCGGTTTATTTGATTTGTGTGGATGTGTAAGATACAATGATACGTGTGTTAATTTGCTAAGGATTCAGTTGTTGGTTAATTTGTTACATGGCAATCTCTTTATCTTTCATTAATCGGATTCTCTTGTTTCCTTGAATCGGTTTAATATGATGCGTGTCAATCTTAATTTTCTATCATTTGCGTTCTACTATTCCCTCATCTTAGAAAACCACGGTGAGTCCCTATTTATCATTACATAACCCCTCGTCTCGGTCCCGCTCTCCAACTCTCAGTCTCCATACACACTCCTCTCTCTACCCGTTTACATAGTAAGCCGGGTCGGTGGCCGCCGCCGGCGATCGACATGGTTGCCAACCCGGGTGGAGAAGTTTATCCCTGCGCCTCGGCGCCGCCCCCAACAAGCTCAAGATTTTGGCCGACCAAGATGGCCCGCCAGCGGTGAATCACCCAATCGAGGAGAAGTTCACCCTGCGGCTCGGCGCCGCTGAAGGTCCTAAATGGCTAGAGGGGGGTGAATAGCCTAATAAAATTTTCTACAAAACACTAGACAAACTTGTTATAATAACAAAAGGCGATAAAGCGTTTGCTCTAGCTCTACTTGTCGGCAAGCCTCTATTGACAATTCTAGTTGCTATGATCTCTAGTTCACACACAATGGCTAAGTCACTACTTTACCAACTAGGTGAACAAGCTAGATTACTCTAAACAAGGCTAAGCAACTAAGCAATTCTACTCAAACTACACTACCACAATATATATGAAAGTAATGCAAGAGAGTAGGGGTGATATACCACAATGTCGAGGCTAGTCAATCCAATCACTTAGGGAAATGAATATCAATATAACCAATGAGGCCAATCACCAATGTATGACAAGAGACAAATGGAGACACAATGATTTATCGAAGTTCACTTGAGCACCCGTCAAGCTACGTCTCCGTTGTGTCGACCTTCTCACGATATGTGGGTCGATGTGGAGCTCACTCCAAGCCAAATGCCTTTAGGCTTATCGCACCCAAAGCAAATGAGAGGTACTCACCGACACGAGCAATAAATTACTCACACTTTGTCTTCCGACGAGTAGTGTGTGATCCTCTCACAAATCAGGGAGGTGGCCAAGAACAATCACCAACTCTTGCCAACGCCTCCACCAATCACCAAGCCGGCTAGGAGTGGTGCTCTCCAAGAGCAACAAGAAAACCACAGGCTCTAGCGATCCCCAAGTGCCACTAGATGCAAAGATCAAAGCAATGTGCACTTGAATCACCTCAACTCACTAGAATGATGCTCACAAGCAAAGGGAGTGAGGAGGAGGGAGTGTGCTCAGCTCTAGAGGTGTTAGAAATGATTTCAAATGTCCAAGAGACCTCCAGAGCGGCCAAGGGGTATAAATACCCCCACCACGAAATGTGGTACTGTTGGGGTGCAAATCAAGCACAAATCGGCGACGGGCCAAAGCTTGACCGGGCTCACCGGTGAGTCCGGTCGGTGGGTCGTCACAACCAACTTAACCCCAACGGATCGCCCGGCCGAGCACCCTGGGCGCGTCCGGTCGATCGTCCGACGCTTCCGGCTTCGGTCGGCATCGGAAGCATCCGGTCGATGCGTCCGGTCGCTCCTCGCCCGAACCACGAGAAAAACATGCTCTACGCTGAAGCGCGGTGACGGTGCGTCCGGTCGGTTTCCGTGCTTCGGTCGAGAGTCCGATCGACTACGAGTAGCGAATTTACCGGCGTTCCTTCCGCCTTTGCTCCAAACCGACTTCCGTCACTTGATTCTTGTTGCCGACACGTCGAAGAACACCCCGACACCATGTGTTAGCATTTTGAAAACATTTTCCATCAAGTGCGGAGTTAGCTCTCTAGGTTAGAATGCATGCAAATGATTTTGAACCTAGAGGCACATGTGGATCGATATGTACGATAGTTTTCCCTCTTTATAGTACGACTTATCGATCCTATAACCACTCACACACCCCTCTATAGTGTCTTGAGTGTAAAAATCAAAATGGCCCTATGATATACCTTTGCCTTGAGCCCATTTTTGATCCTCGAAACACGCCAAACCGTGCACTTGATCATCAATTGGATCACCTCGACCCATCCACCATGACCACCATGCACCGATCCTTGACTTGACCAATCTCCAACTAAATCAAACACTTAGCATAGAGAGATTAGTCCTAAGGATGTCATCAATTAGCCAAAACCAATCTAGAGATCTTCGCCCGCCCGCAACAAGCTCCACGGCTGGCCGACCAAGTTGGCCCGCCAGCTGAATCAGCCCTTCAAGGAGAAGTCCATCATCGCCCTCCCGGTCAGTACTTGGCCGATACCCTCGCTGAGGGAGGAGATGGAGTCGGCCGCCGGGGAAGAAGGTCGGCGGGCGACCAAGAAGGCCAAAAGGCGGCTTAATTAGGCCACCGCTTTCTTTTATGTTAATTTATTATATTAGTTGTTTCTATGATAGTTTAATTTGTTAATGGATCGATCGTTTGTTAATCGGCGTGTGTTAATCTTACATTTTTGCCGTTTGTTTTATTGTTCCTTGTCATTATATTTTGCTTCCCCTCCCAAATCGCTATCGGTTCTAATTCAACTTCGGTTGTGTCAATCTTCAAATCGCTATCGGTTCTAATTCAAACCCGCGAGTGATCTGTGTCCATCAAGACCCTTGCCGGGAATGATTCAACCGGTGGTGATCTAAATCTTCCTTTGCCCGTAATTGGTCGAGCCCGTGGAGTTTACGGTTGTCCCGCGCTGAAACGGTTCATCAACTGTAGGGTGCGGTTCATCGCTACCGGTGGACTAAATTCAGCGGTGATACCGGCGGTAGTGATGAGCGATTAGAGTGAGTAGTGACCACCACCGCCACCGCCCACACCATCACCGCCACCCTCAAGCTCGACGTCGACATGTTACTTCCGGCCCAATCCATCCGGTTTGTGGATGAGGCAGGCGGACAGGTGAATAATCCCCTACTATTTACACAGCCGCATGACTCAAGTCACATGTACGTGCGTGTTAATATAAATGAGTACTCCCTCCTTACTATAAAATAAAAAGTCATTTGGGGTGGTGACACGGTCTATTATCGAAAATTGACATATGAAAGTATTTTCAAGTCAATCAATCTATTCATATATCTTTTACGTTTCCAATATCAACAGACTTAAAAGTTATGCATGATTTATATTCCCATTGTTTAGACCCTATTCTTTTTAAAAATGACTTTACTTTTTAAGCATGTAGTGAGTACATTGAACTAGCATATATTTATAAGCGTCTCAGCATAAATTATAATGTAAATCAAATGGACAGGCATTTGCCTACACTGATATACAAATGGTTTTCTGCCAACACCATTTTTACCACCGCTTCAATGAAAACCGGACGTAAAAATTTTCACCAAGGGTTTGTATATATTACTGTCTGTTGGTTCTAGCGTAATAATGAACTGAAGGTGAAAATATCCACGAGCCCAAAAAAATCATGAGCATACAAAAACCGCCCTGAAAACCTATCCTTTTGTGTCCATCTCATTTCTTTCCCCCTCACAAGCAGTGGCGCAGGGACGAAACAAAATTAAGGTGTGGCGAAATCGATAACATATACGTATATACGTGACACTGGCCATGGCCTGTATGTTTGTGTGCAGCCCAAGATCAACAGAACATCGTAATATTCACAGTTATCCCACCGCTCGCAGTCTGGCCGCTACTCCAAACCAAATCAGTTAGCACGGTGGTGGTACAGCCGGTGAGGCCGGACTCAGACCTGGAGGTCGCCGGGTTGCCAATGGCATCGGCATGGCACCTGGCGGCGAATCTAATGTGGTTGGGGAGGTTCACAGCTGTTCAAGGGGTGAGCCACTCAATCCGGTGGAGTTGCTCTCCCACGTTAAACATTGGATTCAACTGCAAGGTTTCAATTTCAATACACCACGTTGATCTTGCACACTTGCACATCTATCAGAATAAGCTGGTGACACGTCCATCGTATCATATATATATAAAATAAATAGTATTACGAAAACTGTACATCACAGTAGATACAACAGTCAATTTTCATGCCGCAGTAAGGAGAAAAGATGCAACGACAATGAATTTACATTAAATTCGGTATTCTCAGATTACATTCGCGGTCTAATATAGAGTACAGAGTTTCAGGTGCAGCGAATTGTGGGTGATAGACATCCAAATTGGCCACGGAGGCAGAAGCCATAGCTTTAACCTTTGCGAGTCAGTATGATGCATCATCAACAACAAACGAACCAGAGAAGTATGGTCAGTAGTCGTGAGCAACTACTGGGGTTGTGTTGTTAGCCCCTATTGCTGTTGCTGTGGCGCTGGCTCATGCTGCGGGGTGGCGGGGAGTCTGGGCGATGGCAAACTGGAGGGCGCGCCCCCAGGCTGATTGTAGGATGAAGGCCACCTCCGCTGCGGCCAGTGCAGCCTCTTCCTGCAGAGAAAGGAACAAGAAGCAAGAATAACTTAATCGTGTGCCATGTCAGCGACAAAAGTTTAGGACCAGTAGCTATAGAATGGTTTATCTAACCACCTATAGTTCAATGCTATGGTGATCTTCCTATGCCAATTGGATCATAAGGATGCATATTATATTATTATACAATGATGATTTGGAACAAATATTTTTCATGGCAAAACACATGATCACTTCAAGATTGCACCAAACAAGGTACCTGTCTTTGTCGCGGCGATGCAAAATACTGAATATCCATGCCATGATGTAGCATGGCAGCAGAAACCCAGCAGCTCGGAGAAGAAAAAGCTGCAAAGGATTGAGTCAGCACAAAGCTGGATCGCCAACATCAAGTAAAAATGAAGCCTACTCACACCGAGAACATGGTAGAAGCATCATCATCATTTCCTTCGTTGTCTGAGATAGACAATGCATGCCTTAGAAGCAACAGCGCCATTAACTGCAAAACCAAGTAGGATTTTAAGGTAGTCTACCTTGATATACTCAAAATCTGTTACTTGACAATAGCTAAATACTGGAGGAGGCAAGGTGATCAGACTATAAGCAGAGGACGAGGATTTTCTGTGAAAACCAACAACAATTTCCATATTCTCTAAGCAAAATAACCAACTAAAAAGCACTGTTTTCCATCCACAAACAAGTTGTGACTTGTGAGACAACTGTAAAATATATAAAAGCATTACCATTCAATCAAAAAAACAAAATTGTCCTGAAATAGCTACTTCATCCGTTCCCAATTGCAAGAGGATTTAGCTTTTCAGATACAGTTTTTACCATGTATCGGAAATAATGTATATCTAGATGCATAGCAAGAGCAATGTACCTAGAAAAGCCAAAAGTACTTACAATTTGGGATGGAAGGAATAATATTCATACATCGGTTCAGCTAATAAAGGGCAATAAGATCAGGAATTGCAGGACAGTGCTTACAATAAGTGCAGCTGAGCGGCAGAATGCAGCACCACTAGCATCTGTAGTACCATAACCATCATACTCTGCCTCAAGAAGGCTGACGTTGGGCAGCTGCTACAGCGAGAATTCTTGGGTCACGCAGATCCATAATCAAATCACCGCTGCAAAGTGATGCCTTTTTTGCTTAGATATGTTCTAATTCTATTCACTGAAAATATGCACAAAATGTACAAAATAACTTTACTCGATGTCTATGGTTGTCTCATCTGGCTGAACACGAGGGGGTGCAGTGTAACCAGACTTGTATTCCTACAGGTTATTATCATCAAGCCTGGAAGGAATCAGTATACAAGAAAGGAAACATTAAAATGCACAAAGGGAAGGGCCACAAGCATGTTCTACAAGTCTAGAATATTCATATTATCTCTTTTTTTTCGGTAGAAGAATTATATTATCCCAGAGGCTGTTAACAACATAAGTGTGAATATTGAGCATACAAATCAGATTGAGCAAAATTGGTAAATTAGATAAATACCATTTAAAAACACATACAAACTTATCATATGATTAGTCAGTTTCTTAAAACACCCCATCCAAATTAAATCACTAGCCCAAACCTTTAAAGTAACAACCCTTCTAGTACAAACCCAGGTAGATAAGCACACCAACTGCACATGGTGTGACAGCACATGCTCATGGGTCTTTGACTATTTTAGTTATAGTTGTTTGTATTGCATAACACTAGTGAGGTGATCATGAGAACAACCCATCGTAGAAGAACCATGGGCAACAAGAGTTCAGAGATACATATATCAACATATGTACTATGCCAATTTTGTATCAGCACTAAAAATACTAGAACCAAAACAAAACATGTATCCAGTCGAATCAACCTGAAAAGAATTAACCCGACCTCATGGCAAATTTCACAAGTAGTGTCTCCTTTCTCATTGCACCAGCGTTGCATAAGCTCTGTGAGCATACTGCACAGGAAAAGTAAAGCTATAAGTTCTTGATTGCATCAGAGTTTCATGCAAAGAAAATACTTGACTATATCACTCAGCATGAATAGAAAGGGGAAAAAAAACTTTTAGTTTACAAAAAGGCATAAAATAAATCCTAGGATCTTCTTTTTCTAGGTAAAATTATATAAAAGAATACAAAGTTCTACAATGACAATATTAGAAGGCTGTCTATATTTATCGCAGAAGTCGAAAAATGTCCATGAACAAATCATTAATGAAAAGGAGCAAAGTGACTAATAAATATAAAGAACATGAAAAATTGAAGTGAGGATAGTCAGTCCAGAAATCGTTAATTACTATACTCTATCAAAGAACAGTCAGATCACAAATTCATATTGATCATGATGATAAACTTCAGCCAGCAACTGCTACAAGACTGAACTGGAGTCCTTTTTTTTTCCCAAATATGTAGTGATAACATGTCAAATTGCGTAACATGGATACATTGGCTGAATCAACTGGTTCATTCCTGTTAGCAACGTGGTAGAAACATAGAAAACATGGCAAAGTGAATATATGCAATTGGGAGGCGGCAATTGGGGACAGATGAATATAACAGGATATAAACAGGCAATATATAACAGGATATGGTGTAGCAGCAATTGGGGACAGATGAATTAAGTAACCTTTGTATACTCCAACAATAGTGTCAGTGGTTATTGACACATGTTAATGCAAAACGAGAACTAGAAAGTGAAAACCTAGCTGTATGTGCAACTCACGAACAACTGTGAGGCTTAAAGCTATATTCATATAAGAATGGCACACAATAATAATTTATTAATAATAGAAGACAGGGTGCAGACCTTGAGGCTGCCGCTGCAACACCTGCAACTTCTCTGAGGTTCTTGACGCTATCTTCCTCCTGGCATATGCGGCACTCGGCCGCCTGGATGGCGGCTCCTCCTCCCCACCGCCGTTCTCCTCGTCCTCCTCCTCCTGGTGGACCAAGTCAACAACAGCTGACGGAGACGCCACAGCTGGACCGTTTGCTGCTTCCTCAGATGGCTTCTTGGAAACCTCGTCGCCCTTGGTTTCGCTAAGCCGTCCACATCAACCACCACGTGATCGTCGCCGCCGGCCATCCGAAATCCCTCCTCCTCCTTTGCAGCCGCCCTTGTTTGGTATCGCCTCTGCTCCTCTGATTTCCTGGAAGGAATTCACGGTAATAACGGTAAGAACAATAGAATTCAGTTGTTAGTCTGAATCAACAATCAGCGTGATGATGGTAGTATGGTTTAGCATAGAGTCATCGATCCACGTATATGTAGTAATAATAATTGTTATAAACGAATTAAGATGCAATACAGCGGAGGCAGTGCTGGTGACACCCATCCCATGCCTGGCTAAAAATAGAGCCTCAATTCCGAAGAGCAGGCACGGTAGCAGCAACAGCAGGAAGCAGAACCCCGTATCCCTCCCCCGTTTACTGAACTTGGACTAGTACTACCGGATTCGGGAGCCGCCGGGGACACGCCGAACCTAGCCACATCCTCCCGCCTCGGCGCCTCCGCAGCCCCATAAACCTAAGCATAAACTGGGCCTCCCTCAACAGGCGAATCCCACGAGGCGGCGGCCCCGACCAGCCGGCCTGCGGGCGGCGAGAACGGGGGAACCCCATCGGCCCCCAGGCGAAACGGCGGCGGCGAGACAGGACCCGGAGGGAACACCCTCCCCGCGCAGCGCCGCCCGGTCGCGGGCAGAAACCAGCCACCGCCGCCGCCGCCCACGCGGCGGGTCGTATGGATCTAGCGGCGGGGAATGGAGTAGGGGAACGGGGACGGACGTACGTACCTCAGCGGCGGCGGCGGCGGCGGCGGTCCCTCGTCGCTCTCGTCTCTCTTCCCCCTTCGTTCCGGCCGGGTCGTCGCACGGGCAGGCACGGCGAATGGATGGAGACTAGAAATTCCGAGCTCTTCTTTTTTCGTTTCCCAACCGATTTCTAATTTTCCCCACTTCTTCTTCTTGTAGTAGTAGTTGTAGGTGGGTTGGGAAAGAAAATAAACAAAAAGAAGAGAGAAAGCGTCCGCGCGCAACGGTCAAACGCGGCGCGCGTCTTCATTGCAGGCCCCACCCACCTGGCCAAGTGCCGGCTGCCAGGCGCCCGGCTCGGGCCGGGTCGGTCGGGTCTCGCCGCGTCGTATCCCCCGACCAGACGGCGCCGTCATAGCAGCCAGACTCACGGCGGCGCCGGCTCGACGAGCTTTTTCTACAGGCGCGCGGCTATTTTATACCTGCCGCCGTTGACGTTGACGGACGGCGCGGCGCGACCCGTGTTTGGTGGCGTCAGGGAAGAGACGGAACGGGGCGTTGCCGCGTAGGAGTACGGTGCTGAGACCGTCGTGCCCGTCCCGTGATGACGTCAGCGCCCGTAAGCGTACTCAGTCTATATATGTTACAACTAATTCTTGCAGGCAAACGTACGTACAGGCTAGCCAGATGACGGACGGTACGTACCTATAACAAACACACCGGCCGCCGGCGGCGTGGAACCGATCAATAAAACCAACCTGTGCCCATGGCTACCTAGCATGAATATCGAATATGACATAAATAATTTGCTGGCAATCAGCATCATGAGCTACCTAGCATGAAAAAACAACTATAGCTAGTGCACCAAACTGGAATCCAATACATATTGTGACCACAGTATAGCAAA
>JADLZK010012705.1:0-85088 GCA_015847255.1 Hyparrhenia diplandra
GATGTGACATTAGACCGCCAAGTAATCGATTTCAGCGCCAACTCAAAACAAAGAGAAGTTTCCAATCCAGCCTACTACGAATCTAGCTAGACTTTTTGCGCTAGGAATCAAATGCCTCACCCTAGAGAACCTAAATTTGAATAAGTAGACCATTAGAGAGTTTTTCTAAGAAACCTCGTGCCTCAAAGTAGCCCTTGTTTAGAGTGAAATCTTTGGAATTCCATTGAAAATCTCTATATCAACCTATGTATCAAAACAAGAAGGGGAACGCCATGAAAGGTACATAGGAAGTTATGGTGGATAGGTTAGATGATGGTAGGATCAATTGGCGCTATGCTCCTTAACCGTTAATATATGTTTCGATGTGACATTAGGGACTGTCCGGGCTTGATTTTAGCGAACTCAAAACAAAGAGAAGTTTCCAACTGCTATAGAAACGAAGCTAGATTTTTTTGGCGGTTGTGGAATCAAATGCCTCACCCTAGAGAACCTAAATTTGAACAAGTGGACCATTGAGAGTTTTTCTAAGAATCACTTGTCATAGGCCCCAAAGTAGCCCCTTGTTTAGAGTGAAATCTTGGAATTCCATTGAAAATTTATGTCGACCTACGCATCAAAACAAGAAGGGGAACGCCACAAAAAGGTACATAGGAAGTTATGGTGGATAGGTTAGATGATGGTAGGATCAATTATGCTATGCTCTCAACCGCTAATATATGTTTCTAGATGTGACATTAGGATCGCCGGGCGCCGATTTTCGTGAGCAAACTCAAAAACAAAGAGAAGTTGTCAATCCGGCTATAGAATCGAAGCTAGACATTTTTGCGGTTGTGGAATCAAATGCCTCACCCTAGAGAACCTAAATTTGAACAAGTGGACCATTAGAGAGTTTTTCTAAGAATCACTTGTCATAGGCCTCAAAGTAGCCCTTGTTTAGAGTGAAATCTTGAATTCCATTGAAAATCTCTATGTCGACCTACGCATCAAACAAGAAGGGGAACGCCACGAAAGGTACATAGGAAGTTATGGTGGATAGGTTAGATGATGGTAGGATCAATTGCGTTGCGTTCCTCAACCGTTAATATATGTTTTCGGATGTGACATTAGAGGGATCGGCCGGGCGCTGATTTTAGTGAACTCAAAACAAAGAGAAGTTTCCCATCCGGCTATAGAATCGAGCTAGACTTTTTTGCGGTTGTGGAATCAAATGCCTCACCCTAGAGAACCTAAATTTGAACAAAGTGGACCATTAGTGAGTTTTTCTAAGAATCACTTGTCATAGGCCTCAAAGTAGCCCTTGTTTAGAGTGAAATCTTGGAATTCCATTGAAAATCTCTATGTCTAACCTACGCATCAAAAACAAGAAGGGGAACGCCTACTAAAAGGTACATAGGAAGTTATGGTGGATAGGTTAGATGATGGTAGGATCAATTGCGTTGCATTCCTCAACCATTAATATATGTTTATGGATGTGACATTAGGGATCGGCCGGGCGCCGATTTTAGCGTGAACTCAAAACAAAGAGAAGTTTCCAATCCGGCTATAGAATCGAGCTAGACTTTTTTGCGGTTGTGGAATCAAATGCCTCACCCTAGAGAACCTAAATTTGAACAAGTAGACCATTAGAGAGTTTTTCTAAGAATCACTTGTCATAGGCCTCAAAGTAGCCCTTGTTTAGAGTGAAATTTTGGAATTCCATTGAAAATCTCTATGTTGACCTATGTATAGAAACAAGAAGGGGAACGCCACCTAAAGGTACATAGGAAGTTATGGTGGATAGGTTAGATGATGGTAGGATCAATTGCGTTGCGTTCCTCAACCGTTAATATATGTTTTCGATGTGACATTAGGATTTGCTGGATTTGATTTAGCGAACTCAAAACAAAGAGAAGTTTCCAATCGGCTATAGAATTGAGCTAGACTTTTTGGCGGTTGTGGAATCAAATGCCTCACCCTAGAGAACCTAAATTTGAACAAGTGGACCATTAGAGAGTTTTTCTAAGAATCACTTGTCATAAGCCTCAAAGTAGCCCTTGTTTAGAGTGAAATCTTGGAATTCCATTGAAAATCTCTATGTCGACCTACGCATCGAAACAAGATGGGGAACGCCACGAAAGGTACATAGGAAGTTATGGTGGATAGGTTAGATGATGGTAGGATCAATTGCGTTTTGTTCCTCAACCGTTAATATATGTTTTCGGATGTGACATTAGGGGGATGGCCGGCGCTGATTTTAGCGCGAACTCAAAACAAAGAGAAGTTTCCAATCCGCTATAGAATCGAGCTTGACTTTTTTGCGGTTGTGGAATCAAATACCTCACCCTAGAGAACCTAAATTTGAACAAGTGGACCATTAGATAGTTTTTCTAAGAATCACTTGTCATAGGCCTCAAAGTAGCCCTTGTTTAGAGTGAAATCTTGGAATTCCATTGAAAATCTCTATGTCGAGCCTACGTGGCAAAACAAGAAGGGGAAGCCATTAAAGGTACATAGGAAGTTATGGTGGATAGGTTAGATGATGGTAGGATCAATTGCGTTGCATTCCTCAACCGTTAATATATGTTTTCGGATGTGACATTAGGGAGGGGCGGGCGCTGATTTCAGCGTGAACTCAAAACAAAAGAAGTTTCCAATCCCGGCTATAGAATCGAAGCTAGACTTTTTTGCGGTTGTGGAATCAAATACCTCCCCTAGAGGACCTAAATTTGAACAAGTGGACCATTAGAGAGTTTTTCTAAGAATCACTTGTCATAGGCCTCAAAGTAGCCCTTGTTTAGAGTGAAATCTTGGAATTCCATTGAAAATCTCTATGTCGACCTACGTACCGAAACAAGAAGGGGAACGCCACGAAAGGTACATAGGAAGTTATGGTGGATATGTTAGATGATGGTAGGATCAATTGCGTTGCGTTCCTCAACCGTTAATATATGTTTTCGATGTGACATTGGGGATCGCCGGGCGCTGATTTCAGCGAACTCAAAACAAAGAGAAGTTTCCAATCCGCTATAGAATCGAAGCTAGACTTTTTGCGGTTGTGGAATCAAATGCCTCACCCTAGAGAACCTAAATTTTGAACAAGTGGACCATTTAGTGAGTTTTTCTAAGAATCACTTGTCATAGGCCTCAAAGTAGCCCTTGTTTAGAGTGAAATCTTGGAATTCCATTGAAAATCTCTATGTCGACCTACGCATCAAAACAAGAAGGGGAACGCCGGGGAAAGGTACATAGGAAGTTATGGTGGATAGGTTAGATGATGGTAGGATCAATTGCGTTGCATTCCTCAACCGTTAATATATGTTTTCTCGATGTGACATTAGGGACTGCCGGGCGCTGATTTCGCCGCGAACTCAAAACAAAGAGAAGTTTCCAATCCGGCTATAGAATCGAAGCTAGACTTTTTTGCGGTTGTGGAATCAAATGCCTCACCCTAGAGAACCTAAATTTGAACAAGTGGACCATTAGAGAGTTTTTCTAAGAATCACTTGTCATAGGCCTCAAAGTAGCCCTTGTTTAGAGTGAAATCTTGGAATTCCATTGAAAATCTCTATGTCAACCTATGTATCAAAACAAGAAGGGGAACGCATACCTAAAGGTACATAGGAAGTTATGGTGGATAGGTTAGATGATGGTAGGATCAATTGCGTTATGCCTCAACCGTTAATATATGTTTTCTGGATGTGACATTTGGGGGGCGGCGCTGATTTCAAATGAACTCAAAACAAAGAGAAGTTTCCAATCTGGCTATAGAATTGAGCTAGACTTTTTTTTGGGTTGTGGAATCAAATGCCTCACCCTAGAGAACCTAAATTTGAACAAGTGGACCATTAGAGAGTTTTTCTAAGAATCACTTGTCATAGGCCTCAAAGTAGCCCTTGTTTAGAGTGAAATCTTGGAATTCCATTGAAAATCTCTATGTTGACCTACGCATCAAAACAAGAAGGGGAACGCCATTTAAAGGTACATAGGAAGTTATGGTGGATAGGTTAGATGATGGTAGGATCAATTCGCGCTTGTTCCTCAACCGTTAATATATGTTTTCGATGTGACATTAGGGAATGGCCGGCGCTGATTTCAGCGCGAACTCAAAACAAAAAGAGAAGTTTCCAATCCGGCTATAGAATCGAGCTAGATTTTTTTTGCGGTTGTGGAATCAAATGCCTCACCCTAGAGAACCTAAATTTGAACAAGTGGACCATTAGATAGTTTTTCTAAGAATCACTTGTCATAGGCCTCAAAGTAGCCCTTGTTTAGAGTGAAATCTTGGAATTCCATTGAAAATCTCTATGTTGACCTACATTATCAAAAACAAGAAGGGGAACGCCACCTAAAGGTACATAGGAAGTTATGGTGGATAGGTTAGATGATGGTAGGATCAATTGCGTTGCGTTCCTCAACCGTTAATATATGTTTCGATGTGACATTAGGGATCCGCGGGCGCTGATTTCAGCGCAAACTCAAAACAAAAAGAGAAGTTTCCAATCCGGCTATAGAATCGAGCTAGACTTTTTGCGGTTGTGGAATCAAATGCCTCACCCTAGAGAACCTAAATTTGAACAAGTGGACCATTAGATAGTTTTTCTAAGAATCACTTGTCATAGGCCTCAAAGTAGCCCTTGTTTAGAGTGAAATCTTGGAATTCCATTGAAAATCTCTATGTCGACCTACGCATCAAAACAAGAAGGGGAACGCAAAGGGAAAGGTACATAGGAAGTTATGGTGGATATGTTAGATGATGGTAGGATCAATTGCGCTATGTTCCTCAACCGTTAATATATGTTTTCGGATGTGACATTAGGGATCGGCCGGGCGCGCGATTTCAGCTGAACTCAAAATAAAGAGAAGTTTTCAATCCGGCTATAGAATCGAAGCTAGACTTTTTTGCGGTTGTGGAATCAAATGCCTCACCCTAGAGAACCTAAATTTGAACAAGTGGGCCATTTGTGAGTTTTTCTAAGAATCACTTGTCATAGGCCTCAAAGTAGCCCTTATTTAGAGTGAAATCTTGGAATTCCATTGAAAATCTCTATGTCGACCTAATACGCATCTAAAACAAGAAGGGGAACGCATACCTAAAGGTACATAGGTAGTTATGGTGGATAGGTTAGATGATGGTAGGATCAATTGCGTTGCATTCCTCAACCGTTAATATATGTTTCTGGATGTGACATTAGGGATCGGCTGGCACCGATTTCCGTTTTTGAACTCAAAACAAAGAGAAGTTTCCAATCCGCTATAGAATCGAGCTAGACTTTTTGCGGTTGTGGAATCAAATGCCTCACCCTAGAGAACCTAAATTTGAATAAGTAGACCATTAGAGAGTTTTTCTAAGAAACTTGTCATAGGCCTCAAAGTAGCCCCTTGTTTAGAGTGAAATCTTGGAATTCCATTGAAAATCTCTATGTCAACCTATGTATCAAAAACAAGAAGGGGAACGCCACGAAAGGTACATAGGAAGTTATGGTGGATAGGTTCGATGATGGTAGGATCAATTGCGCTTGCGTTCCTCAACCGTTAATATATGTTTCCGGATGTGACATTTGGGATCGGCTGGGCGCCGATTTAAAGCGAACTCAAAATAAAGAGAAGTTTCCAATCCGGCTATAGAATTGAGCTAGACTTTTTTGCGGTTGTGGAATCAAATGCCTCACCCTAGAGAACCTAAATTTGAACAAGTGGACCATTAGAGAGTTTTTCTAAGAATCACTTGTCATAAGCCTCAAAGTAGCACTTGTTTAGAGTGAAATCTTCGAATTCCATTGAAAATCTCTATGTCGACCTACGCATCAAAACAAGATGGGGAACGCCACGAAAGGTACATAGGAAGTTATGGTGGATAGGTTAGATGATGGTAGGATCAATTGCGTTGTTCCTCAACCGTTAATATATGTTTCGGATGTGACATTACGGATCGCCGGGCGCTGATTTTAGTGAACTCAAAACAAAGAGAAGTTTCCAATCCGGCTATTGAATCGAGCTAGACTTTTTGCGGTTGTGGAATCAAATACCTCCCCCTAGAGAACCTAAATTTGAACAAGTGGACCATTAGATAGTTTTTCTAAGAATCACTTGTCATAGGCCTCAAAGTAGCCCTTGTTTAGAGTGAAATCTTGGAATTCCATTGAAAATCTCTATGTCGACCTACGCAAAAACAAGAAGGGGAACGCCACGAAAAAGGTACATAGGAAGTTATGGTGGATAGGTTAGATGATGGTAGGATCAATTTGCGTTATGTTCCTCAACCGTTAATATATGTTTCTCGGATGTGACATTAGGGATCACTGGCGCTGATTTCAGCGCGAACTCAAAACAAAGAGAAGTTTCCAATCCGCTATAGAATCGAGCTAGACTTTTTGCGGTTGTGGAATCAAATACCTCCCCTAGAGGACCTAAATTTGAACAAGTGGACCATTAGATAGTTTTTCTAAGAATCACTTGTCATGGGCCTCAAAGTAGCCCTTGTTTAGAGTGAAATCTTGGAATTCCATTGAAAATCTCTATGTCGACCTACGCATCAAAACTAGAAGGGGACGCCGGGGAAAGGTACATAGGAAGTTATGGTGGATATGTTAGATGATGGTAGGATCAATTGCGCTGCGTTCCTCAACCGTTAATATATGTTTCTGGATGTGACATTAGGGATCGGCCGGGCGCTGATTTTAGCGAACTCAAAATAAAAGAGAAGTTTTCAATCCGCTATAGAATCGAAGCTAGACTTTTTTTGCGGTTGTGGAATCAAATGCCTCACCCTAGAGAACCTAAATTTGAACAAGTGGGCCATTTGTGAGTTTTTCTAAGAATCACTTGTCATAGGCCTCAAAGTAGCCCTTATTTAGAGTGAAATCTTGGAATTGCATTGAAAATCTCTATGTCGACCTACGCATCAAACAAGAAGGGGAACGCCACGAAAGGTACATAGGTAGTTATGGTGGATAGGTTAGATGATGGTAGGATCAATTGCGTTGCATTCCTCAACCGTTAATATATGTTTCTCGGATGTGACATTAGGGATCGGCCGGCGCGATTTCAAGCGAACTCAAAACAAAGAGAAGTTTCCAATCCGGCTATAGAATCGAAGCTAGACTTTTTGCGGTTGTGGAATCAAATGCCTCACCCTAGAGAACCTAAATTTGAATAAGTAGACCATTAGAGAGTTTTTCTAAGAAACTTGTCATAGGCCTCAAAGTAGCCCTTGTTTAGAGTGAAATCTTGGAATTCCATTGAAAATCTCTATGTCAACCTATGTATCGAAACAAGAAGGGGAACGCCATAAAAGGTACATAGGAAGTTATGGTGGATAGGTTAGATGATGGTAGGATCAATTGCGTTGCGTTCCTCAACCGTTAATATATGTTTCTGGATGTTACATTTGGGACTGCTGGCGCCGATTTCAGCGCGAACTCAAAATAAAGAGAAGTTTCCAATCTGGCTATAGAATTGAGCTAGACTTTTTTGCGGTTGTGGAATCAAATGCCTCACCCTAGAGAACCCAAATTTGAACAAGTGGACCATTAGAGAGTTTTTCTAAGAATCACTTGTCATAAGCCTCAAAGTAGCACTTGTTTAGAGTGAAATCTTCGAATTCCATTGAAAATCTCTATGTCGACCTACGTACCGAAACAAGATGGGGAACGCCACGAAAGGTACATAGGAAGTTATGGTGGATAGGGTAGATGATGGTAGGATCAATTGCGTTGTTCCTCAACCGTTAATATATGTTTTCGGATGTGACATTAGGGGGGCCGGCGCTGATTTCAGCGCGAACTCAAAACAAAGAGAAGTTTCCAATCCGGCTATTGAATCGAGCTAGACTTTTTTGCGGTTGTGGAATCAAATACCTCCCCCTAGAGGACCTAAATTTGAACAAGTGGACCATTAGATAGTTTTTCTAAGAATCACTTGTCATAGGCCTCAAAGTAGCCCTTGTTTAGAGTGAAATCTTGGAATTCCATTGAAAATCTCTATGTCGACCTACGCATCAAAACAAGAAGGGGAACGCCACTAAAGGTACATAGGAAGTTATGGTGGATAGGTTAGATGATGGTAGGATCAATTGCGTTATGTTCCTCAACCGTTAATATATGTTTCTGGATGTGACATTAGGGACTGCTGGCGCTGATTTCAGCGCGAACTCAAAACAAAGAGAAGTTTCCAATCCAGCTATAGAATCGAGCTAGACTGTTTTGCGGTTGTGGAATCAAATACCTCCCCCTAGAGGACCTAAATTTGAACAAGTGGACCATTAGATAGTTTTTCTAAGAATCACTTGTCATAGGCCTCAAAGTAGCCCTTGTTTAGAGTGAAATCTTGGAATTCCATTGAAAATCTCTATGTCGACCTACGCATCAAACAAGAAGGGGAACGCCAGGAAAGGTACATAGGAAGTTATGGTGGATATGTTAGATGATGGTAGGATCAATTGCGCTATGCGTTCCTCAACCGTTAATATATGTTTTCGATGTGACATTAGGGATCGGCCGCCGGCGCTGATTTCGCGAACTCAAAATAAAGAGAAGTTTTCAATCCGCTATAGAATCGAGCTAGACTTTTTTGCGGTTGTGGAATCAAATGCCTCACCCTAGAGAACCTAAATTTGAACAAGTGGGCCATTTGTGAGTTTTTCTAAGAATCACTTGTCATAGGCCTCAAATTAGCCCTTATTTAGAGTGAAATCTTGGAATTGCATTGAAAATCTCTATGTCGACCTACGCATCAAACAAGAAGGGGAACGCCACTAAAAGGTACATAGGTAGTTATGGTGGATAGGTTAGATGATGGTAGGATCAATTGCGTTGCATTCCTCAACCGTTAATATATGTTTTCGATGTGACATTAGGGGATCGGCCGGGCACCGATTTCAGCGAACTCAAAACAAAGAGAAGTTTCCAATCCAGCTACAGAATCGAGCTAGACTTTTTTGCAGTTGTGGAATCAAATGCCTCACCCTAGAGAACCTAAATTTGAATAAGTAGACCATTAGAGAGTTTTTCTAAGAAACTCAGGCCTCAAAGTAGCCCTTGTTTAGAGTGAAATCTTGGAATTCCATTGAAAATCTCTATGTCAACCTATGTATCGAAACAAGAAGGGGAACGCCACGAAAGGTACATAGGAAGTTATGGTGGATCTGTCAGATGATGGTAGGATCAATTGCGTTGCGTTCCTCAACCGTTAATATATGTTTCTGGATGTTACATTTGGGATCGCCGGGCGCTGATTTTTGAACTCAAAACAAAGAGAAGTTTCCAATCTGGCTATAGAATTGAGCTAGACTTTTTTTTGCGGTTGTGGAATCAAATGCCTCACCCTAGAGAACCCAAATTTGAACAAGTGGACCATCAGAGAGTTTTTCTAAGAATCACTTGTCATAAGCCTCAAAGTAGCACTTGTTTAGAGTGAAATCTTCGAATTCCATTGAAAATCTCTATGTCGACCTACGTACCGAAACAAGATGGGGAACGCCACGAAAGGTACATAGGAAGTTATGGTGGATAGGGTAGATGATGGTAGGATCAATTGCGTTGTTCCTCAACCGTTAATATATGTTTCTCGGATGTGACATTAGGGATCGGCCGGGCGCTGATTTCAGCCTTGAACTCAAAAACAAAGAGAAGTTTCCAATCCGGCTATTGAATCGAGCTAGACTTTTTTTGCGGTTGTGGAATCAAATACCTCCCTAGAGGACCTAAATTTGAACAAGTGGACCATTAGATAGTTTTTCTAAGAATCACTTGTCATAGGCCTCAAAGTAGCCCTTGTTTAGAGTGAAATCTTGGAATTCCATTGAAAATCTCTATGTCGACCTACGCATCGAAACAAGAAGGGGAACGCCAATTTAAAGGTACATAGGAAGTTATGGTGGATAGGTTAGATGATGGTAGGATCAATTGCGCTATGTTCCTCAACCGTTAATATATGTTTCGGATGTGACATTAGGGATCGGCCGGGCGCTGATTTTCAGCGAACTCAAAACAAAGAGAAGTTTCCAATCCGCTATAGAATCGAGCTAGACTTTTTTGCGGTTGTGGAATCAAATACCTCCCCCTAGAGGACCTAAATTTGAACAAGTGGACCATTAGATAGTTTTTCTAAGAATCACTTGTCATAGGCCTCAAAGTAGCCCTTGTTTAGAGTGAAATCTTGGAATTCCATTGAAAATCTCTATGTCGACCTACGTACCGAAACTAGAAGGGGGACGCCAGGAAAGGTACATAGGAAGTTATGGTGGATATGTTAGATGATGGTAGGATCAATTGCGTTGCGTTCCTCAACCGTTAATATATGTTTTACGGATGTGACATTAGGGATCTGTTAATATATGGGCGCCGATTTCGGTGCGAACTCAAAATAAAGAGAAGTTTTCAATCCGCTATAGAATCGAGCTAGACTTTTTTTGCGGTTGTGGAATCAAATGCCTCACCCTAGAGAACCTAAATTTGAACAAGTGGGCCATTTGTGAGTTTTTCTAAGAATCACTTGTCATAGGCCTCAAAGTAGCCCTTATTTAGAGTGAAATCTTGGAATTGCATTGAAAATCTCTCTATGTCGACCTACGCATCAAAACAAGAAGGGGAACGCATACGAAAGGTACATAGGTAGTTATGGTGGATAGGTTAGATGATGGTAGGATCAATTGCGTTGCATTCCTCAACCTGTTAATATATGTTTCGGATGTGACATTAGGGGATCGGCCGGCATCGATTTCAGCCGAACTCAAAACAAAGAGAAGTTTCCAATCCGGCTATAGAATCGAGCTAGACTTTTTGCGGTTGTGGAATCAAATGCCTCACCCTAGAGAACCTAAATTTGAATAAGTAGACCATTAGAGAGTTTTTCTAAGAAACTCAGGGCCTCAAAGTAGCCCTTGTTTAGAGTGAAATCTTGGAATTCCATTGAAAATCTCTATGTCAACCTATGTATCAAAAACAAGAAGGGGAACGCCACGAAAGGTACATAGGAAGTTATGGTGGATAGGGCCGATGATGGTAGGATCAATTGCGCTATGTTCCTCAACCGTTAATATATGTTTTCGGATGTTACATTTGGGATCGGCCGGCGCCGATTTCAGCTTGAACTCAAAATAAAGAGAAGTTTCCAATCCGCTATAGAATTGAGCTAGACTTTTTTGCGGTTGTGGAATCAAATGCCTCACCCTAGAGAACCCAAATTTGAACAAGTGGACCATCGAGAGTTTTTCTAAGAATCACTTGTCATAAGCCTCAAAGTAGCACTTGTTTAGAGTGAAATCTTGGAATTCCATTGAAAATCTCTATGTCGACCTAAACGCATCGAAACAAGATGGGGAACGCCACGAAAGGTACATAGGAAGTTATGGTGGATAGGGTAGATGATGGTAGGATCAATTGCGTTGTTCCTCAACCGTTAATATATATACGCTTCGGATGTGACATTAGGGATCGGCCGGGCGCTGATTTCAGCCGAACTCAAAAACAAAGAGAAGTTTCCAATCCGCTATTGAATCGAGCTAGACTTTTTTGCGGTTGTGGAATCAAATACCTCCCCTAGAGGACCTAAATTTGAACAAGTGGACCATTAGATAGTTTTTCTAAGAATCACTTGTCATAGGCCTCAAAGTAGCCCCTTGTTTAGAGTGAAATCTTGGAATTCCATTGAAAATCTCTATGTCGACCTACGCATCAAAACAAGAAGGGGAACGCCACGAAAGGTACATAGGAAGTTATGGTGGATAGGTTAGATGATGGTAGGATCAATTGCGTTATGTTCCTCAACCGTTAATATATGTTTCGGATGTGACATTAGGGATCGGCCGGGCGCTGATTTTAGCGCGAACTCAAAACAAAGAGAAGTTTCCAATCCGCTATAGAATCGAGCTAGACTGTTTTGCGGTTGTGGAATCAAATACCTCCCCTAGAGGACCTAAATTTGAACAAGTGGACCATTAGATAGTTTTTCTAAGAATCACTTGTCATAGGCCTCAAAGTAGCCCTTGTTTAGAGTGAAATCTTGGAATTTATTGAAAATCTCGATGTCGACCTACGCATCAAAACTAGAAGGGGACGCCATGAAAGGTACATAGGAAGTTATGGTGGATATGTTAGATGATGGTAGGATCAATTGCGCTTGCGTTCCTCAACCGTTAATATATGTTTCTCGGATGTGACATTAGGGATCGGCCGGGCGCTGATTTTAGCGCGAACTCAAAATAAAGAGAAGTTTTCAACCGCTACAGAATCGAGCTAGACTTTTTTTTGCGGTTGTGGAATCAAATGCCTCACCCTAGAGAACCTAAATTTGAACAAGTGGGCCATTTGTGAGTTTTTCTAAGAATCACTTGTCATAGGCCTCAAAGTAGCCCTTATTTAGAGTGAAATCTTGGAATTGCATTGAAAATCTCTATGTCGACCTACACGCATCAAAACAAGAAGGGGAACGCATACTAAAGGTACATAGGTAGTTATGGTGGATAGGTTAGATGATGGTAGGATCAATTGCGTTGCATTCCTCAACTGTTAATATATGTTTTCGATGTGACATTAGGGATCGGCGGGCACCGATTTCAAAGCGAACTCAAAACAAAGAGAAGTTTCCAATCCGCTATAGAATCGAGCTAGACTTTTTTTGCTGTTGTGGAATCAAATGCCTCACCCTAGAGAACCTAAATTTGAATAAGTAGACCATTAGAGAGTTTTTCTAAGAAACTCAGGCCTCAAAGTAGCCCTTGTTTAGAGTGAAATCTTGGAATTCCATTGAAAATCTCTATGTCAACCTATGTATCGAAACAAGAAGGGGAACGCCACGAAAGGTACATAGGAAGTTATGGTGGATAGGTTAGATGATGGTAGGATCAATTGCGTTATGTTCCTCAACCGTTAATATATGTTTCGGATGTTACATTTGGGGGCCTGGCGCCGATTTCACCGCTTAACTCAAAATAAAGAGAAGTTTCCAATCCGCTATAGAATTGAGCTAGACTTTTTTGCGGTTGTGGAATCAAATGCCTCACCCTAGAGAACCCAAATTTGAACAAGTGGACCATCAGAGAGTTTTTTAAGAATCACTTGTCATAAGCCTCAAAGTAGCACTTGTTTAGAGTGAAATCTTAGAATTCCATTGAAAATCTCTATGTCGACCTACGCATCGAAACAAGATGGGGAACATACAAAAGGTACATAGGAAGTTATGGTGGATAGGGTAGATGATGGTAGGATCAATTGCGTTGTTCCTCAACCGTTAATATACGCTTCTGGATGTGACATTACGGACTGCTGGCGCTGATTTCAGCGCGAACTCAAAACAAAGAGAAGTTTCCAATCCGGCTATTGAATCGAGCTAGACTTTTTTGCGGTTGTGGAATCAAATACCTCCCCCTAGAGGACCTAAATTTGAACAAGTGGACCATTAGATAGTTTTTCTAAGAATCACTTGTCATAGGCCTCAAAGTAGCCCTTGTTTAGAGTGAAATCTTGGAATTCCATTGAAAATCTCTATGTCGACCTACGCATCGAAACAAGAAGGGGAACGCATACTTAAAGGTACATAGGAAGTTATGGTGGATATGTTAGATGATGGTAGGATCAATTGCGCGTTGCGTTCCTCAACCGTTAATATATGTTTTTGGATGTGACATTAGGGATCTGCCGGGCGCTGATTTTAGCGCGAACTCAAAACAAAGAGAACTTTCCAATCCGGCTATAGAATCGAGCTAGACTTTTTTTTTGCGGTTGTGGAATCAAATACCTCCCCTAGAGGACCTAAATTTGAACAAGTGGACCATTATATAGTTTTTCTAAGAATCACTTGTCATAGGCCTCAAAGTAGCCCTTGTTTAGAGTGAAATCTTGGAATTCCATTGAAAATCTCTATGTCGACCTACGCATAAAAACAAGAAGGGGAACACCACTAAAGGTACATAGGAAGTTATGGTGGATAGGTTAGATGATGGTAGGATCAATTGCGTTATGTTCCTCAACCGTTAATATATGTTTGGATGTGACATTAGGGATCGCCGGGAATCGATTTCAAAGACGAACTCAAAACAAAGAGAAGTTTTCAATCCGGCTATAGGATCGAGCTAGACTTTTTTTTTCACGGTTGTGGAATCAAATGGATCACCCTAGAGAACCTAAATTTGAACAAGTGGACCATTATAGAGTTTTCCCAAGAATCACTTGTCATAGGCCTCAGAGTAGCACTTGTTTAGAGTGAAATCTTTGAATTCCATCGAAAATCTCTGTGTCGACCTATGTACCGAAACAAGAAGGGGAACGACACGAAAGGTACATAGGAAGTTAGGGTGGACAGGTTAGACGATGGTAGGATCAATTATGTTGCGTTCCCCAACCATTAGTATATATATTTCGGTTGTGACATTAGGGATCGGCCGGGCGCTGATTTCAGCGTGAACTCAAAACAAAGAGAAGTTTCCAATCCTAGGCTATAGGATCAAATGCTAGAGAGCCTAAATTTGAAGAAATGGACCATTAGAGAGTTTTTCTAAGAATCACTTGTCATAGGCCTCAAAGTAGCCCTTTTTAGAGTGAAATCTTGGAATTCCATTGAAAATCTCTATGTCAACCTACATACGGAAACAAGAAGGGGAACAACAATTTAAAGGTACATAGGAAGTTAGGGTGGATGGGTTAGATGATGGTAGGATCAATTACATTGCGTTCCCAACCGTTAATATATGTTTCTAGATGTGACACTAGGGATCGGCCGGTGCTGATTTCAGTGTGAACTCAAAACAAAGAGAAGTTTCCAATCCGCAATAGAATCGAGAGAATTTTTTGCGGTTGTGGAATCAAATGGATCACCCTAGAGAACCTAAATTTGAACAAGTGGACCATTACGTAGTTTTTCCCAAGAATCACTTGTCATAGGCCTTAGAGTAGCACTTGTTTAGAGTGAAATCTTTGAATTCCATCAAAATCTCTATGGTCGACATACGCATCAAAACAAGAAGGGAACGATACTAAAGGTAAATAGGAAGTTAGGGTGGATAGGTTAGATGGTGGTAGGATCAATTACGCTTGCGTTCCCCAACCGTTAGTATAAGTTTCTTGTTGTGACATTAGGGGTCGCGGCGCTGATTTCAGCGAACTCAAAAAACAAAGAGAAGTTTCCAATCCGGCTATAGGATCGAAGCTAGACATTTTCGCGGTTGTGGAATCAAATGCCTCACCCTAGAGAACCTAAATTTGAAGAAGTGGACCATTAGAGAGTTTTTCTAAGAATCACTTGTCATAGGCCTCAAAGTAGCACTTGTTTAGAGCAAAATCTTGGAATTCCGGCCAAAAATCTCTATGTCGACCTACATATCAAGCAAGAAGGGGAACAACACGAAAGGTACATAGGAAGTTAGGGTGGATGGGTTAGATGATAGTAGGATCAATTACTTTGTGTTCCCCAACCCGTTAATATATGTTTTTAGATGTGACATTAGGGAATTTGCCGGGCGCTGATTTCACCGCGAACTTAAAACAAAGAGAAGTTTCCAATCCGCTATAGGATCGAGCTTAGACCTTTTTCACGGTTGTGGAATCAAATGCCTCACCCTATAGAACATAAATTTGAACAAGTGGACCATTAGAGAGTTTTTCTAAGAATCACTTATCATAGGCCTCAAAGTAGCACTTGTTTAGAGCGAAATCTTGAATTCCGTCAAAAATCTCTATGTCGACCTACGTATTGAAACAAGAAGGGGAACAACACGAAAAGGTACATAGGAAGTTAGGGTGGATGGGTTAGATGATGGTAGGATCAATTACATTGCGTTCCCCAACCGTTAATATATGTTTCTAGATGTGACATTAGGGATCGGCCGGCGCTGATTTCACATGAACTTAAAACAATGAGAAGTTTCCAATACGGCTATAGGATCGAAGTTGGACCTTTTCACGGTTGTGGAATCAAATGCCTCACCCTATAGAACATAAATTTGAACAAGTGGACCATTAGAGAGTTTTTCTAAGAATCACTTGTCATAGGCCTCAAAGTAGCACTTGTTTAGAGCGAAATCTTGAATTGCATCGAAAATCTCTATGTCGACCTACGTATTGAAACAAGAAGGGGAACAACACGAAAGATACATAGGAAGTTAGGGTGGATGGGTTAGATGATGGTAGGATCAATTACATTGCGTTCCCCAACCCTTAATATATGTTTCTAGATGTGACACTAGGGACTGCTGGTGCTGATTTCAGTGTGAACTCAAAACAAAGAGAAGTTTCCAATACGGCTATAGGATCGAGTTGGACCTTCTCACGGTTGTGTAATCAATTGCCTCACCCTATAGAACATAAATTTGAACAAGTGGACCATTAGAGAGTTTTTCAAAGAATCACTTGTCATAGGCCTCAAAGTAGCACTTGTTTAGACCGAAATCTTGGAATTCCGTCGAAAATCTCTATGTCGACCCACGTATTGAAACAGAAGGGGAACAACATGAAAGGTACATAGAAAGTTAGGGTGGATGGGTTAGATGATGGTAGGATCAATTACATTGCGTTCCCCAACCGTTAATATATGTTTCTAGATGTGACATTAGGGATCGGCCGGGTGCTGATTTCAAAGGCGAACTCAAAACAAAGAGAAGTTTCCAATCCGACAAAAGAATCGGCTTGAATTTTTATGTTGTGAAATCAAATGGATCACCAACCGTTAATATATGTGTTCTAGATGTGGCATTAGGGATCCGGGCGCCGATTTCACCGCGAACTTAAAACAAAGAGAATTTTCCAATCTGGCTATAGGATCGAGCCGACCTTTTCACGGTTGTGGAATCAAATGCCTCACCCTAGAGAACCTAAATATGAAGAAGTGGACCATTAGAGAGTTTTTCTAAGAATCACTTGTCATAGGCCTCAAAGTAGCACTTGTTTAGAGTGAAATCTTGGAATTCCATCAAAAATCTCTATGTCGACCTACGTATTGAAACAAGAAGGGGAACAACACGAAAGGTACATAGGAAGTTAGGGTGGACAAGGTTAGATGATGGTAGGATCAATTACGATTGCCTTCCCCAACCGTTAATATATGTTTCTAGATGTGACATTAGGGACTCGGCCGGTGCTGATTTCAGTGCAAACTCAAAAAAAAAGAGAAGTTTTCAATCCGGCAATAGAATCGGGCTAGAATTTTTCACGGATGTGGAATCAAATGGATCACCCCTAGAGAACCTAAATTTGAACAAGTGCACCATTAGAGAGTTTTTCCAAGAATCACTTGTCATAGGCCTTAGAGTAGCACTTGTTTAGAGTGAAATCTTTGAATTCCATTGAAAATCTACGTGTCGACCTATGTGCCGAAACAAGAAGGGGAAGCGACACTAAAGGTAAATAGGAAGTTAGGGTGGATAGGTTAGATGGTGGTAGGATCAATTACGTTGCGTTCCCCAACCGTTAGTATAAGTTTCTTGGTTGTGACATTAGGGATTGGCCGGTGCTGATTTTCGCGAACTCAAAACAAAGAGAAGTTTCCAATCCGGCAATAGAATCGGGCTAGAATTTTTCACGGATGTGGAATCAAATGGATCACCCCGAGAACCTAAATTTGAACAAGTGCACCATTAGAGAGTTTTCCCAAGAATCACTTGTCATAGGCCTTAGAGTAGCACTTGTTTAGAGTGAAATCTTTGAATTCCATCGAAAATCTCGTGTCGACCTATGTAATCAAAAACAAGAAGGGAACGACACTAAAGGTAAATAGGAAGTTAGGGTGGATAGGTTAGATGGTGGTAGGATCAATTACGTTGCGTTCCCCAACCGTTAGCATAAGTTTCGGGTTGTGACATTAGAACCGTGGTGCTGATTTTAGTGTGAACTCAAAACAAAGAGAAGTTTCGAATCCGGCAATAGAATCGGGCTAGAATTTTTTCACGGATGTGGAATCAAATGGATCACCCCGAGAACCTAAATTTAAACAAGTGCACCATTAGAGAGTTTTTCCAAGAATCACTTGTCATAGGCCTCGAGTAGCACTTGTTTAGAGTGAAATCTTTGAATTCCATCGAAAATCTCTGTGTCGACCTATGTACCGAAACAAGAAGGGGAACAACACGAAAGGTACATAGGAAGTTAGGGTGGACAGGTTAGACGATGGTAGGATCAAGTATGTTGCGTTCCCCAACCGTTAGTATATATTTGTGGTTGTGACATTAGGGACTGCTGGTGCTGATTTCAGCGCGAACTCAAAACAAAGAGAAGTTTCCAATCCGGCTATAGGATCGAGCTAGACTTTTTCGCGGTTGTGGAATCAAATGCCTCACCCTAGAGAACCTAAATTTGAAGAAGTGGACCATTAGAGAGTTTTTCTAAGAATCACTTGTCATAGGCCTCAAAGTAGCACTTGTTTAGAGCGAAATCTTGGAATTCCGTTGAAAATCTCTATGTCGACCTACATACGGAAACAAGAAGGGAAACAACATTTAAAGGTACATATGAAGTTAGGGTGGATGGGTTAGATGTTGGTAGGATCAATTACATTGCGTTCCCCAACCGTTAATATATGTTTCTAGATGTGGCATTAGGGATCGCGGGGCGCTGATTTCACCGCGAACTTAAAACAAAGAGAATTTTTTCCACCGCTAAAGGATCGAATTTGGACCTTTTCACGATTTGTGGAATCAAATGCCTCACCCTTGAGAACATAAATTTGAACAAGTGGACCAATATAGAGTTTTTCTAAGAATCACTTGTCATAGGCCCCAAAGTAGCACTTGTTTAGAGTGAAATCTTGGAATTCCGTCAAAAATCTCTATGTCGACCTACGCACCAAACAAGAAGCGGAACAAACGAAAAGGTACATGGAAGTTTGGGTGGATGGGTTAGATGATGGTAGGATCAATTACATTGCGTTCCCCCAACCGTTAATATATGTTTGTAGATGTGATATTAGGGATTGTTGGGCGCTGATTTCACCGCGAACTTAAAACAAAGAGAAGTTTCAGTCCGGCTATAGGATCGAAGCTGGACCTTTTCACGGTTGTGGAATCAAATGCCTCACCCTAGAGAACCTAAATTTGAACAAGTGGACCATTAGAGAGTTTCCCCAAGAATCACTTGTCATAGGCCTTAGAGTAGCACTTGTTTAGAGTGAAATCTTTGAATTCCATCAAAATCTCGTGTCGACATACGTGCGCAGAAACAAGAAGGGAATGACACGAAAGGTAAATAGGAAGTTAGGGTGGATAGGTTAGATGGTGGTAGGATCAATTACGTTGCGTTCCCCTGCCGTTAGTATAAGTTTAAGATTTGTGACATTAGGCACTGCTGGCGATGATTTCAGCACGAACTCAAAATAAAGAGAAGTTTCCAATCCGGCTATAGGATCGAGCTAGACTTTTTCGCGGTTGTGG
The DNA here is from genome assembly GCA_015847255.1 of Hyparrhenia diplandra. Lineage (NCBI taxonomy): Eukaryota > Viridiplantae > Streptophyta > Magnoliopsida > Poales > Poaceae > Hyparrhenia > Hyparrhenia diplandra. The sequence continues at coordinate 19,331 of JADLZK010012705.1, forward strand.
AATCAAATGCCTCACCCTAGAGAACCTAAATTTGAAGAAGTGGACCATTAGAGAGTTTTTCTAAGAATCACTTGTCATAGGCCTCAAAGTAGCACTTGTTTAGAGCAAAATCTTGGAATTCCGTCAAAAATCTCTATGTCGAGCCTACATTTGAAGCAAGAAGGGGAACAACACCTAAAGGTACATAGGAAGTTAGGGTGGATGGGTTAGATGATAGTAGGATCAATTACTTTGTGTTCCCCACCCGTTAATATATATTTTTAGATGTGACATTAGGGGATTTGGCGCTGATTTCACCGCGAACTTAAAACAAAGAGAAGTTTCAGTCCGGCTATAGGATCGAAGCTGGACCTTTTCACGGTTGTGGAATCAAATGCCTCACCCTATAGAACATAAATTTGAACAAGTGGACCATTAGAGAGTTTTTCTAAGAATCACTTATCATAGGCCTCGAAGTAGCACTTGTTTAGAGCGAAATCTTGGAATTCCGTCAAAAATCTCTATGTCGACCTACGTATTGAAACAAGAAGGGGAACAACACGAAAGGTACATAGGAAGTTAGGGTGGATGGGTTAGATGATGGTAGGATCAATTACATTGCGTTCCCCAACCGTTAATATATGTTTCTAGATGTGACATTAGGGGATCTTTGGCGCTGATTTCACCGCGAACTTTAAAAAAACAATGAGAAGTTTCCAATACGGCTATAGGATCGAGTTGGACCTTTTCACGGTTGTGGAATCAAATGCCTCACCCTATAGAACATAAATTTGAACAAGTGCACCATTAGAGAGTTTTTCTAAGAATCACTTGTCATAGGCCTCAAAGTAGCACTGTTTAGAGCGAAATCTTGGAATTCCGTCGAAAATCTCTATGTCGACCTACGTATTGAAACAAGAAGGGGAACAACACGAAAGGTACATAGGAAGTTAGGGTGGAAGGGTTAGATGATGGTAGGATCAATTACATTGCGTTCGCCAACCGTTAATATATGTTTCTAGATGTGACATTAGGGACTGCTGGCGCTGATTTCACCGCGAACTTAAAACAATGAGAAGTTTCCAATACGGCTATAGGATCGAGTTGGACCTTTTCACGGTTGTGGAATCAAATGCCTCACCCTATAGAAAATAAATTTGAACAAGTGCACCATTAGAGAGTTTTTCTAAGAATCACTTGTCATAGGCCTCAAAGTAGCACTTGTTTAGAGCGAAATCTTGGAATTCCGTCGAAAATCTCTATGTCGACCTACGTATTGAAACAAGAAGGGGAACAACACGAAAGGTACATATGAAGTTAGGGTGGAAGGGTTAGATGTTGGTAGGATCAATTACATTGCGTTCCCCAACCGTTAATATATGTTTCTAGATGTGACATTAGGGACTGCTGGTGCTGATTTCACCTCGAACTTAAAACAAAGAGAATTTTCCAGTCCGGCTATAGGATCGAAGCTGGACCTTTTCACTGGTTGTGGAATCAAATGCCTCACCCTTGAGAACATAAATTTGAACAAGTGGACCATTATAGAGTTTTTCTAAGAATCACTTGTCATAGGCCCCAAAGTAGCACTTGTTTAGAGTGAAATCTTGGAATTCGTCAAAAATCTCTATGTCGACCTACGCACCGAAACAAGAAGCGAAACAACGCGAAAGGTACATCGGAAGTTTGGGTGGATGGGTTAGATGATGGTAGGATCAATTACATTGCGTTCCCCAACCGTTAATATATGTTTGTAGATGTGATATTAGGGATTTGTTGGCGCTGATTTCACCGCGAACTTAAAACAAAGAGAAGTTTCAATCCGGCTATAGGATCGAATTTGGACCTTTTCACGATTTGTGGAATCAAATGCCTCACCCTAGAGAACCTAAATTTGAACAAGTGGACCATTACAGAAGTTTTCCCAAGAATCACTTGTCATAGGTCTTAGAGTAGCACTTGTTTAGAGTGAAATCTTTGAATTCCATCAAAATCTCGTAATCGACATACGCATCAAAACAAGAAGGCGAATGACACGAAAGGTAAATAGGAAGTTAGGGTGGATAGGTTAGATGGTGGTAGGATCAATTACGCTTGCGTTCCCCAAGCGTTAGTATAAGTTTCGGTTGTGACATTAGGCAATCGCCGGGCGATGATTTCAGCACGAACTCAAAATAAAGAGAAGTTTCCAATCCGGCTATAGGATCGAGCTAGACTTTTTTCGCGGTTGTGGAATCAAATGCCTCACCCTAGAGAACCTAAATTTGAAGAAGTGGACCATTAGAGAGTTTTTCTAAGAATCACTTGTCATAGGCCTCAAAGTAGCACTTGTTTAGAGCAAAATCTTGGAATTAGTCAAAAATCTCTATGTCGACCTACATATTGAAGCAAGAAGGGGAACAACACGAAAGGTACATAGGAAGTTAGGGTGGATGGGTTAGATGATAGTAGGATCAATTACTTTGTGTTCCCCCACCGTTAATATATGTTTTTAGATGTGACATTAGGGATCGGCTGGCGCTGATTTCACCGCGAACTTAAAACAAAAGAGAAGTTTCCATCCGGCTATAGGATCGAAGCTGGACCTTTTCACCTGCCAGATTTGTGGAATCAAATGCCTCACCCTATAGAACATAAATTTGAACAAGTGGACCATTAGAGAGTTTTTCTAAGAATCACTTATCATAGGCCTCAAGTAGCACTTGTTTAGAGCGAAATCTTGGAATTCGTAAAAATCTCTATGTCGACCTACGTATTGAAACAAGAAGGGGAACAACACGAAAGGTACATAGGAAGTTAGGGTGGATGGGTTAGATGATGGTAGGATCAATTACATTGCGTTCCCCAACCGTTAATATATGTTTCTAGATGTGACATTAGGGGATCGGCGGGCGCTGATTTCACCGCGAACTTAAAACAATGAGAAGTTTCCAATACGGCTATAGGATCGAGTTGGACCTTTTCACGGTTGTGGAATCAAATGCCTCACCCTATAGAACATAAATTTGAACAAGTGCACCATTAGAGAGTTTTTCTAAGAATCACTTGTCATAGGCCTCAAAGTAGCACCTGTTTAGAGCGAAATCTTGGAATTCCGTCGAAAATCTCTATGTCGACCTACGTATTGAAACAAGAAGGGGAACAACACGAAAGGTACATAGGAAGTTAGGGTGGAAGGGTTAGATGATGGTAGGATCAATTACATTGCGTTCGCCAACCGTTAATATATGTTTCTAGACGTGACACTAGGGATCTGGGGTGCTGATTTCAAAGTGTGAACTCAAAACAAATAGAAGTTTCCAATCCGGCAATAGAATCGGGCTAGAATTTTTCACGGTTGTGGAATCAAATGGATCACCCTAGAGAACCTAAATTTGAACAAGTGGACCATTAGAGTTTTCCCAAGAATCACTTGTCATAGGCCTTAGAGTAGCACTTGTTTAGAGTGAAATCTTTGAATTCCATCGAAAATCTCGCGGTGGACCTAAAATGCAGAAACAAGAAGGGGAAACGATACGAAAGGTAAATAGGAAGTTAGGGTGGATAGGTTAGATGGTGGTAGGATCAATTACGTTGCGTTCCCCAACCGTTAGTATAAGTTTCTCGGGTTGTGACATTAAGGACTGGCTGGTGCTGATTTCAAAGTGCGAACTCAAAACAAAGAGAAGTTTCCAATCCCGCAATAGAATCGGGCTAGAATTTTTTCACGGATGTGGAATCAAATGGATCACCCTAGAGAACCTAAATTTGAACAAGTGCACCATTAGAGAGTTTTTCCAAGAATCACTTGTCATAGGCCTCAGAGTAGCACTTGTTTAGAGTGAAATCTTTGAATTCCATCGAAAATTTCTGTTTCGACCTATGTACCGAAACAAGAAGGGGAACGACACGAAAGGTACATAGGAAGTTAGGGTGGACAGGTTAGACGATGGTAGGATCAAGTATGTTGCGTTCCCCAACCGTTAGTATATATTTCTGGTTGTGACATTAGGGACTGCTGGCACTGATTTCAGCGTGAACTCAAAACAAAGAGAACTTTCCAATCCGGCTATAGGATCGAGCTAGACTTTTTCGCGGTTGTGGAATCAAATGCCTCACCCTAGAGAACCTAAATTTGAAGAAGTGGACCATTAGAGAGTTTTTCTAAGAATCACTTGTCATAGGCCTCAAAGTAGCACTTGTTTAGAGCGATATCTTGGAATTCCGTCGAAAATCTCTATGTCGACCTACATACGGAAACAAGAAGGGGAACAACACGAAAGGTACATAGGAAGTTAGGGTGGATGGGTTAGATGTTGGTAGGATCAATTACATTGCGTTCCCCAACCGTTAATATATGTATCTAGATGTGACATTAGGGACTGCTGGCGCTGATTTCACCTCGAACTTAAAACAAAGAGAATTTTCCAGTCCGGCTATAGGATCGAGCTGGACCTTTTCACGGTTGTGGAACCAAATGCCTCACCCTTGAGAACATAAATTTGAACAAGTGGACCATTATAGAGTTTTTCTAAGAATCACTTGTCATAGGCCCCAAAGTAGCACTTGTTTAGAGTGAAATCTTGGAATTCCGTCAAAAATCTCTATGTCGACCTACGCACCGAAACAAGAAGCGGAACAACGCGAAAGGTACATCGGAAGTTTGGGTGGATGGGTTAGATGATGGTAGGATCAATTACATTGCGTTCCCCAACTGTTAATATACGTTTGTAGATGTGATATTAGGGACTGTTGGTGCTGATTTCACCGCGAACTTAAAACAAAGAGAAGTTTCCAGTCCGGCTATAGGATCGAGCTGGACCTTTTCACGGTTGTGGAATCAAATGCCTCACCCTAGAGAACCTAAATTTGAACAAGTGGACCATTACATTGTTTTCCCAAGAATCACTTGTCATAGGCCTTAGAGTAGCACTTGTTTAGAGTGAAATCTTTGAATTCCATCAAAATCTCTGTGTCGACATACGTACCGAAACAAGAAGGCGAATGACACGAAAGGTAAATAGGAAGTTAGGGTGGATAGGTTAGATGGTGGTAGGATCAATTACGTTGCGTTCCCCAAGCGTTAGTATAAGTTTCTAGTTGTGACATTAGGAATGGCCTTGGCGATGATTTCAGCGCGAACTCAAAACAAAGAGAAGTTTCCAATCCGGCTATAGGATCGAGCTAGACTTTTTCGCGGTTGTGGAATCAAATGCCTCACCCTAGAGAACCTAAATTTGAAGAAGTGGACCATTAGAGAGTTTTTCTAAGAATCACTTGTCATAGGCCTCAAAGTAGCACTTGTTTAGAGCAAAATCTTGGAATTCCGTCAAAAATCTCTATGTCGACCTACATACTGAAGCAAGAAGGGGAACAACACGAAAGGTACATAGGAAGTTAGGGTGGATGGGTTAGATGATAGTAGGATCAATTACTTTGTGTTCCCCACCCGTTAATATATGTTTTTAGATGTGACATTAGGGACTGCTGGCGCTGATTTCACCGCGAACTTAAAACAAAGAGAAGTTTCCAGTCCGGCTATAGGATCGAGCTGGACCTTTTCACGGTTGTGGAATCAAATGCCTCACCCTATAGAACATAAATTTGAACAAGTGGATCATTAGAGAGTTTTTCTAAGAATCACTTATCATAGGCCTCGAAGTAGCACTTGTTTAGAGCGAAATCTTGGAATTCCGTCAAAAATCTCTATGTCGACCTACGTATTGAAACAAGAAGGGGAACAACACGAAAGGTACATAGGAAGTTAGGGTGGATGGGTTAGATGATGGTAGGATCAATTACATTGCGTTCCCCAACCGTTAATATATGTTTCTAGATGTGACATTAGGGATGGCCGGGTGCTGATTTAAGTGCGAACTCAAAACAAAGAGAAGTTTCCAATCCCGCAATAGAATCGGGCTAGAATTTTTTCGCGGTTGTGGAATCAAATGGATCACCCTAGAGAACCTAAATTTGAACAAGTGCACCATTAGAGAGTTTTTCCAAGAATCACTTGTCATAGGCCTCAGAGTAGCACTTGTTTAGAGTGAAATCTTTGAATTCCATCAAAAATCTCTGTGTCGACCTATGTACTGAAACAAGAAGGGGAACGACCGAAAGGTACATAGGAAGTTAGGGTGGACAGGTTAGACGATGGTAGGATCAAGTATGTTATGCGTTCCCCAACCGTTAGTATATATTTAGGTTGTGACATTAGGGATCCTTTGGCACCGATTTTTTGCGAACTCAAAACAAAGAGAAGTTTCCAATCCGGCTATAGGATCGAGCTAGACTTTTTTTCGCGGTTGTGGAATCAAATGCCTCACCCTAGAGAACCTAAATTTGAAGAAGTGGACCATTAGAGAGTTTTTCTAAGAATCACTTGTCATAGGCCTCAAAGTAGCACTTGTTTAGAGCGAAATCTTGGAATTCCGTCGAAAATCTCTAGGTCGACCTACGTATTGAAACAAGAAGGGGAACAACACGAAAGGTACATAGGAAGTTAGGGTGGATGGGTTAGATGATGGTAGGATCAATTACATTGCGTTCCCCAACCGTTAATATATGTTTCTAGATGTGACATTAGGGATCCGGGCTTGATTTCACCGCGAACTTAAAACAATGAGAAGTTTCCAATACGGCTATAGGATCGAGTTGGACCTTTTCACGGTTGTGGAATCAAATGCCTCACCCTATAGAACATAAATTTGAACAAGTGCACCATTAGAGAGTTTTTCTAAGAATCACTTGTCATAGGCCTCAAAGTAGCACCTGTTTAGAGCGAAATCTTGGAATTCCGTCAAAAATCTCTATGTCGACCTACGTATTGAAAAACAAGAAGGGGAACAACACGAAAGGTACATAGGAAGTTAGGGTGGAAGGGTTAGATGATGGTAGGATCAATTACATTGCGTTCCCCAACCGTTAATATATGTTTCTAGATGTGACACTAGGGGCGGGTGCTGATTTCAAGTGTGAACTCAAAACAAAAGAAGTTTCCAATCCGCAATAGAATCGGGCTAGAATTTTTCACGGTTGTGGAATCAAATGGATCACCCTAGAGAACCTAAATTTGAAAAAGTGGACCATTACTGAAGTTTTCCCAAGAATCACTTGTCATAGGCCTTAGAGTAGCACTTGTTTAGAGTGAAATCTTTGAATTCCATCGAAAATCTCTGTGTCGACCTATGTACCGAAACAAGAAGGGGAACGACACGAAAGGTAAATAGGAAGTTAGGGTGGATAGGTTAGATGGTGGTAGGATCAATTATGTTGCGTTCCCCAACCGTTAGTATAAGTTTCTGGTTGTGACATTAGGGGGACTCATTGGTGCTGATTTGGGCGAACTCAAAACAAAGTGAAGTTTCCAATCCGGCAATAGAATCGGGCTAGAATTTTTCACGGATGTGGAATCAAATGGATCACCCTAGAGAACCTAAATTTGAACAAGTGCACCATTAGAGAGTTTTTCCAAGAATCACTTGTCATAGGCCTCGAGTAGCACTTGTTTAGAGTGAAATCTTTGAATTCCATCGAAAATCTTCGTGGTCGACCTCTAAAAAAACCAAAAACAAGAAGGGGAGCGACACGAAAGGTACATAGGAAGTTAGGGTGGACAGGTTAGACGATGGTAGGATCAAGTATGTTGCGTTCCCCAACCGTTAGTATATATTTACGGTTGTGACATTAGGGGATCGCTGGCACCGATTTCAGCACGAACTCAAAACAAAGAGAAGTTTCCAATCCGGCTATAGGATCGAGCTAGACTTTTTTCGCGGTTGTGGAATCAAATGCCTCACCCTAGAGAACCTAAATTTGAAGAAGTGGACCATTACTGAGTTTTTCTAAGAATCACTTGTCATAGGCCTCAAAGTAGCACTTGTTTAGAGCGATATCTTGGAATTCCGTCGAAAATCTCTATGTCGACCTACATACGGAAACAAGAAGGGGAACAACACGAAAGGTACATAGGAAGTTAGGGTGGATGGGTTAGATGTTGGTAGGATCAATTACATTCGTTCCCCAACCGTTAATATATGTATCTAGATGTGACATTAGGGGGCCGGCGCTGATTTCACCTCGAACTTAAAACAAAGAGAATTTTCCGGTCAGGCTATAGGATCGAAGCTGGACCTTTTCACGGTTGTGGAATCAAATGCCTCACCCTTGAGAACATAAATTTGAACAAGTGGACCATTATAGATTTTTCTAAGAATCACTTGTCATAGGCCCCAAAGTAGCACTTGTTTAGAGTGAAATCTTGGAATTAGTCAAAAATATCTATGTCGACCTACGCACCAAACAAGAAGCGGAACAACGCGAAAAGGTACATCGGAAGTTTGGGTGGATGGGTTAGATGATGGTAGGATCAATTACATTGCGTTTCCCAACCATTAATATATGTTTGTAGATGTGATATTAGGGATTTGTTGGCGCTGATTTCACCGCATGAACTTAAAACAAAGAGAAGTTTCAAGTCAGGCTATAGGATCGAAGCTGGACCTTTTCACGGTTGTGGAATCAAATGCCTCACCCTAGAGAACCTAAATTTGAAAAGTGGACCATTCTGAAGTTTTCCCAAGAATCACTTGTCATAGGCCTTAGAGTAGCACTTGTTTAGAGTGAAATCTTTGAATTCCATCAAAATCTGCGGTCGACACATGCATGCCAGAAACAAGAAGGCGAATGACACGAAAGGTAAATAGGAAGTTAGGGTGGATAGGTTAGATGGTGGTAGGATCAATTACGTTGCGTTCCCCAAGCGTTAGTATAAGTTTCTGGTTGTGACATTAGTCACTGGCGGGCGATGATTTCAGCGCGAACTCAAAACAAAGAGAAGTTTCCAATCCGGTTATAGGATCGAGCTAGACTTTTTCGCTGTTGTGGAATCAAATGCCTCACCCTAGAGAACCTAAATTTGAAGAAGTGGACCATTAGAGAGTTTTTCTAAGAATCACTTGTCATAGGCCTCAAAGTAGCACTTGTTTAGAGCGAAATCTTGGAATTCTGTCGAAAATCTCTAGGTCGACCTACGTATTGAAACAAGAAGGGGAACAACACGAAAGGTACATAGGAAGTTAGGGTGGATGGGTTAGATGATGGTAGGATCAATTACATTGCGTTCCCCAACCGTTAATATATGTTTCTAGATGTGACATTAGGGATTTCGGCTGGTGCTGATTTCGGTGCGAACTCAAAACAAAGAGAAGTTTCCAATCCGGCAATAGAATCGGGCTAGAATTTTTCGCGGTTGTGGAATCAAATGGATCACCCTAGAGAACCTAAATTTGAACAAGTGCACCATTAGAGAGTTTTTCCAAGAATCACTTGTCATAGGCCTCGAGTAGCACTTGTTTAGAGTGAAATCTTTGAATTCCATCAAAATCTACGTGGTCGACCTATGTCTTGAAACAAGAAGGGGAACGACACGAAAGGTACATAGGAAGTTAGGGTGGACAGGTTAGACGATGGTAGGATCAAGTATGTTGCGTTCCCCAACCGTTAGTATATATTTCGGTTTGTGACATTAGGGGCTGGCACCGATTTCAGCGCGAACTCAAAACAAAGAGAAGTTTCCAATCCGGCTATAGGATCGAGCTAGACTTTTTCGCGGTTGTGGAATCAAATGCCTCACCCTAGAGAACCTAAATTTGAAGAAGTGGACCATTAGAGAGTTTTTCTAAGAATCACTTGTCATAGGCCTCAAAGTAGCACTTGTTTAGAGCGAAATCTTGGAATTCGTCGAAAAAAATCTCTAGGTCGACCTACGTATTGAAACAAGAAGGGGAACAACACGAAAGGTACATAGGAAGTTAGGGTGGATGGTTTAGATGATGGTAGGATCAATTACATTGCGTTCCCCAACCGTTAATATATGTTTCTAGATGTGACATTAGGGATCTGCCGGGCGCTGATTTCACCGCGAACTTAAAAACAATGAGAAGTTTCCAATACGGCTATAGGATCGAAGTTGGACCTTTTCACGGTTGTGGAATCAAATGCCTCACCCTATAGAACATAAATTTGAACAAGTGCACCATTAGAGAGTTTTTCTAAGAATCACTTGTCATAGGCCTCAAAGTAGCACTTGTTTAGAGCGAAATCTTGGAATTCCGTCAAAAATCTCTATGTCGACCTTCGTATTGAAACAAGAAGGGGAACAACACGAAAGGTACATAGGAAGTTAGGGTGGAAGGGTTAGATGATGGTAGGATCAATTACATTGCGTTCCCCAACCGTTAATATATGTTTCTAGATGTGACACTAGGGACTTCTTTGGTGCTGATTTCGTGTGAACTCAAAAACAAAGAGAAGTTTCCAATCCGGCAATAGAATCGGGCTAGAATTTTTTCACGGTTGTGGAATCAAATGGATCACCCTAGAGAACCTAAATTTGAACAAGTGGACCATTACAGAGTTTTCCCAAGAATCACTTGTCATAGGCCTTAGAGTAGCACTTGTTTAGAGTGAAATCTTTGAATTCCATCGAAAATCTCTCGCGGTCGACGTATGTATAGAAACAAGAAGGGGAGCGACACGAAAGGTAAATAGGAAGTTAGGGTGGATAGGTTAGATGGTGGTAGGATCAATTACGTTGCGTTCCCCAACCGTTAGTATAAGTTTCTCGGTTTGTGACATTAGGGGGCTTTCTTTGGTGCTGATTTCGGTCTTGAACTCAAAACAAAGAGAAGTTTCCAATCCCGGCAATAGAATCGGGGTAGAATTTTTTCACGGATGTGGAATCAAATGGATCACCCTAGAGAACCTAAATTTGAACAAGTGCGCCATTAGAGAGTTTTTCCAAGAATCACTTGTCATAGGCCTCGAGAGTAGCACTTGTTTAGAGTGAAATCTTTGAATTCCATCGAAAATCTACGTAATGGACCTATGTACCGAAACAAGAAGGGAACGACACGAAAGGTAAATAGGAAGTTAGGGTGGATAGGTTAGATGGTGGTAGGATCAATTGTGTTGCGTTCCCCAACCGTTAGTATAAGTTTCTAGTTTGTGACATTAGGACCGGCCGGTGCTGATTTCAAAGTGCGAACTCAAAACAAAGAGAAGTTTCCAATCCGGCAATAGAATCGGGCTAGAATTTTTCACGGATGTGGAATCAAATGGATCACCCTAGAGAACATAAATTTGAACAAGTGCACCATTAGAGAGTTTTTCCAAGAATCACTTGTCATAGGCCTTAGAGTAGCACTTGTTTAGAGCAAAATCTTTGAATTCCATCGAAAATCTACGTGTCGACCTATATGTACGAAAAACAAGAAGGGAACGACACGAAAGGTACATAGGAAGTTAGGGTGGACAAGGTTAGACGATGGTAGGATCAAGTATGTTGCGTTCCCCAACCGTTAGTATATATTTCTGGTTGTGACATTAGGGACTGGCGGCAACGATTTTAGCACGAACTCAAAACAAAGAGAAGTTTCCAATCCGGCTATAGGATCGAGCTAGACTTTTTCGCGGTTGTGGAATCAAATGCCTCACCCTAGAGAACCTAAATTTGAAGAAGTGGACCATTACTGAGTTTTTTTCTAAGAATCACTTGTCATAGGCCTCAAAGTAGCACTTGTTTAGAGCGATATCTTGGAATTCGTCGAAAAATCTCTATGTCGACCTACATACGGAAACAAGAAGGGGAACAACACGAAAGGTACATAGGAAGTTAGGGTGGATGGGTTAGATGTTGGTAGGATCAATTACATTGCGTTCCCCAACCGTTAATATATGTTTCTAGATGTGACATTAGGGATCGGCGCTGATTTCACCTCGAACTTAAAACAAAGAGAATTTTCCAGTCAGGCTATAGTATCGAATTTGGACCTTTTCACGGTTGTGGAATCAAATGCCTCACCCTTGAGAACATAAATTTGAACAAGTGGACCATTATAGAGTTTTTCTAAGAATCACTTGTCATAGGCCCCAAAGTAGCACTTGTTTAGAGTGAAATCTTGGAATTAGTAAAAAATCTCTATGTCGACCTACGCACCGAAACAAGAAGCGGAACAACGCGAAAGGTACATCGGAAGTTAGGGTGGATGGGTTAGATGATGGTAGGATCAATTACATTGCGTTCCCCAACCGTTAATATATGTTTCTAGATGTGACATTAGGGACTGCTGGTGCTGATTTCAGTGCGAACTCAAAACAAAGAGAAGTTTCCAATCCGGCAATAGAATCGGGCTAGAATTTTTCGCGGTTGTGGAATCAAATGGATCACCCTAGAGAACCTAAATTTGAACAAGTGGACCATTACAGAGTTTTCCCAAGAATCACTTGTCATAGGCCTTAGAGTAGCACTTGTTTAGAGTGAAATCTTTGAATTCCAACAAAATCTCTCAGGTCGACATACGCATTCTAAACAAGAAGGCGAACGACACTAAAGGTAAATAGGAAGTTAGGGTGGATAGGTTAGATGGTGGTAGGATCAATTACGTTGCGTTCCCCAAGCGTTAGTATAAGTTTCGGTTGTGACATTAGGCTTCTTTGGCGATGATTTCGGGCGAACTCAAAACAAAGAGAAGTTTCCAATCCGGCTATAGGATCGAGCTAGACTTTTTTCGCGGTTGTGGAATCAAATGCCTCACCCTAGAGAACCTAAATTTGAAGAAGTGGACAATTAGAGAGTTTTTATAAGAATCACTTGTCATAGGCCTCAAAGTAGCACTTGTTTAGAGCAAAATCTTGGAATTCCGTCGAAAATCTCTATGTCGACCTACGCATCGAAACAAGAAGGGGAACAACACGAAAGGTACATAGGAAGTTAGGGTGGATGGGTTAGATGATAGTAGGATCAATTACTTTGCGTTCCCCAACCATTAATATATGTTTCTAGATGTGACATTAGGGACTCTTGGCATCGATTTCACAAAGAAACTTAAAGCAAAGAGAAGTTTCCAATCCGGCTATAGAATCGAGCTGGACCTTTTCACGGTTGTGGAATCAAATGCCTCACCCTAGAGAACATAAATTTGAACAAGTGGACCATTAGAGAGTTTTTATAAGAATCACTTGTCATAGGCCCAAAGTAGCACTTGTTTAGAGTGAAATCTTGGAATTCGTCAAAAATCTCTATGTCGACCTACGCATCGAAACAAGAAGGGGAACAACACGAAAGGTACATAGGAAGTTAGGGTGGATGGGTTAGATGATGGTAGGATCAATTACATTGCGTTCCCCAACCGTTAATATATGTTTGTAGATGTGACATTAGGGACTGCCGGGCGCTGATTTCAGTGCGAACTCAAAACAAAGAGAAGTTTCCAATCCGGCAATAGAATCGGGCTAGAATTTTTCGCGGTTGTGGAATCAAATGTATCACCCCGGAGAACCTAAATTTGAACAAGTGCACCATTAGAGTGTTTTTCCAAGAATCACTTGTCATAGGCTTCTCGAGTAGCACTTGTTTAGAGTGAAATCTTTGAATTCCATCGAAAATCTACGTGTCGACCTATGTACTTAGAAACAAGAAGGGGAACGACACGAAAGGTACATAGGAAGTTAGGGTGGACCGGTTAGACGATGGTAGGATCAATTATGTTGAGTTCCCCAACCGTTAGTATATATTTAAGTTGTGACATTAGGGACTCTTGGCGCTGATTTCACCGCGAACTTAAAACAAAGAGAAGTTTCCAATCCGGCTATAGGATCGAAGCTGGACCTTTTCACGGTTGTGAAATCAAATGCCTCACCCTAGAGAACATAAATTTGAACAAGTGGACCATTAGAGAGTTTTTTATAAGAATCACTTGTCATAGGCCCCAAAGTAGCACTTGTTTAGAGTGAAATCTTGGAATTAAAGTCAAAAATCTCTATGTCGACCTACGTACGAAACAAGAAGGGAACAACACGAAAGGTACATAGGAAGTTAGGGTGGATGGGTTAGATGATGGTAGGATCAATTACAATGCATTCCCCAACCGTTAATATATGTTTCTAGATGTGACATTAGGGACTGCTGGCGCTGATTTCAGTGCGAACTCAAAACAAAGAGAAGTTTCCAATCCGGCAATAGAATCGGGCTAGAATTTTTCGCGGTTGTGCAATCAAATGGATCACCCTGGAGAACCTAAATTTGAACAAGTGCACCATTAGAGTGTTTTTCCAAGAATCACTTGTCATAGGCCTCGAGTAGCACTTGTTTAGAGTGGAATCTTTGAATTCCATCAAAAATCTTTGTGTCGACCTATGTACCGAAACAAGAAGGGGAACGACACGAAAGGTACATAGGAAGTTAGGGTGGACAGGTTAGACGATGGTAGGATCAATTATGTTGCGTTCCCCAACCGTTAGTATATATTTACGGTTGTGACATTTGGGACTAGCTGGCGCTGATTTCAAAGACGAACTTGAAAACAAAAGAAGTTTCCAATCCGGCTATAGGATCGAAGCTAGACTTTTCATGGTTGTGGAATCAAATGCCTCACCCTAGAGAACCTAAATATGAAGAAGTGGACCATTAGAGAGTTTTTGTAAGAATCACTTATCATAGGCCTCATAGTAGCACTTGTTTAGAGTGAAATCTTGGAATTCCGTCAAAAATCTCTATGTCGACCTACGTCATCGAAACAAGAAGGGGAACAATACGAAAGGTACATAGGAAGTTTGTTTGGATGGGTTAGATGATGGTAGGATCAAGTACATTGCGTTCCCCAACCGTTAATATATGTTTCTAGATGTGACATTAGGGATCTGGCCGGGCGCTGATTTCACTGCGAACTTAAAACAAAGAGAAGTTTCCAATCCGGCTATAGGATCGAGCTGGACCTTTTCACGGTTGTGGAATCAAATGCCTCACCCTAGAGAACATAAATTTGAACAAGTGGACCTTTAGAGAATTTTTATAAGAATCACTTGTCATAGGCCCCAAAGTAGCACTTGTTTAGAGTGAAATCTTGGAATTCCGTCAAAAATCTCTATGTCGACCTACGTACCGAAACAAGAAGGGGAACAACACGAAAGGTACATAGGAAGTTAGGGTGGATGGGTTAGATGATGGTAGGATCAATTACATTGCATTCCCCAACCGTTAATATATGTTTGTAGATGTGACATTAGGAATTTCTGGCGGCGCTGATTTCAAATGCGAACTCAAAACAAAGAGAAGTTTCCAATCCGGCAATAGAATCGGGCTAGAATTTTTCGCGGTTGTGCAATCAAATGGATCACCCTGGAGAACCTAAATTTGAACAAGTGCACCATTAGAGTGTTTTTCCAAAAATCACTTGTCATAGGCTTGAGTAGCACTTGTTTAGAGTGGAATCTTTGAATTCCATCGAAAATCTTCGTAATCGACCTATGTACCGAAACAAGAAGGGGAACGACACGAAAGGTACATAGGAAGTTAGGGTGGACAGGTTAGACGATGGTAGGATCAATTATGTTGTGTTCCCCAACCGTTAGTATATATTTCTGGTTTGTGACATTAGGGACCGCCGGCGCTGATTTCACCGCGAACTTAAAACAAAGAGAAGTTTCGGTCCCGGCTATAGGATCGAGCTAGACTTTTTCATGGTTGTGGAATCAAATGCCTCACCCTAGAAAACCTAAATTTGAACAAAAGGACCATTAGAGAGTTTTTTCTAAGAATCACTTGTCATAGGCCTCAAAGTAGCACTTGTTTAGAGTGAAATCTTGAATTCTGTCAAAAATCTCTATGTCGACCTACGTATTGAAACAAGAAGGGGAACAACACGAAAGGTACATAGGAAGTTAGGGTGGATGGGTTAGATGATGGTAGGATCAATTACATTGCATTCCCCAACCGTTAATATATGTTTCTAGATGTGCATTAGGGATCGCGGCGCTGATTTCACTGCGAACTTAAAACAAAGAGAAGTTTCCAATCCGGCTATAGGATCGAGCTAGACTTTTTCACGGTTGTGGAATCAAATGCCTCACCCTAGAGAACCTAAATATGAAGAAGTGGACCATTAGAGAGTTTTTCTAAGAATCACTTAATCATAGGCCTCAAAGTAGCACTTGTTTAGAGTGAAATCTTTGAATTTCGTCGAAAATCTCTATGTCGACCTACGTACCGAAACAAGAAGGGGAACAACACGAAAGGTACATAGGAAGTTAGGGTGGATGGGTTAAATGATAGTAGGATCAATTACATTGCGTTCCCCAACCGTTAATATATGTTTTGAGATGTGACATTAGGGCTTGGCGGCGCTGATTTCACCGCGAACTTAAAACAAAGAGAAGTTTCAGTCCAGCTATAGGATCGAGCTAGACCTTTTCATGGTTGTGGAATCAAATGCCTCACCCTATAGAACATAAATTTGAACAAGTGGACCATTAGAGAGTTTTTCTAAGAATCACTTGTCATAGGCCTCAAAGTAGCACTAGTTTAGAGCGAAATCTAGGAATTCCGTCGAAAATCTCTATGTCGACCTACGTATTGAAACAAGAAGGGGAACAACACAAAAGGTCCATAGGAAGTTAGGGTGGATGGGTTAGATGATGGTAGGATCAATTATATTGCGTTCCCCAACCGTTAATATATGTTTCTAGATGTGACATTAGGGAATGCTGGTGCTGATTTCGAAGTGCGAACTCAAAACAAAGAGCAACTTCAATCCGGCAATAGAATCGGGCTAGAATTTTTTCGCGGTTGTGGAATCAAATGGATCACCCTAGAGAACCTAAATTTGAACAAGTGCACCATTAGACAGTTTTCCAAGAATCACTTGTCATAGGCCTCGAGTAGCACTTGTTTAGAGTGAAATCTTTGAATTCCGTCAATAATCTCTATGTGGACCTCACGCATCGAAACAAGAAGGGGAGCGACACGAAAGGTACATAGGAAGTTAGGGTGGACAGGTTAGACGATGGTAGGATCAATTATGTTGCGTTCCCCAACCGTTAGTATATATTTCTGGTTGTGACATTAGGGATTTCCGGCGCTGATTTCAGGCGCGAACTCAAAACAAAGAGAAGTTTCCAAACCGGCTATAGGATCGAGCTAGACTTTTTCGCGCGGTTGTGGAATCAAATGCCTCACCCTAGAGAACCTAAATTTGAAGAAGTGGACCATTAGAGAGTTTTTCTAAGAATCACTTGTCATAGGCCTCAAAGTAGCACTTGTTTAGAGCGAAATCTTGGAATTCCGTCGAAAATCTCTATGTCGACCTAACGTATGGAAACAAGAAGGGGAACAACACGAAAGGTACATAGGAAGTTAGGGTGCATGGGTTAGATGATGGTAGGATCAATTACATTGCATTCCCCAACCGTTAATATATGTTTCTAGATGTGCATTAGGGACTTTTGGCGCTGATTTCACCGCGAACTTAAAACAAAGAGAAGTTTCCAATCCGGCTATAGGATCGAGCTAGGCGTTTTTCACAGTTGTGGAATCAAATGCCTCACCCTAGAGAACATAAATTTGAACAAGTGGACCATTAGAGAGTTTTTCTAAGAATCACTTGTCATAGGCCCCAAAGTAGCACTTGTTTAGAGTGAAATCTTGGAATTCCGTAAAAAAATCTCTATGTTGACCTACGTACCGAGACAAGAAGGGGAACAACACGAAAGGTACGTAGGAAGTTAGGGTGGATGGGTTAGAAGATGGTAGGATCAATTATGTTGCGTTGCCCAACGAGTTAATATATGTTTCTAGATGTGACATTAGGGTCTGCTGGCGCTGATTTCCCCACAAACTTAAAACAAAGAGAAGTTTCCAATCCGGCTATTGGATCGAGCTAGACTTTTCACGGTTGTGGAATCAAATGCCACACCCTAAAGAACCTAAATATGAAGAAGTGGACCATTAGAGAGTTTTTCTAAGAATCACTTATCATAGGCCTCAAAGTAGCACTTGTTTAGAGTGAAATCTTGGAATTCGTCGAAAATCTCTCTATGTCGACCTACGTCTTTTGAAACAAGAAGAGGAACAACATGAAAGGTACATAGGAAGTTAGGGTGGATGGGTTAGATGATGGTAGGATCAATTCATTGCATTCCCCAACTTAGTTAATATATGTTTCTAGATGTGACATTAGGGATCGCTTGGCGCTGATTTCGGCGCGAACTCAAAACAAAGAGAAATTTCCAATCCGGCAATAGAATCGGGCTAGAATTTTTCGCGGTTGTGGAATCAAATGGGTCACCCTAGAGAACCTAAATTTGAACAAGTACACCATTAGAGAGTTTTTCCCAGAATCACTTGTCATAGGACTCAGAGTAGCATTTGTTTAGAGTGAAGTCTTTGAATTCCATCAAAAATCTCTGTGTCGACCTATGTACGGAAACAAGAAGGGGAACGACACGAAAGGTACATAGGAAGTTAGGGTGGACAGGTTAGATGATGGTAGGATCAATTATGTTTGCGTTCCCCAACCGTTAGTGTATATTTACGGTTTGTGACATTAGGAATTTGTTGGCGCTGATTTCATGCGAACTCAAAACAAAGAGAAGTTTCCAATCCGGCTATAGGATCGAGAGCTAGACTTTTCATGGTTGTGGAATCAAATGCCTCACCCTAGAGAACTAAAATATGAAGAAGTGGACCATTAGAGAGTTTTTCTAAGAATCACTTATCATAGGCCTCAAAGTAGCACTTCTTTAGAGTGAAATCTTGGAATTCCGTCGAAAATCTCTATGTCGACCTACGTACCGAAACAAAAATGGGAACAACATGAAAGGTACATAGGAAGTTAGGGTGGACGGGTTAGATGATGGTAGGATCAATTAAATTGTGTTCCCCAACCGTTAATATATGTTTCTAGATGTGACATTAGGGACTGTTGGCGCTGATTTCACCGCGAACTTAAAACAAAGAGAAGTTTCCAATCCGGCTGTAGGATCGATGTGGGGTTCACTCCTGCCCCCTTAGCCTTCGCTCCCGGAGGGGGCGGGGGGGCGAGGGCTTCCCACGGGGTGAGACGGAGTGACAAGTGTGGCGCGAGGGCGGCCTCCGAGCGGCTCGACCTCCGCGGGGCGTTGCCGAGGGATCGGGTCGACGGAGGGCGCCCGGGCCCCGAGCGAGCACGGATGCTTCGTGTGAGACGGAATAAGAACTGGTGGAAAAATGAGTATATGGCGATTAAACTAGCCAACAACCGATCCCTTTCCTTAGGCCCGTACCCGGGTATTTATAGGAATACAAGGGGTCAGAGGGGCTGATTTACAATGTGGTACATGGTAGGTAGGAGAGCACACGCTTACAACTGGGCCCTCACAAGGGCAAGCTAGTAACTATTCATACAAGGTCAGTGCGGGAAATACACGTATGGCTTTTCCCCGCCTGGGGGCGTAGGGTTTCCTCATGCGAGCCGCCGGTTCCGTGCACCTGCGAAGGGGGCGGTTCCGGAGGGGGCCCCTCCGCTGGCCTTCCCTGCTGCTTGGGCTCGCGCTGCTTGGGGAGACCCCTTCGCTGGCGCTCCCCGTCGCATAAGGAGCCGCCTTGCTCGGCGGCTTCGATTGCCGACTTCGGGGGCCACCCTTGACGGAGGGGTGAAGCTTCGCCGTTCGTGTCTTCGCGAAGGGTCCTCCACTTGCTGATCCTGTGAGACTTCACAACTTGTTAACGGAGATTAATTCTTGGCCCCCCGTAGTGAGGCTGCAGGGGCCGGGGGCTGGCGGTCGCCCTCCCCCAACAGCAGCCCCTCGACGGTCCTGGTTCCCTCAAGGGGGCGGAGGCGTAAAAAACGTCCTTCCGGAGGGTCTCGTGCGGGTGGCGTGTTTGCCACCCCATGGGCCCTTGCCAGCGGCGTCCCCGGCTGCTCGTGGGCCTCGCGGAGGTGGGCCTCGGCCCTCTTGCTCCTCCTGCGTGCTAGGGTTTGGTAGCACTTGGACGGACCCTGTTGGTTGGTTTGAGGGTGACGCGGATCGGGGTGGGCTGTGTTTGTTTAGGTGGTACGGATGCCGTTCGTTTGCCCGCGTGGGGCGGATCGGAGGGCTGGCGTTGTTTTGGGATCCGGGCCGCGATCTTCGGGGGTTCGCGGCTGCGTCCCGTGCACGCCCCCTCCCCCGCTCTGGCCTATAAATATGTACGGTTGGTGGGGGTTAGGGTTTGTGCTCTCCTCTCGCTTTCACGCTCTCGCTTTCGCCTGCTGCTTCCACGCTCTCGCTTTCTCCGCTGCGCGGCCCTAGGTCCGCGTGCTGTTTTAGCGGAGGTTGCTTTTTCTTGCTTGACTGCGGAGGGTCCTTCGATGGCTCGTACCAAGGAGACCATGAGGCCCAAGACTGTCGTCGAGTGCTTCGAGTTCCCTCGGAGCAAGAGCACCGACAGATCCCTGAAGAAGTTCCAGAAGGAGCACGAGTTCTTCCACAAGAAGCGCTTCCGCGCTTCGGAGGGCGAGACGGTGCCACGCCCGAAGCCTGGCGAGGTCATCGTTTTCGAGGAGTTCTTCCACGCGGGGCTTCGCTTCCCCGTGTGTGAATTTGTGCTGGGGGTGTTGCGGAGGTTTAACCTCCGCTTCCACCAGCTCACGGCGTCATGCTTCCCGCATCTTATGACGTATGCATGGGCGTGCCGCTCCGTCGGGCTGGAGCCAACGGTGGATGGTTTCATCGGAGCCCACACCGTGCACTACCAGCCTCGCACCGTCAAGACAACGGAGGAGGAGGTCTTTGGCGCCCAATACGGCGTGTGCAGCTTCATCCCTCACGGTGGGGTGGAGGCCCGCTTGTGGCGCGCCGGAGCAAGTGGGGCGCGGATGGCTGGACCACTGGTTCTACTACCGTTGGAGGGGCGCGGAGGGGCTCTACGGCGACCCGGAGTCCCTCTCTATCGCGAAGGTGAAACCGGTGAAGACGGCGGAGGCGACAAGGGAGCTGGACGCCCTCCGCACCATGTCCCGCCACGTCTGCGCGCGGGACTTGGTGGAGGAGTTCGCCGCGGCACAGGTGTAGGTGCTGTGGTCGGGGGTGCCCTCCGTTGAGGTTGCAGACTCGGTGAGTACGCCCCCAGGGGCTGAAGGCGTTGAGGATTGACCTCGAAGGTTTGGCCCGAGCCGCTTGAGGCGGCGAAGGGCGATAAGGGGAGTTCGGCCGGCTGGTGATGGTGGAGGCCACCGCCTGCTCCGACTTTCTCATCGGAAAGTTGGAGTCTTCGAGATCCGGCGGATCCGCGCCCCCTTGCCGACCGCCGGGTGAACCGGTCTTCGACCGCTTGGAGTCGAGTGCGAGGATCGGCCGGCCGAGGCCGACGCCGCCATGGACGTGGGGGAAGAAGAAGTGGGGGTCCACAAGGCCAAGATGCTGCGTCGGCCGCGACGTCCGAGCCTCCGGCGAAGCGAGGGCGCTTGTCCTCCGCCCCCACTCGTCGCTCGGAGGGGGCGGGTTCTTCTGCGGGGGCCGGAGGGTCTCGAGTGGCTGACCTCGGCTGCTTTCTCATCTCCGATGATGAGGACGAGGCGGAAGACGCGGAGGTGGCCGAGGAGGCGGACGTGGAGGAGGCCTCCGACGACGGCTCCGACTACGAGGAGCTTGAGGAGGAGAGGGGCCGTGATGGCGGACCCTCCGGAAGAAGAGGAGGAGGAGGCCGACGAAGATGACGGGCGGCGAAGGTGGTGCGGCGCGGAGTGGATCCGCCGTGGCCCGCCGCATGAGTACGCGGGTGCCCCGCCCTTATCGGCGATGCCATGTGTGGGCGGGGGGTGAAATTTTGGACGACCCTCCGGAGGCTCCCTTCGGTAGTGGAAAGGCGCTCTGGGGGAGCGGAGGTCCCTCCACGCTGCCTTATGTGGCAGAGACGATCGGCGTCGATGACGTCGACGTGGAGCTGCACACGGGCGCGGACCTCCGCGACACCCCCTTCGCGAGCTCGGAGGTCGAGCGGAGGCTTATTGGCCACGTCTTTGACCGCGTGCGCCTGCCGGAGGCGGAGATGCAGGTGGCGAACCGCTCCCTCCCCGACATCCATGAGGATATCAAGGTGAAGACGGCGGAGCTGCTGGTGCTGACGCGAGGGGCGGCCATCCGCGAGGGCTGGGACTTCGTCGATCACGCGGACGCCATGAGAAAGGCCTCTAGCGAGCTCAAGGAGAGCCGGCGGGAGGCCCAGAAGTTTAAGGCGGCCGCCAACGAGGCGGAGCGCCTCCGGAGGGAGGTGACCGACCTCAAGGAGGGAGCGAAGGTTCTCCGGCGGGAGAATGAGCGCCTGCAGGCGGAGGCGCGGGAGGCCCGTGAAGCGCGGGATGCGGAGGTGGCGGCCTCGGCGACGAAGCTCAACGAGCTGGAGTTGTCGTGGTATGCGGAGGCGGAGGCCTTCAAGGGGGCCCTCGACGCTTTCCTGGGTGAAGTCGGGGCCGCCCCTTCGTGCGTTGCTTAGAACCCGCACCCCGCGCTTGTGGGCGCCTGGATGCGGCGGGAGGTGGGGGAGTTACCGAAGATGGTGGCTTATTTGCGGACTTCGGAGCGATGCTGGCTGCCGTCGCCTTCGGGGGGCCCTCCGCCATCTAGAGTGCGCGCACCGGAGACGTGGGACCCGGGCTGCTCACTTCCCTAGCCCCGACGGTCGGGGCCTCGCGAGGAGGAGCGGGACGTGAAGCGCTTCCACGAGCCCCGCCTTCATCAAGCGCCACAGTACGAGGGCGGGGCGGGAGGCGGCCCTTGACTTTGCGAAGGCTGATCTCGCGGGGGAAGGTTGGTTACTTTCTTGCCTACTTGTTGTTTGTTTGTTTCTTTTGCTCTTCGTTTGTTTTTGCTTGAGTGTCTTACATCTTTGGTTTGGTGTTAAAGGTCGCCGCTGCCGCTGCTCCGGGCGGAGGGGGCTCCAGGCTGCTCCGGAAGAGGTCCAGGACGCCGGGCGGGTTGAGGTGCCGGGGCCGCCGCGGGCGACTCCGGTACCTCCGCCGCGGGCTGGGGGAGACCGCTGCCCCAGCCTCCGCGGCATCCGCCTCCGAAGCCATCGCTTCCCCCGACTCCCCGTCCCTCGCCGATCGACGCCTCTGCCTCCGCCGTGCCTTCGAGACCGTGCCGGCCCCGATGCGGGGAGGTGGTCTAGGGCTTCTTAGGCTTTCCGGGGTTCCCCCTTTTTGAAATGTTGCCCGTACTTTGTCAAACCTGTGGCCCTCGGGCTTCTTGTTGAATGGTGAATTAATGGTTTTGGTACCTTCGCTGTTTCTCGCTCTTAATGGTTTATTTTGGCTGTGTTTTTTTTCTTTTGCGGTTGGTTATTGTTGGAGGAGGGGGGGGCTGACAGTGCTCTTTGGTTGACTATGTTGGCCGCGCAGGTACCCGGGGGGCCTGCGCGGAGGGTTCTCAACGTGGTCCCGCTGATGATGAATCGCCAGGATGTGTTTATCTCGGGGGAGACTTGGGTTCATGCTATGCAGCGATTTACTAGGTTGCCCTTCGAGCGGTTTTGGTGGGGCAGGGTTCGGAAGTATGATATAGCCAATCAGGCTTCGGAGGCCTTCTGGCGGTCTCATGATTTGACGAGCCGCCAAGTGGAGCGGGTCCTCTTCGGAGCTGGCCCTAGTGCGGCTGTGGTGGAAGATGACATCGAGGACGACGAGGCCGTGGCCATTGCGCTTGGCCACGCCGCTTGCTGGGTCGACCGCGGAGGCCAAGTTGTTGTTCCAAAGCAGGAGGAGGTTGGCTTCGAGTGGAGCGACATGCGGAGGGTCTACCGGCATCGGGTGTTGAGCGGTGACCTCCCGCTTGTTCTGTCGGAACCTTCAATACCGGAGGCCACCTTTCCTGCTGACGAGCCGTTGGAGGTGGAGGTGGTTGATGTGGAAGCCTTTGTGGAGCGTGTTGCGAAGGTGTTAGTTAGGGCTGTTTTGCATGGCGTTGTAACTTCTGTAGCTGAGGAGGTGTGTGCGGAGGTTCAAGAACTTTCTTGCCCACGGAGGGCTATGTAACTTTGCCGTTGTGTTAACGGATGTGTAATATATTTGCGAAGGGTCATTTTAATAGGTGTGATGTATTCGTGAGACTCGCGCGTTGCGAAGGTAGCCGCGTGAAACAGCGGCGTCCCCTATTTCTCTTAGTGCGAGGCTCGCGCGTTGCGAAGGTAGCCGCGTGAAACAGCGGCGTCCCCTATTTCTCTTAGTGCGAGACTCGCGCGTTGCGAAGGTAGCCACGTGAAACAGCGGCGTCCCCTATTTCTCTTAGTGCGAGACTCGTTGCGTTGCGTGGAGGTAGCGCGTGAAGTGAAGCGGCGTCCCTATTTCTCTTAGTGCGAGGCTGTGGCGTTGCGGTAGCGCGTGAAACAGCGGCGTCCCCTATTTCTCTTAGTGCGAGACTCGCGCGTTGCGAAGGTAGCCGCGTGAAACAGCGGCGTCCCCTATTTCTCTTAGTGCGAGACTCGCGCGTTGCGGAGGTAGCCGCGTGAAACAGCGGCGTCCCCTATTTCTCTTAGTGCGAGACTTGCGCGTTGCGGAGGTAGCCGCGTGAAACAGCGGCGTCCCCTATTTTTCTTTGGTGCGAGGCTCGCATGTTTTCGAAGGTTTGCTTGACCAATAGTACTCGTTACTCTTTATTACTTGATTTTGTTACAAAGTTCTTTTGGGGACGCGGAGGCTCCCTCTTGGGCCACAGGGTTCCCTGTTGAAGCTCGCTGTTGCTGCGGGGATGTGCCCTTGTGTTTTTGCGAGGTCACGATCCGTCATCCAGAGACTTGGGTGAGCAAGGTCCCTGGCGCGAATTGGAACTCTTGCGGAGGTGGCTTCGGTGGGCGGGTCCCTGCGCCTTGTGCCAGCCTACCCTCGTTGAATGGCGGTCGTTCGGGTTGTCGCAGTTGCGCCACCTTTTCGCGTTCGTGTTCAGGGCTGCGCCCTTCCCCCCTCCGGAACTTTGATTCCTTTGGTGGAGTTGCCCCAGGGAGAATGTTACATTCTCCATTGTGGTATCTCCTTCGTAGGGGTCTCTGCTCCGGGTTGGCCGCGTTATGCGCGAGGGTTCCTTGAGCTTTTGCGAGGTGCTCCTGGGCAGCTGGCGTATGTGGTTGCGGAGGACCGAAATGCTCTAGTTTGTCTGCATTTGGTCTTTGTTGGTTTGCGGAGATTTGGATGTTTCGCAGCCTCGGGGGCGCCTGTAGCGCTATTGCTCTTCATTGCGCTTCGCGGTCTACCTCGGGGGGTTTGGGCTGGTTTACATTTTCCATTGTGGTGCCTTCGCTGGACTAGGAGATTGGGGCCTTCGGAGGTATCCTGGCATCTGCCCTGTAGGACCGGGGCTTGGCTCGAGGGGGTGGCATGGTGGTGTGTGTGGCCGATGGCTACTCTCTTCCTAACACGGAACTCGTGGGGGGGGTTTGGTTTTATAGTGCTCGTGGGGGTTGCTTCTGCGGGCGCGGGTTTAATGTTAGGTGTATGTCATAAGTGTTTGGTGTGGTTATGGCTTGTCCGGCGAAGGTCTTGCCCTGGGTAGGTGGTATCTTGGAGTGGTGGTGGGAGTTAAGGCTGTACGGCGGAGGTCTTGTCCTTGGTAGGTGGAATCCTGGGGTGGTGGTGGTAAAGGCTGTACGGCGGAGGTCTTGTCCTTGGTGGGTGGTGTACTGGGGTGGTGGTAATTAAGGCTGTACGGCGGAGGTCTTGTCCTTGGTGGGTGGTGTACTGGGGTGGTGGTATTCAAGGCTGTACGGCGGAGGTCTTGTCCTTGGTAGGTGGTGGCGCTTGTAATGATGGGCGCCCGGCGAAGGTACCTGGGTTTCTTTCTTTGTTATGCCTCCGTGCTGCTCGTTATTCGGAGGACGTTGGATGCTCTCGCCGCGAGCCCCTGGCGGAGGTGCCAGGGTGCCCGTCTTTTGTGCGCCTCCGCGCGACTCATACTCGGAGGGCGCGGGGCGACTTCATTGCGAGCCCCGGGCGGAGGGTGCCGGGTGTGCCGTCTTTGTGCGCCTCCGCGCGACTCATGCTCGGAGGGCGCGGGGCGGCTTCATTGCGAGCCCCTGGCGGAGGTGCCAGGGTGCCCGTCTTTTGTGCGCCTCCGCGCGACTCATACTCGGAGGGCGCGGGGCGGCTTCATTGCGAGCCCCTGGCGGAGGTGCCAGGGTGCCCGACTTGGCATGAATTAAAATGAGTTTTTATTGGTTTGACCGAGCCGGGGGTGCAGCCTTGCGCTGCCCCCCCGAGCGTGGGCAATCCCAGTTACCTTCGCGCTGATGAGGGCTGGGTGACATCAGCCAGCCCCTTTCAGTGCCATACTTGAGTTGCACCTTTCTCCGATAAGGGGGGAACTATCCTGCATGTATTAGATATTGGTGCTGCCTCATTAAAAAACCTTGCGCCCCTTCACAAGGAAAAAGAGTGCAGCCCGTATTGTTCATGGTAAAACGAGCGGAGCCCCCTACAACTCGCGAGTGCCTGGTACATTGCACCGCTAGGGGTAGTACTTGCGGAGGTCGTCGACGTTCCATGTGTGGGGGATATCATGGCCTTCGAGGTCTTGCAGGTGGAATGAGCCGGGTCTTGTGCTTTTCGTGATGAGGTACGGGCCCGTCCATTTGGCAATGAACTTGCCAGCCATCTTCGCGTTCTGCTTCCTGATCAGGACAAAGTCTCCAACGGAGATCGTGCGGAGGCTGAGCTTCTTGTTCCTCCATCTTGTGGTCTCCTCCTGGTATGCGCGGAGGTTGAGGACGGCCATGTTTCTTGCTTCTTCGAGGAGGTCCTTCGCAAGTGCCTCATCTTCTGGGGGGGCTTCGCTGGTGACCCTTGGCGATGCATGCTTTAGCTCTTCTGGGAGGACGGCCTCTTCTCCGAACAAAAGCTTGAAGGGCGTGAATTTGGTTGCGCGGCTCTCGGAGGTGTTGTGTGACCACACCACCGGAGTGAGCTCCTCCGCCCATTTTCCTCTTGGCTTCGCGTGGACCTTTGCGCTGATACCCTGCAAGATTATGCCGTTGGCTCTTTCAACGAGCCCGTTAGATTGGGGGTGCCTTACGGAGGCGAAGTGTATTTTGGTGCCTATTTGATGGCAAAATTGCTTGAAGCCTTCGCTGTCGAACTGGGTGCCATTATCAACTGTTATGCTCCGCGGGGTTCCGAAGCGACAGACGATCTGCTGCCAGAAGAACTTTTGTACCGAGTGAGAGGTTATGCTTGCGAGAGGGCGGGCTTCGATCCATTTGGTGAAGTATTCGACTGCCACCACTGCATAGCGGAGGTTCCCCGGAGCCGGCGGCATCGGTCCGATGAGGTCTATCGCCCATCGCTGAAGGGGCCAGGTGGGACAGATGAGGGTTGTCGGAGCCCCTGGCCTATTGGAGTGGTGTCTTGTCGGTGGCACCCTTCGTAGTGCGACCAGGTGCATTGCGTCGTTGAGTGCGGTGGGCCAATAGAAACCCTGCTGAACACCTTTCCCACTAGCGCTCGGGGCCGTTGTGCGGCCGCGGATGCCTTCGTGTACCTCCGCTAGGATGGCGCGCCTTCGCCGGTAGATATGCACTTTAGCCATGGGGTGGTTCTGAGGCACGCTTTGTACGGCTTGTTGTCGACTAGATGGTAGCCTCGGACCTTCTGCTCAACCCTCTTTTGTTCTTCCTTA
Organism: Hyparrhenia diplandra; assembly: GCA_015847255.1. Taxonomy (NCBI): domain Eukaryota; kingdom Viridiplantae; phylum Streptophyta; class Magnoliopsida; order Poales; family Poaceae; genus Hyparrhenia; species Hyparrhenia diplandra. The sequence goes on from JADLZK010012705.1 coordinate 46,742, forward strand.
GGCGTGGCTCAAGTGGCCTCGATGAATGCTATGATCGGGGCTCTCAATCTTATTTGTGGATGGTGCTGACCCATTTCGGAGGTGGGTCATTTCCTTGGATCGCGGGGCTACGTAGCACTTCGAAGAAGACGTCCGTGGGAGTGGCTCCCACTCGACGCGACCTCGCGAGTTCGTCGGCTTCGCCGTTGTCCCTGCTAGATATGGTCTTGGTTGTGACGCCGAGAAAGGAGGCCTCCGTCTTCCTTAGCCTTGCCGGGTATTTTTGCGGCTACGGGTGCTTGGCTCGTTGTCCTTCTCGGCTTGTTTCGAGACCAGCTCGAATCAGTTTTGATGATAGCCCTTCGCTACCGACATGGCCCGGAGCTTGTTTAGTGCCGTGAGCACCGCCTCGTGATTCCCCGTGTTGTTTGTGCACTGGAACTCTAGCCCGGCATATCTCGGCTGACTCCGGAGGGTGAAGTGATGATGGCCGCGATGCCCGCTCCACGTGCCCCCCAAGCTCCGTCGGTGTATGTCGTCCATATCGGGTCCAAGTTCTTTGCCTGGTTGAATGTGTCCGGGGTCCGGTCTGCGAGGAAATCTGCGAGGGCCCGGGACTTGATGGCTGTTCTCGCCGACGAACCTGATTGCGTGATCTCCGATCTCGGGCCGCCCACTTCGCTATTCTCGCCCACCGACTCGGGGTTCCCGAATATGTTGTCAAGGGGAAAGCTCAAGGTATGGTGATCTCATGTGCTTGGAAGTAGTGCTTAAGTTTTCTCGCTGCCATGACCCACTGCGCAGAGGCCACCTTTTCCAGCTCTGTGTAATTTAGCTTGGGCCCTTCGAGGGTTTCAGAGACATAGTAGATGGGGACCTGCCTGGACTGGTGCCCTTCGTCCACTTCCTTGATGAGCACCGCGCTGACGGCATGAGGCGATGCAGCGACATAGAGAAGGAGCCCTTCGCCGGGTTCCGGAGTTGCTAGGGTGGTGAGATTTGCGAGGTACCGCTTGAGGTCTTCGAAGGCTTCTTGTTGCGGGGGTCCCCGGTTGAACAGCTCGTGCCCTTGAGCGCCCGGAAGAATGGTAGCCCGCGCCGCCGGATCTCGAAATGAACTCGCCGTGGCAGCGAGGCGTCCTGCAAGCCTTTGGACCGATTTTCTGTTCTTCGGAGGCTCCATCGCGGTGATCGCGGTGATCTTCGAGGGGTTGGCCTCGATGCCTTTAACTGACACGAGGCAGCCAAGCAACTTGCCCTTGCTTACCCCGAACACGCACTTGGCGGGATTGAGCTTTAGCCTAGCCTCGCGGAGCTTGTGAAAGGTTCTTTGGAGGTCATATGTGGTCTTCCTTTAGCTTACTCTGGACTTCCAAGTCATCAACATAGGCTGAGATGGCACTATCATCCCTGAACACCTCCGCTGTCATACGTGCAAAGGATGAGCTGGCGTTGCGGAGGCCCTCGGCCATTCTTCTGAAGTAGTAGGTTCCGAAGGGGGTTATAAAGCTGGTCTTTTCCTCGTCTGCCTGATTCATCCAGATTTGGTGATACCCAGAGAAACAATCCAAGAGTGATAATCTCTCGCACCCCGCGGCCGCGTCGACTAGGGAGCGGGGAGTCATCCTTCGGGCACGCTTTGTTGAGACCGGTGAAGTCTACACACATCCTCCATCCGACGGGCTCCGCTGCGTCTTTGCCGAGGCCACGTCAAAGGTGATGTTTTCTGATCGGTGGATGGGCTCTTTCCCGAAAGAGACTGGTAGGGTGATTTTTCCGATGGTCCCTACTTGCTGGCCTCCGAAGTCGAAGAGGGGGTTGCGGGTGGTTGCAAAGATGTTCTGTCGAGGCCCATCTTGTCGAAGGTGGATGCGAACAAGATGTCTGCGGAGCTGCCCGTGTCTACTAGGATTCTGGTAACTGTCCAGCCTCCGATGTTGGTGTCAATGACCATTGCATCGGTGTGAGGGTAATCTTTGAGCTTCATGTCGCTAGCGTTGAAGGTGATCGGAATATGGGACCAGCGGCTGTTTCTGTGGGGCCCCTCCACACCGACATGATGGACCCTCCGATAGTGCTCCTTTCGCTGTCGTTTGTTGCCGTGGTCTTTGTTGGAGCCTCCTGTGATAGCGAGGATGACTCCGTAAGATGAGTTGGGCTTGCTGACGATTGTCTGGATTTCTTGCTTGACTGGCTGTTGCTGGGTCGAAGGTGGTGCGGGCAGCGGAGGTGGAGGTGGTAGGGCTTGGTTATGGTAGTTTGGTTGCGGAGGTTCTGGGGGGTGTGAGACTGTGTACTCTTGCTGGTAGTGGCGTGGCTGGTGCTGGCTGAAGGTGCTAGTGTGGAAAGCTGGGTAGTGGAAGCCTGGGTGTGCGGGGGTTCCGTAGTCGAAGGGAGTGAAAGTGTAGTGGTTGGAGTGGGTGTTTGCTGGTTTCCTTGTGTGATTGACTTGCCTCTGGGAGTTTTGCGGCTAGCTCTCGTCCATCGCCTCTTTCCCCTTGGCGAAATATGGGCATTGTTTGGTGTAGTGGCCTTTGCCCTCTCTGCAGTAGTGGCAGTAGGGTTGCTTTTGCGGAGGCCTCGTGTTGGTGTCCGGGTTTGGTCTGGGGGTTCTTGGTGGGTAGTTTTGCCTCGGGGGTGGTTGGTGGGTTTTTTGCTCTGGCGGGGGGTTATTGGCGATGGTGCCGACTCTGACGGCCTCCGGTCTTGGGTAGTTGTCTGTGCGTGGTGGGCGTTGTGCTTGGTACTGATTTGGCGGAGGTCGGAAAGCCTCTATCTTTGCTTTGTGGCTGTTATCGGCTCTGCAGTACTTGTCCATTATCTCGTGTAGCTCTGCTAGGGTTTTCGGCTGCCTCCGCTCGATCTTTGAGTGGCATGGACCTAGGGCGGATACAGGAGACCACCGCCATGATAACGCCCGTCGGAGACCCCTCGGTTCTCGCCTTGGTTTGGAGAAACCTCCACCGCCACTCTTGTAGGGGCTCGTTTGGCTTCTGCACCACGTTCAGCAGCTCTGTGCTGTTGATGAGTTCGGAGTCGACTCCCTTGAAGTTTGCTCGGAGGGCGTCTCGAAGGTCGGACCAGCTTCGGATTGAGTTCGGGGGCAACGTGCAGTACCATGACTGGGCGACTCCTCTTGCGATGATCACAAATGATTTGGCCATTGTGTAATGGTCTCCTCCCGCCGCTTCCACGGCGGCCGTCAGAGCTCATAACAAAGCGCCCTGGGGTCGGAGGTCCCGTTGTATCTTGGCAAGTGTTGGTGGCAGTATGCCGGGGCCACTCCGCGATCTGGAGTGCGTAGGAGAGTGGGGATTTGGGATCGTAGTGATGACTCTGTGGAGGCTGCTGGGCGTGGCGCCCGCAGCCGTCTTCGATGTGGCCGCTAGGGTATAGCCGACTTATCGCGAAGGGTTGAGGACCTAATGGGTATTGCGATGGTGGTTGATTGTTTTGCGCGGTGGTGGGGTTGGCGGAGGCGGGGCTTGCCCGAGCGAGGGCCGTGGATGATCCCGGGGTTGCGGCTGCCCTCGCCACGACTCCTGCACTGCCTCAAGGCCGTTGGTTGATCCATGCTAACTCGGTCCCTGGCGGCCTCGGCTTTGTTCCCCTGGCGTCGCAGCGGCGCCTCCGATCCGGGGCTGCGGCGGCCTTCTCTTTTCGCGATCCGGGCTTGTAGGGCTTCAGAGCTTGCTCCCCTTGCTCGGTTTCCTCCTCTTCATCTTCGTAGCGCTCTCAAGGAGCCCTTCGAGAGGATCTGCGGGGTTTGCTCGGGTCGGAGACCTCTCGCGCCACCGGTTCTTTGGACCACCGCCCCTCGGCCTAGCGGAGCACCTCCTTCTTTGGGCGGGTGGGCCTTCTTCCTCGGTGACCTCCGATGCTCGGGACGACAGGAGGGTCGAGATGACGGGTCCCCTCGCTCCCTGCTGGCCCGGCGCGAGAGCTACTAGGCCGCGCGGTGACCGCTTGCCGACCGCTTGATGGGTCCGATCTGCAGGGGTACCCCTCGGGGTGGGGTTGCTCCGTTGCGGCGCGGGGCATCCGGGCGAAAGTGAGCGGCATGGCTTTGGGCTTTTTGTGTCGTTCCCCACGGACCGGCGCCAAGCGTGGGGTTCCTCCCGCCCCTTAGCCTTCGCTCCCGGAGGAGGGGAAAGGGGCGAGGGCCCCACGGGGTGAGGCGAGTGACAAGTGTGGCGCGAGGCGGCCTCCGCGCGCTCGACCTCGGGCGCTGTCGAGGATCGGGTCGATCGGAGGGCGTCCCGGCCCCCGAAGCGAACGGATGCTTCGCGTGAGACGGAATAAGAACGGGTGGAAAAATGAGTAAATGGCGATTAAACGGCCAACAACCGATCCCTTTCCTTAGGCCCGTACCAGTATTTATTTATAGGAATACAAGGGGTCGGAGGGGCTGATTTACAATTTGGTACATGGTAGGTAGGAGAGCACACGCTTACAACCGGGCCCTCACAAGGGCAAGCTAGTAACTATTCATACAAGGTCGAAGACGGAAATACACGTATGGCTTTTCCCGCTGGGGGCGTAGGGTTTCCTCATGCGAGCCGCCGGTTCCGTGCACCTGCGGAGGGGCGGTTCGGAGGGCCCCTCCGCTGGCCTTCCCTTTTTGCTTGGGCTCGCTGCTTGGGGAGACCCCTTCGCTGGCGCTCCCCCCGTCGCATAAGGAGCCGCCTTGCTCCCGGCTTCGATTGCCGACCTCGGGGGCCACCCTTGATGGAGGGGTGAAGCTTCGCCGTTCGTGTTTTCGCGGAGGGTCCTCCGCTTGCTGATCTGCGAGACTTCACAACTTGTTAACGGAGATTAATCCTTGGCCCCCCATAGTGATACTGCGCGGGCTGCTTAGGGGCTGGCGAGGGTCGCCCTCCACAACAATCGAGCTAGACTTTTTCACGGTTGTGGAATCAAATGCCTCACCATAGAGAACCTAAATTTGAACAAATGGACCATTAGAGAGTTTTTCTAAGAATCACTTATCATTGGCCTCAAAGTAGCACTTGTTTAGAGTGAAATCTTGGAATTCCGTCGAAAATCTCTATGTCGACCTACGTACCGAAACAAGAAGGGGAACAACATGAAAGGTACATAGGAAGTTAGGGTGGATGGGTTAGATGATGGTAGGATCAATTACATTGCATTCCCCAACCGATTAATATATGTTTTCGGATGTGACATTAGGGATTGGCGGGCGCTGATTTCACCACGAACTTAAAGCAAAAGAGAAGTTTCCAATCCGGCTATAGGATCGAATTTGGACCTTTTTCACGGTTGTGGAATCAAATACCTCACCCTAGTAGAGAACATAAATTTGAACAAGTGGACCATTAGAGAGTTTTTCTAAGAACCACTTGTCATAGGCCTCAAAGTAGCACTTGTTTAGAGTGAAATCTTGGAATTAGTCAAAAATCTCTATGTCGACCTACGCATACCGAAACAAGAAGGGGAACAACACGAAACATACTGAGAGAGGAAGTTAGGGTGGATGGGTTAGATGATGGTAGGATCAATTACATTGCGTTCCCCAAACCGTTAATATATGTTTCTAGATGTGACATTAGGGATCTGCCGGCGCTGATTTCACCGCGAACTCAAAACAAAGAGAAGTTTCCAATCCAGCTATAGGATCGATTTGGACCTTTTCACGGTTGTGGAATCAAATGCCTCACCCTAGAGAACATAAATTTGAACAAGTGGACCATTAGAGAGTTTTTCTAAGAATCACTTGTCATAGGCCTCAAAGTAGCACTTGTTTAGAGTGAAATCTTGGAATTCCGTCAAAAAATTCTATGTCGACCTACGTCACGAAACAAGAAGGGGAACAACATGAAAGGTACATAGGAAGTTAGGGTGGATGGGTTAGATGATGGTAGGATCAATTACATTGCATTCCCCCAACCGTTAATATATGTTTCTAGATGTGACATTAGGGACTCGCCGGGCGCTGATTTCAGCCTTGAACTCAAAACAAAGAGAAGTTTCCAATCCGGCAATAGAATCAAGCTAGACTTTCTCGCGGTTGTGGAATCAAATGGATCACCCTAGAGAACCTAAATTTGAACAATTGGACCATTACAGAGTTTTCCCAAGAATCACTTGTCATAGGCCTCAAAGTAGCACTTGTTTAGAGTGAAATCTTTGAATTCCATCGAAATCTACATTATGTCGACATGCGTCATAGAAACAAGAAGGGGAACGACACGAAAGGTAAATTGGAAGTTAGGGTGGATAGGTTAGATGATGGTAGGATCAATTACGTTGCGTTCCCCAACCGTTAGTATATGTTTCTGGTTGTGACATTAGGCACTGCTGGCGCTGATTTCAGCGCAAACTCAAAACAAAGAGAAGTTTCCAATCCGGCTATAGGATCGAGCTAGACTTTTTCGCGGTTGTGGAATCAAATGCCTCACCCTAGAGAACCTAAATTTGAAGAAGTGGACCATTAGAGAGTTTTTCTAAGAATCACTTGTCATAGGCCTCAAAGTAGCACTTGTTTAGAGCGAAATCTTGGAATTCGTCGAAAATCTCTCTATGTCGACCTACATACTGAAACAAGAAGGGGAACAACACGAAAGGTACAAAGGAAGTTAGGGTGGATGGGTTAGATGATAGTAGGATCAATTACATTCGTTCCCCAACCGTTAATATGTGTTTCTAGATGTGACATTAGGGGCTTGGGCGCTGATTTCACCGCGAACTTAAAACAAAGAGATGTTTCCAATCCGGCTATAGGATCGAGCTGGACCTTTTCACGGTTGTGGAATCAAATGCCTCACCCTAGAGAACATAAATTTGAACAAGTGGACCATTAGAGAGTTTTTCTAAGAACCACTTATCATAGGCCTCAAAGTAGCACTTGTTTAGAGTGAAATCTTGGAATTAGTCAAAAATCTCTATGTCGACCTACGCATCCGAAACAAGAAGGGGAACAACACGAAAGGTACAAAGGAAGTTAGGGTGGATGTGTTAGATGATGGTTGGATCAATTACATTGCGTTCCCCAACCGTTAATATATGTTTCTAGATGTGACATTAGTGACTGGTGGCTGATTTCACCGCATGAACTAAAAACAAAGAGAAGTTTCCAATCCAGCTATAGGATCGAGTTGGACCTTTTCACGGTTGTGGAATCAAATACCTCACCCTAGTAGAGAACATAAATTTGAACAAGTGGACCATTAGAGAGTTTTTCTAAGAACCACTTGTCATAGGCCTCAAAGTAGCACTTGTTTAGAGTGAAATCTTGGAATTCGTCAAAAATCTCTATAATGGAGCCTACATCTTGCAGAAACAAGAAGGGAACAACACAGAAACATACATAGGAAGTTAGGGTGGATGGGTTAGATGATGGTAGGATCAATTACATTGCGTTCCCCAACCGTTAATATATGTTTCTAGATGTGACATTAGGGACTGCTGGCGCTGATTTCACCGCGAACTCAAAACAAAGAGAAGTTTCCAATCCAGCTATAGGATCGAGCTGGACCTTTTCACGGTTGTGGAATCAAATGCCTCACCCTAGAGAACATAAATTTGAACAAGTGGACCATTAGAGAGTTTTTCTAAGAATCACTTGTCATAGGCCTCAAAGTAGCACTTGTTTAGAGTGAAATCTTGGAATTCCGTCAAAAAATTCTATGTCGACCTACGTACCGAAACAAGAAGGGGAACAACATGAAAGGTACATAGGAAGTTAGGGTGGATGGGTTAGATGATGGTAGGATCAATTACATTGCATTCCCCAACCGTTAATATATGTTTCTAGATGTGACATTAGGGACTGCTGGCGCTGATTTCAGCGCGAACTCAAAACAAAGAGAAGTTTCCAATCCGGCAATAGAATCAAGCTAGACTTTCTCGCGGTTGTGGAATCAAATGGATCACCCTAGAGAACCTAAATTTGAACAATTGGACCATTACAGAGTTTTCCCAAGAATCACTTGTCATAGGCCTCAAAGTAGCACTTGTTTAGAGTGAAATCTTTGAATTCCATCGAAATCTCTGTGTCGACATACCTACCGAAACAAGAAGGGGAACGACACGAAAGGTAAATTGGAAGTTAGGGTGGATAGGTTAGATGATGGTAGGATCAATTACGTTGCGTTCCCCAACCGTTAGTATATGTTTCTGGTTGTGACATTAGGCACTGCGGGCGCTGATTTCAGCGCAAACTCAAAACAAAGAGAAGTTTCCAATCCGGCTATAGGATCGAGCTAGACTTTTTCGCGGTTGTGGAATCAAATGCCTCACCCTAGAGAACCTAAATTTGAAGAAGTGGACCATTAGAGAGTTTTTCTAAGAATCACTTGTCATAGGCCTCAAAGTAGCACTTGTTTAGAGCGAAATCTTGGAATTCCGTCGAAAATCTCTATGTCGACCTACATACTGAAACAAGAAGGGGAACAACACGAAAGGTACATAGGAAGTTAGGGTGGATGGGTTAGATGATAGTAGGATCAATTACATTGCGTTCCCCAACCGTTAATATGTGTTTCTAGATGTGACATTAGGGATCTTTGGCGCTGATTTCACCTTGAACTTAAAACAAAGAGATGTTTCCAATCCGGCTATAGGATCGAAGCTGGACCTTTTCACGGTTGTGGAATCAAATGCCTCACCCTAGAGAACATAAATTTGAACAAGTGGACCATTAGAGAGTTTTTCTAAGAACCACTTATCATAGGCCTCAAAGTAGCACTTGTTTAGAGTGAAATCTTGGAATTCCGTCAAAAATCTCTATGTCGACCTACGTCATAGAAACAAGAAGGGAACAACACGAAAGGTACAAAGGAAGTTAGGGTGGATGTGTTAGATGATGGTAGGATCAATTACATTGCGTTCCCCAACCGTTAATATATGTTTCTAGATGTGACATTAGTGACTCCTGGCGCTGATTTCACCGCGAACTAAAAACAAAGAGAAGTTTCCAATCCAGCTATAGGATCGAGTTGGACCTTTTCACGGTTGTGGAACCAAATGCCTCACCCTAGAGAACATAAATTTGAACAAGTGGACCATTAGAGAGTTTTTCTAAGAATCACTTGTCATAGGCCTCAAAGTAGCACTTGTTTAGAGTGAAATCTTGGAATTCCGTCGAAAATCTCTATGTCGACCTACGTACCGAAACAAGAAGGGGAACAACATGAAAGGTACATAGGAAGTTAGGGTGGATGGGTTAGATGATGGTAGGATCAATTACATTGCGTTCCCCAACCGTTAATATATGTTTCTGGATGTGACATTAGGGACTGTTGGCGCTGATTTCACCGCGAACTTAAAGCAAAGAGAAGTTTCCAATCCGGCTATAGGATCGAGCTAGACCTTTTCACGGTTGTGGAATCAAATACCTCACCCTAGTAGAGAACATAAATTTGAACAAGTGGACCATTAGAGAGTTTTTCTAAGAACCACTTGTCATAGGCCTCAAAGTAGCACTTGTTTAGAGTGAAATCTTGGAATTCCGTCAAAAATCTCTATGTCGACCTACGTACCGAAACAAGAAGGGGAACAACACGAAACATACATAGGAAGTTAGGGTGGATGGGTTAGATGATGGTAGGATCAATTACATTGCGTTCCCCAACCGTTAATATATGTTTCTAGATGTGACATTAGGGCTGCTGGGCGCTGATTTCACCGCGAACTTAAAACAAAGAGAAGTTTCCAATCCGCTATAGGATCGAGCTGGACCTTTTCACGGTTGTGGAATCAAATGCCTCACCCTAGAGAACATAAATTTGAACAAGTGGACCATTAGAGAGTTTTTCTAAGAATCACTTGTCATAGGCCTCAAAGTAGCACTTGTTTAGAGTGAAATCTTGGAATTCCGTCAAAAAATTCTATGTCGACCTACGTCATAGAAACAAGAAGGGAACAACATGAAAGGTACATAGGAAGTTAGGGTGGATGGGTTAGATGATGGTAGGATCAATTACATTGCATTCCCCAACCGTTAATATATGTTTCTAGATGTGACATTAGGGATCGGCTGGCGCTGATTTCAGCCTTGAACTCAAAACAAAGAGAAGTTTCCAATCCGGCAATAGAATCAAGCTAGACTTTCTCGCGGTTGTGGAATCAAATGGATCACCTTAGAGAACCTAAATTTGAACAATTGGACCATTACGAGTTTTCCCAAGAATCACTTGTCATAGGCCTCAAAGTAGCACTTGTTTAGAGTGAAATCTTTGAATTCCATCGAAATCTACGTTATGCGACATGCATCGAAACAAGAAGGGGAACGACACGAAAGGTAAATTGGAAGTTAGGGTGGATAGGTTAGATGATGGTAGGATCAATTACGTTGCGTTCCCCAACCGTTAGTATATGTTTCTCGGTTTGTGACATTAGCACTTGGCGCTGATTTCAGCGCAAACTCAAAAACAAAGAGAAGTTTCCAATCCGGCTATAGGATCGAGCTAGACTTTTTCAAGCGGTTGTGGAATCAAATGCCTCACCCTAGAGAACCTAAATTTGAAGAAGTGGACCATTAGAGAGTTTTTCTAAGAATCACTTGTCATAGGCCTCAAAGTAGCACTTGTTTAGAGCGAAATCTTGGAATTCCGTCGAAAATCTCTATAATAGGCCTACATCTTGAAAACAAGAAGGGGAACAACACGAAAGGTACATAGGAAGTTAGGGTGGATGGGTTAGATGATAGTAGGATCAATTACATTGCGTTCCCCAACCGTTAATATGTGTTTCTAGATGTGACATTAGGGACGGCCGGGCGCTGATTTCACCATGAACTTAAAACAAAGAGATGTTTCCAATCCGGCTATAGGATCGAAGCTAGACCTTTTCACGGTTGTGGAATCAAATGCCTCACCCTAGAGAACATAAATTTGAACAAGTGGACCATTAGAGAGTTTTTCTAAGAACCACTTATCATAGGCCTCAAAAGTAGCACTTGTTTAGAGTGAAATCTTGGAATTCCGTCAAAAATCTCTATGTCGACCTACGCATCGAAAAACAAGAAGGGAACAACACGAAAGGTACAAAGGAAGTTAGGGTGGATGTGTTAGATGATGGTAGGATCAATTACATTGCGTTCCCCAACCGTTAATATATGTTTCTAGATGTGACATTAGTGACTGCTGGCGCTGATTTCACCGCGAACTAAAAACAAAGAGAAGTTTCCAATCCAGCTATAGGATCGAGTTGGACCTTTTCACGGTTGTGGAACCAAATGCCTCACCCTAGAGAACATAAATTTGAACAAGTGGACCATTAGAGAGTTTTTCTAAGAATCACTTGTCATAGGCCTCAAAGTAGCACTTGTTTAGAGTGAAATCTTGGAATTCCGTCGAAAATCTCTATGTCGACCTACGTGCAAAGAAACAGGAAGGGGAACAACATGAAAGGTACATAGGAAGTTAGGGTGGATGGGTTAGATGATGGTAGGATCAATTACATTGCGTTCCCCAACCGTTAATATATGTTTCGGATGTGACATTAGGGATTGCCGGCGCTGATTTCACCTTGAACTTAAAGCAAAGAGAAGTTTCCAATCCGGCTATAGGATCGAGCTAGACCTTTTCACGGTTGTGGAATCAAATACCTCACCCTAGTAGAGAACATAAATTTGAACAAGTGGACCATTAGAGAGTTTTTCTAAGAACCACTTGTCATAGGCCTCAAAGTAGCACTTGTTTAGAGTGAAATCTTGGAATTAGTCAAAAATCTCTATGTCGACCTACGCACAGAAACAAGAAGGGGAACAACACGAAAAACATACATAGGAAGTTAGGGTGGATGGGTTAGATGATGGTAGGATCAATTACATTGGCGTTCCCCAACCGTTAATATATGTTTCTAGATGTGACATTAGGGATTTCTTTGGCAAGCAGATTTCACCGCGAACTTAAAACAAAGAGAAGTTTCCAATCCCGCTATAGGATCGAGCTGGACCTTTTTCACGGTTGTGGAATCAAATGCCTCACCTAGAGAACATAAATTTGAACAAGTGGACCATTAGAGAGTTTTTCTAAGAATCACTTGTCATAGGCCTCAAAGTAGCACTTGTTTAGAGTGAAATCTTGGAATTCCGTCAAAAAAATTCTATGTCGACCTACGTGCAAGAAACAAGAAGGGAACAACATGAAAGGTACATAGGAAGTTAGGGTGGATGGGTTAGATGATGGTAGGATCAATTACATTGCATTCCCCAACCGTTAATATATGTTTCTAGATGTGACATTAGGGATCTGCCGGGCGCTGATTTCAGCTTGAACTCAAAACAAAGAGAAGTTTCCAATCCGGCAATAGAATCAAGCTAGACTTTCTCGCGGTTGTGGAATCAAATGGATCACCCTAGAGAACCTAAATTTGAACAATTGGACCATTACAGAGTTTTCCCAAGAATCACTTGTCATAGGCCTCAAAGTAGCACTTGTTTAGAGTGAAATCTTTGAATTCCATCGAAAATCTCGTGTCGACATACGCATGCAAAACAAGAAGAGGAACGACACGAAAGGTAAATTGGAAGTTAGGGTGGATAGGTTAGATGATGGTAGGATCAATTACGTTGCGTTCCCCAACCGTTAGTATATATTTTTTACAGTTTGTGACATTAGGCATGGCTGCGGGCGCTGATTTCAAGCGCAAACTCAAAACAAAGAGAAGTTTCCAATCCGGCTATAGGATCGAGCTAGACTTTTTCGCGGTTGTGGAATCAAATGCCTCACCCTAGAGAACCTAAATTTGAAGAAGTGGACCATTAGAGAGTTTTTCTAAGAATCACTTGTCATAGCCTCAAAGTAGCACTTGTTTAGAGCGAAATCTTGGAATTCCGTCGAAAATCTCTATGTCGACCTACATACCAGAAACAAGAAGGGGAACGACACGAAAGGTAAATTGGAAGTTAGGGTGGATAGGTTAGATGATGGTAGGATCAATTACGTTGCGTTCCCCAACCGTTAGTATATGTTTAGTTTGTGACATTAGGAGCCTTTGCTGGCGCTGATTTCAGCGCGAACTCAAAACAAAGAGAAGTTTCCAATCCGGCTATAGGATCGAGCTAGACTTTTTTGCGGTTGTGGAATCAAATGCCTCACCCTAGAGAACCTAAATTTGAAGAAGTGGACCATTAGAGAGTTTTTCTAAGAATCACTTGTCATAGGCCTCAAAGTAGCACTTGTTTAGAGCGAAATCTTGGAATTCCGTCGAAAATCTCTATGTCGACCTACATACTGAAACAAGAAGGGGAACAACACGAAAGGTACATAGGAAGTTAGGGTGGATGGGTTAGATGATAGTAGGATCAATTACATTGCGTTCCCCAACCGTTAATATGTGTTTCTAGATGTGACATTAGGGACTGCTGGCGCTGATTTCACCGCGAACTTAAAACAAAGAGATGTTTCCAATCCGGCTATAGGATCGAGCTGGACCTTTTCACGGTTGTGGAATCAAATGCCTCACCCTAGAGAACATAAATTTGAACAAGTGGACCATTAGAGAGTTTTTCTAAGAACCACTTATCATAGGCCTCAAAGTAGCACTTGTTTAGAGTGAAATCTTGGAATTCCGTCAAAAATCTCTATGTCGACCTACGTACCGAAACAAGAAGGGGAACAACACGAAAGGTACAAAGGAAGTTAGGGTGGATGTGTTAGATGATGGTAGGATCAATTACATTGCGTTCCCCAACCGTTAATATATGTTTCTAGATGTGACATTAGTGGCTGGCCGGCGCTGATTTCACCGCTGAACTAAAAACAAAGAGAAGTTTCCAATCCAGCTATAGGATCGAAGTTGGACGTTTTCACGGTTGTGGAACCAAATGCCTCACCCTAGAGAACATAAATTTGAACAAGTGGACCATTAGAGAGTTTTTCTAAGAATCACTTGTCATAGGCCTCAAAGTAGCACTTGTTTAGAGTGAAATCTTGGAATTCCGTCGAAAAAATCTCTATGTCGACCTACGTACCTAAACAAGAAGGGGAACAACATGAAAGGTACATAGGAAGTTAGGGTGGATGGGTTAGATGATGGTAGGATCAATTACATTGCGTTCCCCAACCGTTAATATATGTTTACGGACGTGACATTAGGGGATTTCGGGCGCTGATTTCACCGCGAACTTAAAGCAAAGAGAAGTTTCCAATCCGGCTATAGGATCGAAGCTGGACCTTTTCACGGTTGTGGAATCAAATACCTCACCCTAGTAGAGAACATAAATTTGATCAAGTGGACCATTAGAGAGTTTTTCTAAGAACCACTTGTCATAGGCCTCAAAGTAGCACTTGTTTAGAGTGAAATCTTGGAATTCCGTCAAAAATCTCTATGTCGACCTACGTCTGCCAAAAAACAAGAAGGGGAACAACACGAAACATACATAGGAAGTTATGGTGGATGGGTTAGATGATGGTAGGATCAATTACATTGCGTTCCCCAACCGTTAATATATGTTTCTAGATGTGACATTAGGGGCCGGGCGCTGATTTCACCGCGAACTTAAAACAAAGAGAAGTTTCCAATCCGGCTATAGGATCGAGCTGGACCTTTTCACGGTTGTGGAATCAAATGCCTCACCCTAGGGAACATAAATTTGAACAAGTGGACCATTAGAGAGTTTTTCTAAGAATCACTTGTCATAGGCCTCAAAGTAGCACTTGTTTAGAGTGAAATCTTGGAATTCCGTCAAAAATTCTATGTCGACCTACGCACGAAACAAGAAGGAAACAACATGAAAGGTACATAGGAAGTTAGGGTGGAGGGGTTAGATGATGGTAGGATCAATTACATTGCATTCCCGAACCGTTAATATATGTTTCTAGATGTGACATTAGGGACTGCTGGCGCTGATTTGTGCGAACTCAAAACAAAAGAAGTTTCCAATCCCGGCATTAGAATCGAGCTAGACTTTCTCGCGGTTGTGGAGTCAAATGGATCACCCTAGAGAACCTAAATTTGAACAAGTGCACCATTACAGAGTTTTTCCAAGAATCACTTGTCATAGGCCTCGAGTAGCACTTGTTTAGAGTGAAATCTTTGAATTCCATCGAAATCTACAGGGTGGACATACGTGCGAAACAAGAATTGGAACGACACGAAAGGTAAATATGAAGTTAGGGTGGATAGGTTAGATGATGGTAGGATCAATTACGTTGCGTTCCCCAACCGTTAGGATATGTTTCTAGTTGTGACATTAGGGTGCTCGCCGGCGCTGATTTCAGCGCAAACTCAAAACAAAGAGAAGTTTCCAATCCGGCTATAGGATCGAGCTACACTTTTTTCGCGGTTGTGGAATCAAATGCCTCACCCTAGAGAACCTAAATTTGAAGAAGTGGACCATTAGAGAGTTTTTCTAAGAATCACTTGTCATAGGCCTCAAAGTAGCACTTGTTTAGAGCGAAATCTTGGAATTCCGTCAAAAATCTCTATAATAGACCTACATCTTGAAACAAGAAGGGGAACAACACGAAAGGTACATAGGAAGTTAGGGTGGATGGGTTAGATGATAGTAGGATCAATTACATTGGGTTCCCCAACCGTTAATATGTGTTTCTAGATGTGACATTAGGGACTAGCGGCGCTGATTTCACCGCGAACTTAAAACAAAGAGAAGTTTCCAATCCGGCTATTGGATCGAGCTGGACCTTTTCACGGTTGTGGAATCAAATGCCTCACCCTAGAGAACATAAATTTGAACAAGTGGACCATTAGAGAGTTTTTCTAAGAACCACTTATCATAGGCCTCAAAGTAGCACTTGTTTAGAGTGAAATCTTGGAATTCCGTCAAAAATCTCTATGTCGACCTACGCATGCAGAAACAAGAAGGGGAACAATACGAAAGGTACATAGGAAGTTAGGGTGGATGGGTTAGATGATGGTAGGATCAATTACATTGCGTTCCCCTAATCGTTAATATATGTTTCTAGATGTGACATTAGGGAATGGCCGGGCGCTGATTTCACCGCGAACTTAAAACAAAGAGAAGTTTCCAATCCGGCTATTGGATCGAGCTGGACCTTTTCACGGTTGTGGAATCAAATGCCTCACCCTAGCGAACCTAAATTTGAACAGGTGGACCATTAGAGAGTTTTTCTAAGAATCACTTGTCATATGCCTCAAAGTAGCACTTGTTTAGAGTGAAATCTTGGAATTCGTCGAAAAATTCTATGTCGACCTACGTCCCGAAACAAGAAGGGGAACAACATGAAAGGTACATAGGAAGTTAGGGTGGATGGTTTAGTTGATGGTAGGATCAATTACATTGCATTCCCCAACTGTTCATATATGTTTCTAGATGTGACATTAGGGGGACTGCTGGCGTTGATTTCAGCGCGAACTCAAAACAAAGAGAAGTTTCCAATCCGGCAATAGAATCGAGCTAGACTTTCTCGCGGTTGTGGAGTCAAATGGATCACCCTAGAGAACCTAAATTTGAACAAGTGGACCATTACAGAGTTTTCCCAAGAATCACTTGTCATAGGCCTCGGAGTAGCACTTGTTTAGTGTGAAATCTTTGAATTCCATCGAAATCTCTGTGTCGACATACGTATCGAAACAAGAAGGGGAAAGCGACACGAAAGGTAAATATGAAGTTAGGGTGGATAGGTAAGATGATGGTAGGATCAATTACGTTGCGTTCCCCAACCGTTAGTATATGTTTCTGGTTGTGACATTTAGGCGCTTCCGGGCGCTGATTTCAGCGCAAACTCAAAACAAAGAGAAGTTTCCAATCCGGCTATAGGATCGAGCTAGACTTTCTCGCGGTTGTGGAGTCAAATGGATCACCCTAGAGAACCTAAATTTGAACAAGTGCACCATTAGAGAGTTTTTCCAAGAATCACTTGTCATAGGCCTCGAGAGTTGCACTTGTTTAGAGTGAAATCTTTGAATTCCATCGAAAATCTACGTAATGGACATATGCATCGAAACAAGCAGGGAGCGACACGAAAGGTAAATATGAAGTTAGGGTGGATAGGTTAGATGATGGTAGGATCAATTACGTTGCGTTCTCCAACCGTTAGGATATGTTTCTGGTTGTGACATTAGGCACTGCTGGCGCTGATTTCAGCGCAAACTCAAAACAAAGAGAAGTTTCCAATCCGGCTATAGGATCGAGCTACACTTTTTCGCGGTTG
The DNA here is from genome assembly GCA_015847255.1 of Hyparrhenia diplandra. NCBI lineage: Eukaryota > Viridiplantae > Streptophyta > Magnoliopsida > Poales > Poaceae > Hyparrhenia > Hyparrhenia diplandra. The sequence goes on from JADLZK010012705.1 coordinate 63,823, forward strand.
TGGAATCAAATGCCTCACCCTAGAGAACATAAATTTGAACAAGTGGACCATTAGAGAGTTTTTCTAAGAACCACTTATCATAGGCCTCAAAGTAGCACTTGTTTAGAGTGAAATCTTGGAATTCGTCAAAATCTCTATGTCGACCTACGCATCGAAACAAGAAGGGAACAATACGAAAGGTACATAGGAAGTTAGGGTGGATGGGTTAGATGATGGTAGGATCAATTACATTGCGTTCCCTAATCGTTAATATATGTTTCTAGATGTGACATTAGGGACTCGGCGGGCGCTGATTTCACCGCGAACTTAAAATAAAGAGAAGTTTCCAATCCGGCTATTGGATCGATTTGGACCTTTTTCACGGTTGTGGAATCAAATGCCTCACCCTAGCGAACCTAAATTTGAACAAGTGGACCATTAGAGAGTTTTTCTAAGAATCACTTGTCATAGGCCTCAAAGTAGCACTTGTTTAGAGTGAAATCTTGGAATTCCGTCGAAAAATTCTATGTCGACCTACGTCCCGAAACAAGAAGGGGAACAACATGAAAGGTACATAGGAAGTTAGGGTGGATGGGTTAGTTGATGGTAGGATCAATTACATTGCATTCCCCAACCGTTCATATATGTTTCTAGATGTGACATTAGGGACTGCTGGCGCTGATTTCAGCGCGAACTCAAAACAAAGAGAAGTTTCCAATCCGGCAATAGAATCGAGCTAGACTTTCTCGCGGTTGTGGAGTCAAATGGATCACCCTAGAGAACCTAAATTTGAACAAGTGGACCATTACAGAGTTTTCCCAAGAATCACTTGTCATAGGCCTCAGAGTAGCACTTGTTTAGACTGAAATCTTTGAATTCCATCGAAATCTACGTGGTCGACATACGTGCATCGAAACAAGAAGGGGAAGCGACACGAAAGGTAAATATGAAGTTAGGGTGGATAGGTTAGATGATGGTAGGATCAATTACGTTGCGTTCCCCAACCGTTAGTATATGTTTCTGGTTGTGACATTAGGCACTGCTGGCGCTGATTTCAGCGCAAACTCAAAACAAAGAGAAGTTTCCAATGCGGCTCTAGGATCGAGCTAGACTTTCTCGCGGTTGTGGAGTCAAATGGATCACCCTAGAGAACCTAAATTTGAACAAGTGCACCATTAGAGAGTTTTTCCAAGAATCACTTGTCATAGGCCTCAGAGTAGCACTTGTTTAGAGTGAAATCTTTGAATTCCATCGAAATCTCTGTGTCGACATACGTACCGAAACAAGAAGGGGAACGACACGAAAGGTAAATATGAAGTTAGTGTGGATAGGTTAGATGATGGTAGGATCAATTACGTTGCGTTCTCCAACCGTTAGGATATGTTTCTGGTTGTGACATTAGGAATCTGGCGCTGATTTCAGCGCAAAGTCAAAAACAAAGAGAAGTTTCCAATCCGGCTATAGGATCGAGCTACACTTTTTCGCGGTTGTGGAATCAAATGCCTCACCCTAGAGAACATAAATTTGAACAAGTGGACCATTAGAGAGTTTTTCTAAGAACCACTTATCATAGGCCTCAAAGTAGCACTTGTTTAGAGTGAAATCTTGGAATTCCGTCAAAAATCTCTATGTCGACCTACGTACCGAAACAAGAAGGGGAACAATAGGAAAGGTACATAGGAAGTTAGGGTGGATGGGTTAGATGATGGTAGGATCAATTACATTGCGTTCCCTAATCGTTAATATATGTTTCTAGATGTGACATTAGGGACTGCTGGCACTGATTTCACCGCGAACTTAAAACAAAGAGAAGTTTCCAATCCGGCTATTGGATCGAGCTGGACCTTTTCACGGTTGTGGAATCAAATGCCTCACCCTAGCGAACCTAAATTTGAACAAGTGGACCATTAGAGAGTTTTTCTAAGAATCACTTGTCATAGGCCTCAAAGTAGCACTTGTTTAGAGTGAAATCTTAGAATTCCGTCGAAAAATTCTATGTCGACCTACGTCCCGAAACAAGAAGGGGAACAACATGAAAGATACATAGGAAGTTAGGGTGGATGGGTTAGTTGATGGTAGGATCAATTACATTGCATTCCCCAACCGTTCATATATGTTTCTAGATGTGACATTAGGGATTTGCCGGCGCTGATTTCAGCCGAACTCAAAAACAAAGAGAAGTTTCCAATCCGGCAATAGAATCGAGCTAGACTTTTCGCGGTTGTGGAGTCAAATGGATCACCCTAGAGAACCTAAATTTGAACAAGTGGACCATTACAGAGTTTTCCCAAGAATCACTTGTCATAGGCCTCGAGTAGCACTTGTTTAGAGTGAAATCTTTGAATTCCATCGAAATCTACGTAATCGACATACGCATCGAAACAAGAAGGGGAACGACACGAAAGGTAAATATGAAGTTAGGGTGGATAGGTTAGATGATGGTAGGATCAATTACGTTGCGTTCCCCAACCGTTAGTATATGTTTCTGGTTGTGACATTAGGTAATCTGGCGGGCGCTGATTTCAGCGCAAACTCAAAAACAAAGAGAAGTTTCCAATCCGGCTATAGGATCGAGCTAGACTTTCTCGCGGTTGTGGAGTCAAATGGATCACCCTAGAGAACCTAAATTTGAACAAGTGCACCATTAGAGAGTTTTTCCAAGAATCACTTATCATAGGCCTCGAGTAGCACTTGTTTAGAGCGAAATCTTTGAATTCCATCGAAAATCTCTATAATCGACCTACATCTTTGTAACAAGAAGGGGAACAACACTAAAGGTACATAGGAAGTTAGGGTGGATGGGTTAGATGATAGTAGGATCAATTACATTGGGTTCCCCAACCGTTAATATGTGTTTCTAGATGTGACATTAGGGATGGCTGGCGCTGATTTCACCACCGAACTTAAAACAAAGAGAAGTTTCCAATCCGGCTATTGGATCGAGCTGGACCTTTTCACGGTTGTGGAATCAAATGCCTCACCCTAGAGAACATAAATTTGAACAAGTGGACCATTAGAGAGTTTTTCTAAGAACCACTTATCATAGGCCTCAAAGTAGCACTTGTTTAGAGTGAAATCTTGGAATTCGTCAAAAAATCTCTATGTCGACCTAAACGTACTTGTTTAGAAACAAGAAGGGGAACAATACGAAAGGTACATAGGAAGTTAGGGTGGATGGGTTAGATGATGGTAGGATCAATTACATTGCGTTCCCTAATCGTTAATATATGTTTCTAGATGTGACATTAGGGACTTGGCACTGATTTCACCATGAACTTAAAACAAAGAGAAGTTTCCAATCCGGCTATTGGATCGAGCTGGACCTTTTCACGGTTGTGGAATCAAATGCCTCACCCTAGAGAACATAAATTTGAACAAGTGGACCATTAGAGAGTTTTTCTAAGAACCACTTATCATAGGCCTCAAAGTAGCACTTGTTTAGAGTGAAATCTTGGAATTCGTCAAAAATCTCTATGTCGACCTACGATCGAAACAAGAAGGGGAACAATACGAAAAGGTACATAGGAAGTTAGGGTGGATGGGTTAGATGATGGTAGGATCAATTACATTGCGTTCCCTAATCGTTAATATATGTTTCTAGATGTGACATTAGGGGCTGGCCGGCGCTGATTTCACCGCGAACTTAAAACAAAGAGAAGTTTCCAATCCGGCTATTGGATCGAAGCTGGACCTTTTTCACGGTTGTGGAATCAAATGCCTCACCCTAGCGAACCTAAATTTGAACAAGTGGACCATTAGAGAGTTTTTCTAAGAATCACTTGTCATAGGCCTCAAAGTAGCACTTGTTTAGAGTGAAATCTTGGAATTCCGTCGAAAAATTCTATGTAGACCTACGTCCCCGAAACAAGAAGGGGAACAACATGAAAGGTACATAGGAAGTTAGGGTGGATGGGTTAGTTGGTGGTAGGATCAATATCTTAGTAGATGCGTGTTTCGCGACGTCTTCTCGTCTTGGGCCGGGCCTCCTTGGATGGTGCGGCCCAAAGTGGTCCCCGAGGGGATAGGGGTTTATCCCCCACAGCTAGTCAAATGAAAGCACGCTATATCCTGGCCGGCAACGCCATGTTGTAGACCTCCGTTTGGTGTGGATCAACGCCGCAAGCGGCCGGGAGAGCGTCGTCCGACTAGTGTAGAGTAACGCCGACCAATCGGGAGAGCGCCGTCCGACGATGTAGCTGTTGCTTCGACCACAATGGTTGTCTTGAGGTTCGGTGGATCGCAGGATGTTGGGTGCTCCAGAGAAGAAAAAGTTCACTACGGACATGTATCCATGTAGTAAAAAAGAAAATAAATGTCGCCGTCGATGACATGTATCCATGTAGTCCCCCGAGCTGCTTTGGAAGACGCCGTAGAAGTCTTGTAGCAGGGTCAAAAGAAACAAGTCTGTGATGTACTTATCAATGCCCCGACTTGATCGCCCAAGATCAGCACCCGATCCGAAGTGAAAGATGGAGCAATGTGACAAAGACATCCCGTGAAGCGACACGAAGATGTAGCGTGGTTGTCGATGAAGTCCCCGAAGCGCGACGACGCCGCCGAAAGTGACATTTCCGGCTTGTCGACGTACGAGCGTGCTCTCTTGCTGGTGGATCGGACCTTTGAAGAGTGTAGTTGAGCTCCTACGTAGCAGTCGTCATGTAGATATGTCCAAAAACATATATTGTATATGAAATATGTAATTGGAATCGAAGGAATGACTTAGCTTTGGAGTCGTGTCTTGGTCATGCATCCATGATGTATATATGCATATGCTACGCCGGTGTTGAGTAGCTTGCATGGTGGTCGAGTTGCTTTCTGTTCGTTCAGACTGACTTGCTAGCTTGCCGCTGGACACGTCCGGTCGAAGAGGTCGGAGATGAGTCCCCCCTAGCGCCAAGGTCGGAGGCGAGTCCTCTAAAAGCAGTCGTCGAGGTCGGAGACGCACTCTCCGGGCAGTCGGCGAGGTCGCCGATCAGCGATCAAGACGCGGTGGTGTTGCCGAAGTTGTCGCCGTGGTCGCGTTAAAGATGTTCATCACCGCCGAGAGGTTTTGTTAACCAACTGATTCGCATGTTGCTGCTGTTGATCCTGTACATCTTGTCGATCAGGTTGTAAGCTTCTGGTTGGTCCATGTGCATGTGCATGAGCACCTATGCACGCACGCCGATGCAAATTGGTCCGCAAGTATAGACCCATCGCGTCATATGTTGTTTGAGCTGCGAGGACTCCGAGCAAAGGGAGTGGTCGGCGACGAAGTCCCCGAGCGTGAGCTCGCTGAACCTTTTTCACGGTTGTGGAATCAAATGCCTCACCCTAGAGAACATAAATTTGAACAAGTGGACCATTAGAGAGTTTTTCTAAGAATCACTTGTCATAGGCCTCAAAGTAGCACTTGTTTAGAGTGAAATCTTGGAATTCCGTCGAAAAAATTCTATGTGTCCGACCTACGCCCGAAACAAGAAGACGAACAACATGAAAGGTACATAGGAAGTTAGGGTGGATGGGTTAGTTGATGGTAGGATCAATTACATTGCATTCCCCAACAGTTAATATATGTTTCTAGATGTGACAATAGGGACTGCTGGCGCTGATTTCAGCGCGAACTCAAAACAAAGAGAAGTTTCCAATCCGGCAATAGAATCGAGCTAGACTTTTTAGCGGTTGTGGAATCAAATGGATCACCCTAGAGAACCTAAATTTGAACAAGTGCACCATTAGAGAGTTTTTTTCGAAGAATCACTTGTCATAGGCCTCAGAGTAGCACTTGTTTAGAGTGAAATCTTTGAATTCCATCGAAAATCTACGTAGTGTCGACCTACGTCCGAAAAGAAGAAGGGGAACAACACGAAAGGTACATAGGAAGTTAGGGTGGACAGGTTATACGATGGTAGGATCAATTATGTTGCGTTCCCCAACCGTTAGTATATATTTCTGGTTGTGACATTAGGGGACGATTGGCATGCTGATTTCAGCGCGAACTCAAAACAAAGAGAAGTTTCCAATCCGGCTATCGGATCGAGCTAGACTTTTTCACGGTTGTGGAATCAAATGCCTCACCCTAGAGAACCTAAATATGAAGAAGTGGACCATTAGAGAGTTTTTCTAAGAATCACATGTCATAGGCCTCAAAGTAGCACTTGTTTAGAGCGAAATCTTGGAATTCCGTCGAAAATCTCTATGTCGACCTACATCTTGAAACAAGAAGGGGAACAACACGAAAGGTACATAGGAAGTTAGGGTGGATGGGTTAGATGATAGTAGGATTAATTACATTGCATTCCCCAACCGTTAATATATGTTTCTAGATGTGACATTAGGGACTGGCTGGTGCTGATTTCCAAAGCAAACTTAAAGCAAAGAGAAGTTTCCAATCCGGCTATAGGATCGAAGCTGGACCTTTTCACGGTTGTGGAATCAAATGCCTCACCCTAGAGAACATAAATATGAAGAAGTGAACCATTAGAGAGTTTTTCTAAGAACCACTTGTCATAGGCCTCAAAGTAGCACTTGTTTAGAGTGAAATCTTGGAATTCCGTCAAAAAATTCTATGTCGACCTACGCATCGAAACAAGAAGGGGAACAACATGAAAGGTACATAGGAAGTTAGGGTGGATGGGTTAGATGATGGTAGGATCAATTACATTGCATTCCCCAACCGTTAATATATGTTTCTAGATGTGACATTAGGGGGCCGGGCGCTGATTTCATCATTGAACTCAAAACAAAGAGAAGTTTCCAATCCGGCAATAGAATCGAGCTAGACTTTTCGCGGTTGTGGAATCAAATGTATCACCCTAGAGAACCAAAATTTGAACAAGTGGACCATTAGAGAGTTTTCCCAAGAATCACTTGTCATAGGCCTCAAAGTAGCACTTGTTTAGAGTGAAATCTTTGAATTCCATCGAAATCTCTGTGTCGACATACGTGCATCGAAACAAGAAGGAACGACACGAAAGACAAATAGGAAGTTAGGGTGGATAGGTTAGATGATGGTAGGATCAATTACGTTGCGTTCCCCAACCGTTAGTTTATGTTTCTAGTTGTCGACATTAGGGATTACTGGCGCTGATTTCAGCGCAAACTCAAAACAAAGAGAAGTTTCCAATCCGGCTATAGGATCGAGCTAGACTTTTTCGCGGTTGTGGAATCAAATGCCTCACCCTAGAGAACCTAAATATGAAGAAGTGGACCATTAGAGAGTTTTTTCTAAGAATCACATGTCATAGGCCTCAAAGTAGCACTTGTTTAGAGCGAAATCTTGGAATTCCGTCGAAAATCTCTATGTCGACCTACATCTTTGAAAACAAGAAGGGGAACAACACGAAAGGTACATAGGAAGTTAGGGTGGATGGGTTAGATGATAGTAGGATCAATTACATTGCGTTCCCCAACCCGTTAATATGTGTTTCTAGATGTGACATTAGGGGACTGGCTGGCGCTGATTTCACCACGAACTTAAAACAAAGAGAAGTTTCCAATCCGGCTATTGGATCGAGCTGGACCTTTTCATGGTTGTGGAATCAAATGCCTCACCCTAGAGAACATAAATTTGAACAAGTGGACCATTAGAGAGTTTTTCTAAGAATCACTTGTCATAGGCCTCAAAGTAGCACTTGTTTAGAGTGAAATCTTGGAATTCCGTCGAAAAATCTCTATGTCGACCTACGTCCCGAAAACAAGAAGAGGAACAACATGAAAGGTACATAGGAAGTTAGGGTGGATGGGTTAGTTGATGGTAGGATCAATTACATTGCATTCCCCAACAGTTAATATAAGTTTCTAGATGTGACAATAGGGACTGGCCGGGCGCTGATTTCAGCGTATGAACTCAAAACAAAGAGAAGTTTCCAATCCGGCAATAGAATCGAGCTAGACTTTTTTGGCGGTTTTGGAATCAAATGGATCACCCTAGAGAACCTAAATTTGAACAAGTGGACCATTAGAGAGTTTTCCCAAGAATCACTTGTCATAGGCCTCAAAGTAGCACTTGTTTAGAGCGAAATCTTGGAATTCCGTCGAAAATCTCTATGTCGACCTACATACTGAAACAAGAAGGGGAACAACACGAAAGGTACATAGGAAGTTAGGGTGGATGGGTTAGATGATAGTAGGATCAATTACATTGCGTTCCCCAACCGTTAATATGTGTTTCTAGATGTGACATTAGGGACTGCTGGCGCTGATTTCACCACGAACTTAAAACAAAGAGAAGTTTCCAATCCGGCTATTGGATCGAGCTGGACCTTTTCATGGTTGTGGAATCAAATGCCTCACCCTAGAGAACATAAATTTGAACAAGTGGACCATTAGAGAGTTTTTCTAAGAATGTGTCACAGGCCTCAAAGTAGCACTTGTTTAGAGTGAAATCTTGGAATTCCGTCAAAAAATTCTATGTCGACCTACGTCCCGAAACAAGAAGAGGAACAACATGAAAGGTACATAGGAAGTTAGGGTGGATGGGTTAGTTGATGGTAGGATCAATTACATTGCATTCCCCAACAGTTAATATATGTTTCTAGATGTGACAATAGGGACTGCTGGCGCTGATTTCAGCGCGAACTCAAAACAAAGAGAAGTTTCCAATCCGGCAATAGAATCGAGCTAGACTTTTTGGCGGTTTTGGAATCAAATGGATCACCCTAGAGAACCTAAATTTGAACAAGTGGACCATTACAGAGTTTTCCCAAGAATCACTTGTCATAAGCCTCAAAGTAGCACTTGTTTAGAGCGAAATCTTGGAATTCCGTCGAAAATCTCTATGTCGACCTACATACTGAAACAAGAAGGGGAACAACACGAAAGGTACATAGGAAGTTAGGGTGGATGGGTTAGATGATAGTAGGATCAATTACATTGCGTTCCCCAACCGTTAATATGTGTTTCTAGATGTGACATTAGGGACTGGCCGGCGCTGATTTCACCGCGAACTTAAAACAAAGAGAAATTTCCAATCTGGCTATAGTATCGAGATAGACTTTTTCACGGTTGTGGAATCAAATGCCTCACCCTAGAGAACCTAAATATGAAGAAGTGGGCCATTAGAGAGTTTTTCTAAGAATCACATGTCATAGGCCTCAAAGTAGCACTTGTTTAGAGCGGAATCTTGGAATTCCGTCGAAAATCTCTATGTCGACCTACATCTTTGAAACAAGATGGGGAACAACACGAAAGGTACATAGGAAGTTAGGGTGGATGGGTTAGATGATGGTAGGATCAATTACATTGCGTTCCCCAACCGTTAATATATGTTTCTAGATGTGACATTAGGGATCGGCTGGTGCTGATTTCGGTGCGAACTCAAAACAAAGAGAAGTTTCCAATCCGGCAATAGAATCGGGCTAGAATTTTTCACGGTTGTGGAATCAAATGGATCACCCTAGAGAACCTAAATTTGAACAAGTGCACAATTAGAGAGTTTTTCCAAGAATCACTTGTCATAGGCCTCAGAGTAGCACTTGTTTAGAGTGAAATCTTTGAATTCCATCAAAAATCTCTCGTAATGGAGCCGACCTACGTACCGAAAGAAGAAGGGGAACGACACGAAAGGTACATAGGAAGTTAGGGTGGACAGGTTAGCCGATGGTAGGATCAATTATGTTGCGTTCCCCAACCGTTAGTATATATTTCTGGTTGTGACATTAGGGACTGTTGGCGCTGATTTCAGCGCGAACTCAAAACAAAGAGAAGTTTCCAATCCCGCTATAGGATCGAGCTAGACTTTTTCACGGTTGTGGAATCAAATGCCTCGCCCTAGAGAACCTAAATATGAAGAAGTGGACCATTAGAGAGTTTTTTTAAGAATCACATGTCATAGGCCTCAAAGTAGCACTTGTTTAGAGCGAAATCTTGGAATTCCGTCGAAAATCTCTATGTCGACCTACATACTGAAACAAGAAGGGGAACAACACGAAAGGTACATAGGAAGTTAGGGTGGACGGGTTAGATGATCGTAGGATCAATTACATTGTGTTCCCCAACCATTAATATGTGTTTCTAGATGTGACATTAGGGACTGCTGGCGCTGATTTCACCGCGAACTTAAAACAAAGAGAAGTTTCCAATCCGGCTATTGGATCGAGCTGGACCTTTTCACGGTTGTGGAATCAAATGCCTCACCCTAGAGAACATAAATTTGAACAAGTGGACCATTAGAGAGTTTTTCTAAGAACCACTTATCATAGGCCTCAAAGTAGCACTTGTTTAGAGTGAAATCTTGGAATTCGTCAAAAATCTCTATGTCGACCTACGCAGGAGAAACAAGTAGGGGAACAACACGAAAGGTACATAGGAAGTTAGGGTGGATGGGTTAGATGACGGTAGTGTCAATTACATTGCATTCCCCAACCGTTAATATATGTTTCTAGATGTGACATTAGGGACTGCTGGCGCTGATTTCACCGCGAACTTAAAACAAAGAGAAGTTTCCAATCCGGCTATTGGATCGAGCTGGACCTTTTCACGGTTGTGGAATCAAATGCCTCACCCTAGAGAACATAAATTTGAACAAGTGGACCATTAGAGAGTTTTTCTGAGAACCACTTATCATAGGCCTCAAAGTAGCACTTGTTTAGAGTGAAATCTTGGAATTCCGTCAAAAATCTCTATGTCGACCTACGTACCGAAACAAGTAGGGGAACAACACGAAAGGTACATAGGAAGTTAGGGTGGATGGGTTAGATGACGGTAGTGTCAATTACATTGCATTCCCCAACCGTTAATATATGTTTCTAGATGTGACATTAGGGACTGCTGGCGCTGATTTCACCGCTGAACTTAAAACAAAGAGAAGTTTCCAATCCGCTATTGGATCGAAGCTGGACCTTTTCACGGTTGTGGAATCAAATGCCTCACCCTAGAGAACATAAATTTGAACAAGTGGACCATTAGAGAGTTTTTCTGAGAACCACTTATCATAGGCCTCAAAGTAGCACTTGTTTAGAGCGAAATCTTGGAATTCCGTCGAAAATCTCTATGTCGACCTACATACTGAAACAAGAAGGGGAACAACACGAAAGGTACATAGGAAGTTAGGGTGGATGGGTTAGATGACGGTAGTGTCAATTACATTGCATTCCCCAACCGTTAATATATGTTTCTAGATGTGACATTAGGGACTGCTGGCGCTGATTTCACCGCGAACTTAAAACAAAGAGAAGTTTCCAATCCGGCTATAGTATCGAGCTAGACTTTTTCACGGTTGTGGAATCAAATGCCTCACCCTAGAGAACCTAAATATGAAGAAGTGGACCATTAGAGAGTTTTTCTAAGAATCACATGTCATAGGCCTCAAAGTAGCACTTGTTTAGAGCGAAATCTTGGAATTCCGTCGAAAATCTCTATGTCGACCTACATACTGAAACAAGAAGGGGAACAACACGAAAGGTACATAGGAAGTTAGGGTGGATGGGTTAGATGATGGTAGGATCAATTACATTGCGTTCCCCAACCGTTAATATATGTTTCTAGATGTGACATTAGGGACTGCTGGTGCTGATTTCAGTGCGAACTCAAAACAAAGAGAAGTTTCCAATCCGGCAATAGAATCGGGCTAGAATTTTTCACGGTTGTGGAATCAAATGGATCACCCTAGAGAACCTAAATTTGAACAAGTGCACCATTAGAGAGTTTTTCCAAGAATCACTTGTCATAGGCCTCAGAGTAGCACTTGTTTAGAGTGAAATCTTTGAATTCCATCGAAAATCTCTGTGTCGACCTACGTACCGAAAGAAGAAGGGGAACGACACGAAAGGTACATAGGAAGTTAGGGTGGACAGGTTATACGATGGTAGGATCAATTATGTTGCGTTCCCCAACCGTTAGTATATATTTCTGGTTGTGACATTAGGGACTGTTGGCGCTGATTTCAGCGCGAACTCAAAACAAAGAGAAGTTTCCAATCCGGCTATAGGATCGAGCTAGACTTTTTCACGGTTGTGGAATCAAATGCCTCACCCTAGAGAACCTAAATATGAAGAAGTGGACCATTAGAGAGTTTTTCTAAGAATCACATGTCATAGGCCTCAAAGTAGCACTTGTTTAGAGCGAAATCTTGGAATTCCGTCGAAAATCTCTATGTCGACCTACATACTGAAACAAGAAGGGGAACAACACGAAAGGTACATAGGAAGTTAGGGTGGATGGGTTAGATGATCGTAGGATCAATTTACATTGCGTTCCCCAACCGTTAATATGTGTTTCTAGATGTGACATTAGGGACTGCTGGCGCTGATTTCACCACGAACTTAAAACAAAGAGAAGTTTCCAATCCGGCTATTGGATCGAGCTGGACCTTTTCATGGTTGTGGAATCAAATGCCTCACCCTAGAGAACATAAATTTGAACTAGTGGACCATTAGAGAGTTTTTCTAAGAATCACTTGTCATAGGCCTCAAAGTAGCACTTGTTTAGAGTGAAATCTTGGAATTCCGTCGAAAAAATCTCTATGTCGACCTACGTCCCGAAACAAGAAGAGGAACAACATGAAAGGTACATAGGAAGTTAGGGTGGATGGGTTAGTTGATGGTAGGATCAATTACATTGCATTCCCCAACAGTTAATATATGTTTCTAGATGTGACAATAGGGACTGCTGGCGCTGATTTCAGCGCGAACTCAAAACAAAGAGAAGTTTCCAATCCGGCAATAGAATCGAGCTAGACTTTTTGGCGGTTTTGGAATCAAATGGATCACCCTAGAGAACCTAAATTTGAACAAGTGGACCATTAGAGAGTTTTCCCAAGAATCACTTGTCATAGGCGTCAAAGTAGCACTTGTTTAGAGCGAAATCTTGGAATTCCGTCGAAAATCTCTATGTCGACCTACATCTTTGAAACAAGAAGGGAACAACACGAAAGGTACATAGGAAGTTAGGGTGGATGGGTTAGATGATAGTAGGATCAATTACATTGCGTTCCCCAACCGTTAATATGTGTTTCTAGATGTGACATTAGGGACTGCTGGCGCTGATTTCACCACGAACTTAAAACAAAGAGAAGTTTCCAATCCGGCTATTGGATCGAGCTGGACCTTTTCATGGTTGTGGAATCAAATGCCTCACCCTAGAGAACATAAATTTGAACTAGTGGACCATTAGAGAGTTTTTCTAAGAATCACTTGTCATAGGCCTCAAAGTAGCACTTGTTTAGAGTGAAATCTTGGAATTCCGTCGAAAAATTCTATGTCGACCTACGTCCCGAAACAAGAAGAGGAACAACATGAAAGGTACATAGGAAGTTAGGGTGGATGGGTTAGTTGATGGTAGGATCAATTACATTGCATTCCCCAACAGTTAATATATGTTTCTAGATGTGACAATAGGGGGCTGGCGCTGATTTCGCGCGAACTCAAAACAAAGAGAAGTTTCCAATCCGGCAATAGAATCGAGCTAGACTTTTTTGGCGGTTTTGGAATCAAATGGATCACCCTAGAGAACCTAAATTTGAACAAGTGGACCATTAGAGAGTTTTCCCAAGAATCACTTGTCATAGGCCTCAAAGTAGCACTTGTTTAGAGCGAAATCTTGGAATTCCGTCGAAAATCTCTATGTCGACCTACATACTGAAACAAGAAGGGAACAACACGAAAGGTACATAGGAAGTTAGGGTGGATGGGTTAGATGATAGTAGGATCAATTACATTGCGTTCCCCAACCGTTAATATGTGTTTCTAGATGTGACATTAGGGATCTGCCGGGCGCTGATTTCACCACGAACTTAAAACAAAGAGAAGTTTCCAATCCGGCTATTGGATCGAGCTGGACCTTTTTCATGGTTGTGGAATCAAATGCCTCACCCTAGAGAACATAAATTTGAACAAGTGGACCATTAGAGAGTTTTTCTAAGAATCACTTGTCATAGGCCTCAAAGTAGCACTTGTTTAGAGTGAAATCTTGGAATTCCGTCGAAAAATTCTATGTCGACCTACATCCCGAAAACAAGAAGAGGAACAACATGAAAGGTACATAGGAAGTTAGGGTGGATGGGTTAGTTGATGGTAGGATCAATTACATTGCATTCCCCAACAGTTAATATATGTTTCTAGATGTGACAATGGGATCGGCTGGCGCTGATTTCAGTGCGAACTCAAAAAACAAAGAGAAGTTTCCAATCCGGCAATAGAATCGAGCTAGACTTTTTGGCGGTTTTGGAATCAAATGGATCACCCTAGAGAACCTAAATTTGAACAAGTGGACCATTACAGAGTTTTTCCCAAGAATCACTTGTCATAGGCCTCAAAGTAGCACTTGTTTAGAGTGAAATCTTGGAATTCCGTCGAAAATCTCTATGTCGACCTACACGTATTGAAACAAGAAGGGGAACAACACGAAAGGTACATAGGAAGTTAGGGTGGATGGGTTAGATGATAGTAGGATCAATTACATTGCGTTCCCCAACCGTTAATATGTGTTTCTAGATGTGACATTAGGGACTGCTGGCGCTGATTTCACCGCGAACATAAAACAAAGAGAAGTTTCCAATCCGGCTATAGTATCGAGCTAGACTTTTCACGGTTGTGGAATCAAATGCCTCACCCTAGAGAACCTAAATATGAAGAAGTGGACCATTAGAGAGTTTTTCTAAGAATCACATGTCATAGGCCTCAAAGTAGCACTTGTTTAGAGCGAAATCTTGGAATTCGTCGAAAATCTCTATGTCGACCTACATCTTGAAACAAGATGGGGAACAACACGAAAGGTACATAGGAAGTTAGGGTGGATGGGTTAGATGATGGTAGGATCAATTACATTGCGTTCCCCAACCGTTAATATATGTTTCTAGATGTGACATTAGGGACTATTGGTGCTGATTTCAAAGGCGAACTCAAAACAAAGAGAAGTTTCCAATCCGGCAATAGAATCGGGCTAGATTTTTTCACGGTTGTGGAATCAAATGGATCACCCTAGAGAACCTAAATTTGAACAAGTGCACCATTAGAGAGTTTTTCCAAGAATCACTTGTCATAGGCCTCAAAAGTAGCACTTGTTTAGAGTGAAATCTTTGAATTCCATCAAAATCTACGTAATCGACCTATGTACCAGAAAAGAAGAAGGGGGGCAACACGAAAGGTACATAGGAAGTTAGGGTGGACAGGTTATACGATGGTAGGATCAATTATGTTGCGTTCCCCAACCGTTAGTATATATTTCTGGTTGTGACATTAGGAATTTGTTGGCGCTGATTTCGCAATGAACTCAAAACAAAGAGAAGTTTCCAATCCGGCTATAGGATCGAGCTAGACTTTTTCACGGTTGTGGAATCAAATGCCTCACCCTAGAGAACCTAAATATGAAGAAGTGGACCATTAGAGAGTTTTTCTAAGAATCACATGTCATAGGCCTCAAAGTAGCACTTGTTTAGAGCGAAATCTTGGAATTCCGTCGAAAATCTCTATGTCGACCTACATCTACATGAAACAAGAAGGGGAACAACACGAAAGGTACATAGGAAGTTAGGGTGGACGGGTTAGATGATGGTAGGATCAATTACATTGTGTTCCCCAACCGTTAATATGTGTTTCTAGATGTGACATTAGGGATCTGCTGGCGCTGATTTCACCGCGAACTTAAAACAAAGAGAAGTTTCCAATCCGGCTATTGGATCGAAGCTGGACCTTTTTTTCACGGTTGTGGAATCAAATGCCTCACCCTAGAGAACATAAATTTGAACAAGTGGACCATTAGAGAGTTTTTCTAAGAACCACTTATCATAGGCCTCAAAGTAGCACTTGTTTAGAGTGAAATCTTGGAATTCCGTCAAAAAAATCTCTATGTCGACCTACATCTTGAAACAAGTAGGGGAACAACACGAAAGGTACATAGGAAGTTAGGGTGGATGGGTTAGATGATGGTAGTGTCAATTACATTGCATTCCCCAACCGTTAATATATGTTTCTAGATGTGACATTAGGGATCGGCCGGCGCTGATTTCACCGCGAACTTAAAACAAAGAGAAGTTTCCAATCCGCTATTGGATCGAGCTGGACCTTTTCACGGTTGTGGAATCAAATGCCTCACCCTAGAGAACATAAATTTGAACAAGTGGACCATTAGAGAGTTTTTTAAGAACCACTTATCATAGGCCTCAAAGTAGCACTTGTTTAGAGTGAAATCTTGGAATTCCGTCCAAAAATCTCTATGTCGACCTACGCATCGTAAAACAACAAGGGGAACAACACGAAAGGTACATAGGAAGTTAGGGTGGATGGGTTAGATGACGGTAGTGTCAATTACATTGCATTCCCCAACCGTTAATATATGTTTCTAGATGTGACATTAGGGGATGCCGGGCGCTGATTTCACCGCGAACTTAAAACAAAGAGAAGTTTCCAATCCGGCTATTGGATCGAGCCGACCTTTTCACGGTTGTGGAATCAAATGCCTCACCCTAGAGAACATAAATTTGAACAAGTGGACCATTAGAGAGTTTTTTTCGAGAACCACTTATCATAGGCCTCAAAGTAGCACTTGTTTAGAGTGAAATCTTGGAATTCCATCAAAAATCTCTATGTCGACCTACGTCTATCCAAAACAAGTAGGGGAACAACACGAAAGGTACATAGGAAGTTAGGGTGGATGGGTTAGATGATGGTAGTGTCAATTACATTGCGTTCCCCAACCGTTAATATATGTTTCTAGATGTGACATTAGGGATCGGCCGGGCGCTGATTTCACCGCGAACTTAAAACAAAGAGAAGTTTCCAATCCGGCTATTGGATCGAGCTGGACCTTTTCATGGTTGTGGAATCAAATGCCTCACCCTAGAGAACATAAATTTGAACAAGTGGACCATTAGAGAGTTTTTCTAAGAATCACTTGTCATAGGCCTCAAAGTAGCACTTGTTTAGAGTGAAATCTTTGAATTCGGTCGAAAAATTCTATGTCGACCTACGTCCCGAAACAAGAAGAGGAACAACATGAAAGGTACATAGGAAGTTAGGGTGGATGGGTTAGTTGATGGTAGGATCAATTACATTGCATTCCCCAACCGTTAATATATGTTTCTAGATGTGACAATAGGGACTGCTGGCACTGATTTCAGCGCGAACTCAAAACAAAGAGAAGTTTCCAATCCGGCAATAGAATCGAGCTAGACTTTTTGGCGGTTTTGGAATCAAATGGATCACCCTAGAGAACCTAAATTTGAACAAGTGGACCATTACAGAGTTTTCCCAAGAATCACTTGTCATAGGCCTCAAAGTAGCACTTGTTTAGAGTGAAATCTTGGAATTCCGTCGAAAATCTCTATGTCGACCTACATACTGAAACAAGAAGGGGAACAACACGAAAGGTACATAGGAAGTTAGGGTGGATGGGTTAGATGATGGTAGGATCAATTACATTGCGTTCCCCAACCGTTAATATGTGTTTCTAGATGTGACATTAGGGACTGCTGGCGCTGATTTCACCGCGAACTTAAAACAAAGAGAAGTTTCCAATCCGGCTATAGTATCGAGCTAGACTTTTTCACGGTTGTGGAATCAAATGCCTCACCCTAGAGAACCTAAATATGAAGAAGTGGACCATTAGAGAGTTTTTCTAAGAATCACTTGTCATAGGTCTCAAAGTAGCACTTGTTTAGAGCGAAAGGAATTCCGTCGAAAATCTCTATGTCGACCTACATACTGAAACAAGAAGGGGAACAACACGAAAGGTACATAGGAAGTTAGGGTGGATGGGTTAGATGATGGTAGGATCAATTACATTGCGTTCCCCAACCGTTAATATATGTTTCTAGATGTGACATTAGGGACTGCTGGTGCTGATTTCAGTGCGAACTCAAAACAAAGAGAAGTTTCCAATCCGGCAATAGAATCGGGCTAGAATTTTTCACGGTTGTGGAATCAAATGGATCACCCTAGAGAACCTAAATTTGAACAAGTGCACCATTAGAGAGTTTTCCAAGAATCACTTGTCATAGGCCTCAGAGTAGCACTTGTTTAGAGTGAAATCTTTGAATTCCATCGAAAATCTCTGTGTCGACCTACGTACCGAAAGAAGAAGGGGAACGACACGAAAGGTACATAGGAAGTTAGGGTGGACAGGTTAGACGATGGTAGGATCAATTATGTTGCGTTCCCCAACCGTTAGTATATATTTCTGGTTGTGACATTAGGGACTGCTGGCGCTGATTTCAGCGCGAACTCAAAACAAAGAGAAGTTTCCAATCCGGCTATAGGATCGAGCTAGACTTTTTCACGGTTGTGGAATCAAATGCCTCGCCCTAGAGAACCTAAATATGAAGAAGTGGACCATTAGAGAGTTTTTCTAAGAATCACATGTCATAGGCCTCAAAGTAGCACTTGTTTAGAGTGAAATCTTGGAATTCCGTCGAAAATCTCTATGTCGACCTACATATTGAAACAAGAAGGGGAACAACATTGAAAAGGTACATAGGAAGTTAGGGTGGATAGGTTAGATGATCGTAGGATCAATTACATTGCGTTCCCCAACCGTTAATATGTGTTTCTAGATGTGACATTAGGGACTGCTGGCGCTGATTTCACCGCGAACTTAAAACAAAGAGAAGTTTCTAATCCGGCTATTGGATCGAGCTGGACCTTTTCACGGTTGTGGAATCAAATGCCTCACCCTAGAGAACATAAATTTGAACAAGTGGACCATTAGAGAGTTTTTCTAAGAACCACTTATCATAGGCCTCAAAGTAGCACTTGTTTAGAGTGAAATCTTGGAATTGAAGAAGTGTCAAAAATCTCTATGTCGACCTACGCATCAAAACAAGTAGGGGAACAACACGAAAGGTACATAGGAAGTTAGGGTGGATGGGTTAGATGACGGTAGTGTCAATTACATTGCGTTCCCCAACCGTTAATATATGTTTCTAGATGTGACATTAGGGACTGCTGGCGCTGATTTCACCGCGAACTTAAAACAAAGAGAAGTTTCCAATCCGGCTATTGGATCGAGCTGGACCTTTTCATGGTTGTGGAATCAAATGCCTCACCCTAGAGAACATAAATTTGAACAAGTGGACCATTAGAGAGTTTTTCTAAGAATCACTTGTCATAGGCCTCAAAGTAGCACTTGTTTAGAGTGAAATCTTGGAATTCCGTCGAAAAATTCTATGTCGACCTACGTCCCGAAACAAGAAGAGGAACAACATGAAAGGTACATAGGAAGTTAGGGTGGATGGGTTAGTTGATGGTAGGATCAATTACATTGCATTCCCCAACAGTTAATATATGTTTCTAGATGTGACAATAGGGATCGGCAATAGCGGGCGCTGATTTCAGCCGAACTCAAAACAAAGAGAAGTTTCCAATCCGGCAATAGAATCGAGCTAGACTTTTTGGCGGTTGTGGAATCAAATGGATCACCCTAGAGAACCTAAATTTGAACAAGTGGACCATTACAGAGTTTTCCCAAGAATCACTTGTCATAGGCCTCAAAGTAGCACTTGTTTAGAGTGAAATCTTGGAATTCCGTCGAAAATCTCTATGTCGACCTACGTACCGAAACAAGAAGGGGAACAACACGAAAGGTACATAGGAAGTTAGGGTGGATGGGTTAGATGACAGTAGGATCAATTACATTGTGTTCCCCAACCGTTAATATATGTTTCTAGATGTGACATTTGGGACGGCTGGCGCTGATTTCACCATGAACTTAAAACAAAGAGAAGTTTCCAATCCGGCTATAGTATCGAGCTAGACTTTTTCACGGTTGTGGAATCAAATGCCTCACCCTAGAGAACCTAAATATGAAGAAGTGGACCATTAGCGAGTTTTTCTAAGAATCACATGTCATAGGCCTCAAAGTAGCACTTGTTTAGAGTGAAATCTTGGAATTCCGTCGAAAATCTCTATGTCGACCTACATCTTGAAGAAACAAGAAGGGGAACAACACGAAAGGTACATAGGAAGTTAGGGTGGATGGGTTAGATGATGGTAGGATCAATTACATTGCGTTCCCCAACCGTTAATATATGTTTCTAGATGTGACATTAGGGACTCTTGGTGCTGATTTCAAGTGCGAACTCAAAACAAAGAGAAGTTTCCAATCCGGCAATAGAATCGGGCTAGAATTTTTTCACGGTTGTGGAATCAAATGGATCACCCAAGAGAACCTAAATTTGAACAAGTGCACCATTAGAGAGTTTTTCCAAGAATCACTTGTCATAGGCCTCGAGTAGCACTTGTTTAGAGTGAAATCTTTGAATTCCATCGAAAATCTCAAGAAGGGCGTAAAGGTAGGGTCGACCTACGCATGGTAGGAAAGAAGAAGGGGATGTGACACACGAAAGGTACATAGGAAGTTAGGGTGGATGGGTGGTTATACGATGGTAGGATCAATTATGTTGCGTTCCCCAACCGTTAGTATATATTTCTAGGTTGTGACATTAGGGAGGTACATTGGAAGTTAGGGTGGATGGTTGATTTCAATTAAAACAAAGAACTCAAGTTGTGACAAAGAGAAGTTTCCAATCCGGCTATAGGATCGAGCTAGACTTTTCACGGTTGTGGAATCAAATGCCTCGCCCTAGAGAACCTAAATATGAAGAAGTGGACCATTAGAGAGTTTTTCTAAGAATCACATGTCATAGGCCTCAAAGTAGCACTTGTTTAGAGCGAAATCTTGGAATTCCGTCAAAAATCTCTATGTCGACCTACATCTTGAAACAAGAAGGGGAACAACACGAAAGGTACATAGGAAGTTAGGGTGGATGGGTTAGATGATCGTAGGATCAATTATATTGTGTTCCCCAACCGTTAATATGTGTTTCTAGATGTGACATTAGGGATGGCCGGCGCTGATTTCACCGCGAACTTAAAACAAGAGAAGTTTCCAATCCGGCTATTGGCTCGAGCTGGACCTTTTCACGGTTGTGGAATCAAATGCCTCACCCTAGAGAACATAAATTTGAACAAGTGGACCATTAGAGAGTTTTTCTAAGAAACCACTTATCATAGGCCTCAAAGTAGCACTTGTTTAGAGTGAAATCTTGGAATTCCGTCGAAAATCTCTATAATGGAGCCTACGTGACCTAAACAAGTGGGGGAACAACACCTAA
Organism: Hyparrhenia diplandra; assembly: GCA_015847255.1. Lineage (NCBI taxonomy): Eukaryota > Viridiplantae > Streptophyta > Magnoliopsida > Poales > Poaceae > Hyparrhenia > Hyparrhenia diplandra. The sequence continues at coordinate 84,827 of JADLZK010012705.1, forward strand.
AAGGTACATAGGAAGTTAGGGTGGATGGGTTAGATGACGGTAGTGTCAATTACATTGCGTTCCCCAACCGTTAATATATGTTTCTAGATGTGACATTAGGGATCACGGCGCTGATTTCACCGCGAACTTAAAACAAAGAGAAGTTTCAATCCGGCTATTGGATCGAGCTGGACCTTTTCATGGTTGTGGAATCAAATGCCTCACCCTAGAGAACATAAATTTGAACAAGTGGACCATTAGAGAGTTTTTCTAGGAATCACTT